>JAFISB010000092.1:0-148570 GCA_022560015.1 Diplodia mutila
GGGGGGGGGGGGGGGGGGGGGGGGGGGGGGGGGGGGGGGGGGGGGGGGGGGGGGGGGGGGGGGGGGGGGGGGGGGGGGGGGGGGGGGGGGGGGGGGGGGGGGGGGGGGGGGGGGGGGGCTCGCGCCGGTGACGGAGGCGTCGCCGCTGGCTCGATCCGCCGGCCGCGACGGGGGCGCGGGCGGGTGTTGGAGCACGCGCGGCGCGGCGCTCTTCCGATGGCGTGGGCGAGGGTGGGGACGGGTTCGATGCCGCGGTCGTGCGGGTGACGAATTTGTACGGCGGGAGCGGGAGCGCGTATTGGTATTTCTTCGCGCTGGCGGAGCGCGCGGTGCGGGAGCGAGCGGGGCGGGGAGGAGGGGGCGTGCTGACGCTGCCCGCGGACCCGCGGACGATCTTGCATGCGACGCATGTCGATGATGTCGCGGCTGCGTACGTCGCGCTCTCGCGGCCGGATGTCCGGGATGCCGTGGCGGGGCGGGAGTTCATCGTCGCGGCGCGGCGGTACGAGACGCTGGGGGAGATAGGGGCGGCGTTGGAGAGGGAGTATGGGATCGAAGTGAGGTACGATGCGGCGGCGAGGGAGAGGGCGGAGGGGCTGGATTGGTTTATTGTGGGGTGGTCGGAGTGGGTGAGTTCGGCGAAGGTGAGGGAGGTGACGGGGTGGAGCGATGAGAGGGTGGGGTTTGCGGAGGGGTTGGCGGTGTATAGGAGGGAGTGGGAGAAGGCGGTGCAGGAGGGGCATCCGGATGTTGTGAGGTGGGAGGGCATGATGGGGCGGGGGTGAGGTTTTCGTTGTAGATACTTGTCTTGGGAGTTCTTGGTGTGGTGTCACTTTCTGATGCTGTGGCGTTTTTTGAGAGATCATACCGTAGTCGTTGGAAAAGCAATGTTGTCCATTGAGCTGCGAGAGAGCAAAGAGAGAGATCAATAATAACAGAAGAATGTGTCCAAGTCTTGCCGATCACGACTGATCGGGCGGGTATGAAGCTCCAAAACGCAAGAATGCAGGAAAAATGCTGCACTGGCCAAACACCCACCACTTCACCACCGTAAAAAATCCTCATCCAGCTCGCTACTCATCGTCCCTCGGCTTCCGGCCAGTCACAACACGCAGCGTGTTGTAGCCGTGAAACCTCGTATTCTTCAAATCCTTCCGCGCCTCCGCCACAGCAACCTCCATCTCCTCTCTTGACCAACCGAGAATGTCGACCAGCGTGCCTAGGGCGTACGTCGGCAGCGCGTCCAGATACTGGACCAGCTGATATCTTCCAACCTGCTTGATCTCGGGGTCCTTGGGCCAATGGTTAAACGGCAGCTTGAAGACCTGCTCCTGGACATCCACGAAGCCCGCATCCTGCATCCACTGCTTCATGTTCGCCGGCGCGTGCATCGTCATGCCGAGCTTATCCATGGCGGTGCGGATCGTCTCCTGGATCTTATACAGCGCGCACGTATCCGGATACGTGCCGTCATCCGACGTGCTCGTCGTGTCCGTCTCCTTGGCCTCGAGGTAGCCGCCGGGCTGCAGGTTCTCGAAGCACTGGCGCAGGAACTTGGGCCAGTCGGCGATGCAGGCGTTCATGTTCATGAAGTGGATGAGGTCGAACTTCTTCTCGTACGCCCACTCCTCCTCGGCGTTGTCGATGACGAACTTGAGGTTCGGCGGCACCCACGACGGCTGGATGGGGCTGATGTCCACGCCGATGACTTCGGCCGACGGGTGCGCGTCGGCGGTGTCCATGGCCCAGATGCCCGTGCCGCAGCCGACGTCCATGATGCGCTGCGGGCGCTCGAGCGGGGCCAGGATCAGGCGGCCGCCGAGGAGCATGCCGTAGATGTGGTGGATCAGGTCGCTGCGGTCGCATTCGGCCTGGTGGCGGGTTAGAGACTGTGCTTAATTTGGTGGGGTGATGGGGGGCATACCTCATCGTTGGGTAGGAAGTACTTGGAGCCCTTGTAGGCGGTGTAGCGACGGCCATTCTTGTACTCGTAGTTGAGGATGGACGAGGTCAACGAAGTGAGGTCGCTGCGGCTGCGAGGCGATTAGCACGATGCAGGGAGCGCAGGGATGGGGCTTCACACGCACCCGTCGTCGCTGCCGAAAGCCGAGTCCGTTTCGTCGGTCTGTGCAGAGTCAGCGGTCAGGGCGGGCGATCAGGGGCCGTGGGTTGGCGGTGGGCGATGGGCGCAGGGGAGGTCACGCACGTCGGGCTCGATGATGGCGCCGCCGGTGTGGGCTGCAGGGGCGGTGGGATCCGGACACATGGTGATGTGCGTGTGTTGATGTGAAGAAATTTGGGGACGTGGAATGCAGTGCGGGGGATCCAGAGAGGAAATGGCTTCGCAGGATCCGGGGACACGGGACGCACGTTGATGCAACGGCCGACGGAGCGAGAGCTGTGTTGGTGAGTTGCCCCGACGCTGAGCATGAATCGGGCATGACTATCGGCTGATCCGGCATCGCCGCCGTTGGCTGTTGCTGCCCTGCTCCACTCCTCCGGGCTTTCCGCTTGAAATCCACCCGGCGGTAAGGCGCCTCTCTTGGATGGCTCATTCAACTGTTTCACCCTACACACCTTTTGGGACTCGGGAAGACAGCAACTCAAGCACAATTTTGATTGGTCTAGAGAGAGTTGGATCTGTGCCGAGTTCCTTGCTTGCCTTCGTTTTCATGATTTTTGGCTCGCAATCTTTCAAGAGGCCTCTCATAGCCAATATCAACGGACAAATAAATTTCATGCCACTCGGGGACTACGGAATGATCCTTGACAATTATTTTGGCACCATGTTCCAGACGTCGCCAGACGGATGCTCCGAGTATCGTCTCGAACGCTTCATTGAAGTGGGCGGATGCCTTGTGATGGTCAATTTGGGGAGCAACAACGTAACATCTTCTTTCTTTGAATGACAAACTGCAATCATAGGCGATCCGTAGGGTTGGTCCGGAAATATGATGAACCACGTATCATACTCAACGGACAATGCAAGACATCGACGAGCTGTGAGTGGTCTTCCGTAGGCCAGAGGTTGGATAATTTTCATGATTCTGGAGTAGCCATGGAGCAGAGTGAGGCTACGTTGTCCGCTAATCAAATGTTGGGTCTTGTTGTACGGGCCAGTTGCCTGAGCCAGTGGAATAATGGCCTCTTACATTGAGGTGCTTGGTGGAATGGTGGCATGTTCCGAGCTAGAGCTTCAGGTGAAACTTTTTTTGTTTGGTGTTCAAGTCCTTTGACAGTGATGGGATTGGAGTAGTCAAAATCTTAACGTGACAAAAAAGATTTTCAAATACAGAGGAAACAGCTATGGAATTCGCCAGACTTCCAGGCAAATTAACTGGTTCATACTCTCTTGACGAGCATTTGCTGAGCTTCAAGCGTGTTTGGCGCAATCTCCAACAGCAGTTCCTTCGCATAAGCGGCTGCCGACATGGCGGCATATCCGCGCCACACATCGTTCTTGTGTGTGTCCGAATAGTTACATATGCCACGCACGACCAAGCACGGAAAAGAGTTCATCAAGCCCGCTGCTTCCATCTCGAAACAAAGCACCTCGTTCTCACGAGACAAAGTGTCTCTGAGTACTGCGTTCATCATCACCGAGTTGGCCGAAGCAATGATGCCGTGGAATATTTTAGGACTGTCCTCATACTTCGTTCGTGGCCGACGAGAAACCAGTTTCTGAGGGCCATCGCCGCAAACAGTGATGCAGTTCTCAGGAAGTTGATCTGGGTGGCGTGCATCAGGATGGACGATGTTGGACTTGTAGAGTCGGTCGGTCGCTGGGTCAGGTCGTCCATAGTTCGTCTTGCGCAGTTTCGGGTTTTTTCTCAGGACTGCCTCTATGGCTTCGGCAATACAACTCCCATTGATCTCGAACCTTACCCCCAGACCGCTGACGGCTGCCAGGAGGAGATCGGGCGGCTGGTTCAGGTGGCCGGTGTGCAGGAACTCTTTCTCCTGAATGATTTTGCCGTAGTCGTATCGGAAGACGCCACCAGAGATTCCTTTGGGTACGCTGACAACGATGTCTCCCAGACGGATGTCGTTTTGTGGACTCGGTGCTCCGCCACCAGTTCCCACCATCAACCCAAAACGGACGTTTGGGAACGTGTGGAGCATGTCTCGCGAAACACTCGTTGCGGCACTCGCGCCATATATTCCACGGGGTAAGGCTGCAATAACAACGTTGTGTCTTCCCATTCGTCCAAGAATGTAATGGTTATCGTCATTTCTTTCCACCTTTTTTGCATATCCATGAAGATCGTCCAGAAATTCACGTGCAGCCACCTGCTCGGGTACGTTGCCACAGATCCACCCAACCGTGTATTGACCGTTCGGAAGCGCCATGGCACTTGGAGATGAGGGCGTAAAAAATCAAAGACAGATCAACGTGGGAAAAAAAGCTTGATGCTTGCCAGTGGGCGTGACGGCGGATATATACCCACGCGCGGAGCTCTCGATGTTTTGGAAATGGACGACGGAGCAAAATGGGGGGGCTATCTAAGCGCTCAGCTCCACAATTGACTGTGCCGCAATGAGTTCTGCGGGGATTGACTGGCTTTCGCTTGTTATTGCTCTTGCCGCCATGTCTCCGTTATCACATCACAGTGTGATGAAACAGGCGAGTAAGTTAGGCTTCCATTATATTACGTAGCCCTGATAAGCGCTATGCTGGGCTACCTGAGCCCGCTCGGAGTGGGTGAAGTCTTACGCCCTGGGACCAGCCCCGCCCGTTCTATAAGATAAGAATGCAGCACTGGAAGCCGCCGCCACTTAAATTAAAATTTCGTCTTTCATGTTTCCAGTAAAATAGAAGAGTCAATGGGATGCAAATTCTCTTCGCTTTATGATGGAATGGCACACCCGCGAACGAGTCAGCTGAAGTCTTAGCTGAGGCTCAGCTCGATACAATGTGTGGGAGCTGTCCCCGGGTATGCTCAGCGCGGCTGTGGTTCGGTCGCTCAAAACAGTGGGTCTGTAGTACTTCAACATCCCCATGCCAACTCCGTCAACATCGTTCTTGATATAAAGAGGCCTCTTTTAAACCTGGAGTTTCATTCACCATAGAACTGGCTCAAGCGAATGCCGTATCTCTTGACCACCTGCCGTGAAATGTATGACAAGCTTGGGGCTGACAGCATCGGAAGAATGTGACGCTCTTGCTGTCGCACAAAAGTCGTTGAGTATTTTAACGCTGTACAGAGCAGCTCCTCATAAATTGCCTGTTCCTGACATTGTGACCAAGATCTGCACAACGTCAATGCATCCCACACTAATGGACTTCGCATTGCCAACAGCCATCGCCTGCATCGCATTGTGATGCTGCCATTTCTGCCATGAGTCCCGTCTTTTCCCAGAGACGGCCTATACTTTGCTGGGCACCAGCTCTGCTACACATGTAATCTGCCATGGTACTGCCATTTGTTGGAGGCCATAAGCCGCCGTCTGAGAGAAGCGCGGATGTACCAGTTAAAGAATCACAGGTGCAATTACCAGGTACGGCCCTTCATCGATACGTCAATTGTTTACACTTGCTTTCTACAACCTCTGAGAAGAGCTCAGCAGCCGCATGGTCTACAAGTGGCATTCTGGTGCCGATTTGCCTGATTGCGTCGCTCGCGTGATTTTTCCATGTCTCCTGACAGAGGCTGAATACCTCACAAAGTCTTTCGATTCGCACATCATGATGCGCATTCGGCAGAAGCTTTCAGGGCAGAGGACTCTCTGGTCGTTTAGGCAAATTTACAACTAAACCCTATACGCATGCCGGGCTATACCACGGATAAACGCCGATCTGTTTCCCCACAGCCGTCGTATTTACCCGGCTACTCTGCTTTTTACCCATTAATCAACACGGGATTACGTGCCGAAAAGTAGAGGGGCTCTGAAACTCTTTTGGTGCTGGCCGCCAAGATCAGGACCAATCAGCGCGAGCCGTATAGCGTACCCTTTTGCTGAAACGCGTTTCCACCGCCGCCGGGCCTTCGCTTCGTACACAGAAGTTTTCTGGGATGTTTCGAGCCAGGATGTTCGATTCACCGGACACGATGCAATCTCCCTGATGGCTCCATGTGTCCTTCACGTATTGGCAAACTGGTATTTAAATCCAAAAAGCACCCCTCAAGCTTCACTGTTCACAGCACCTCGATCCTTCCACTCCTTACCCCAGAAAGATTTAATCCTCTCTCCAAGATGCACGGCTCCACCGCCCTCGCCCTCGTCACGGCCTTCCCGGCCGCCTTCGCCGTCGTGCTCCCCCGCCAGGCGGCATCCAGCATCAACGACGCATTCGTCGCCAAGGGCAAGAAATACTTCGGCACCTGCACCGACCAAGGTCTCCTCAGCAGCGGGCAGAGCGCGGCCATCATCCAGGCCGACTTCGGGCAGGTGACGCCGGAAAACAGCATGAAATGGGACACCATCGAGCCGTCGCAGGGGACGTTCAACTTCGACGGGGCCGACTACCTCGTCGACTGGGCCACGACCAACGACAAGCTCGTGCGCGGCCACACCACCGTCTGGCACTCCCAGCTGCCAACCTGGGTCAGCAGCATCACGGACGTAGACACCTTGACCGAGGTGGTGCAGAACCACGTGACGACGGAGATTGGCCGGTATGCGGGCAAGGTCTATGCATGGGTACGTATCAACGTCGGGAGGATATGCTCGTAGTGGCGGTGGTACATGCGCACTGACACCTCCTCCCGCCAACCAGGACGTCGTCAACGAGATCTTCAACGAAGACGGCACCCTCCGCTCCTCCGTCTTCTACAACGTCCTCGGCGAAGACTTCGTCCGCATCGCCTTCGAGGCGGCCCGCGCCGCCGACCCGGCCGCCAAGCTCTACATCAACGACTACAAGTACGTCCCCCTTCCCCCCCTATCACCTCCACCGCAGTAAACTAACACACCTCCCCACCGCGCCCCAGCCTCGACAGCGCCACCTACGCCAAGACCACCGGCCTGATCGCCAAAGTCACGTCCTGGATCGCCGCGGGCGTCCCCATCGACGGCATCGGCTCGCAATCGCACCTGTCGGCGGGCGGCGCCGCCGGGTCCGGCGCGGCGATGCAGGCGCTGTGCGCGGCGGCGTCCGAGTGCGCCATCACGGAGCTGGACATCGCGGGCGCGGCGGCGGCCGACTACGTCGCGGCCACGCAGGCGTGTCTGGACGTCGAGAACTGCGTGGGCATCACGGTGTGGGGGGTCAGCGACGCGAATAGTTGGAGGGCGAGCAGCACGCCGTTGCTGTTTGATGCGGGTTTCGTGGCGAAGGAGGCGTATGATGCGATTGTGGAGGCGTTGGCTTGAGGGAGGGGGAAGGAGGGGGAGGGGGGCTTGCCGGAGGGAGTGGCCGGTTGGATGGTGGTGGTGGTGGTGGGAATGGTGGATTGGACGGTGAGATGGCGTCGTGGTTCGGACTCCGGGGAAGGATTCCGTGGGGAATGAATGAAAGAAGTTGACGCAGGAATAAAGTAGCCCCAGTTGTCGGGGAACGCCGCAGTGTATTCGGTGGCTGTTTTGTACCACCCATTGCCTGACATGCCAAGTAGCGCGCTGTGTAATGTCCCCGTCGCGCTGAATTGCTATACTGGGGCGCGTAGAGCCAAGCAGCCTTCGAGTTTCACATCTCGTAAGTCGGTATAGGGAACAAGTATCTGTTGGTTTTGAAGTGTCTACAGGATTTAGTCATCCGGCGCGGGTTACCCATGGCGTGAGCCTTTTCTTCCTTTGGTTTCGTTTTTCATTTAATGAGGAAATCCGGCTACATCCACGATAATGCGATTTGTCATTTTATGTGAAGTCTGTCTGGGGCTAAGGATGTCTGCAGCTGGCCCTCTGGCTGGCCCACCTAGTGATAGTTACCCGATTGGGTGCAGTGCGGCTTTTTCTGAACGGGCTGCAGGTACGCCTCTTGCCTTCCAGTCACACTCTCCCCGCACCCCCGAGCAAATTCCCTCTGCAGAGCCAAGGTTCAGCTCGCGGGAGATGAGATGGGGTAAGTCTAGATCCTGGTGGAATCGATTGCTTTTTGGCAGGGCAATTTCGTCAGGCTAGGGCCAGCCACATGGCGGCTCAAGGTGCAGATAACACGGACTTGGCCGGGAGGGGTTGGTGAAGCTTGAGGTGCAGAGGTGTCGCACCATTGGCCCAAGTCTGAGGTGTGCAAGTTGTTCCGCTGAGTTATTTCCAAAGCAGCGATGGAGGAATGTTGTTTTAGGGTCCAGTAGTCCAGTAGTCCAGGGACGGGACGCGGTCAGCTAGCTATCGGGCCGTCAACGTGGGCAGCTGAGACGGGCCCGTGGTAAATGCGGGATTCGAGAACATCTGGATTCCAAGAGCGGTGCCCCAGTGACATGCTGGGCCCGTCTAGGCCAACAAATCAGCGGGCGGTACCTGGGGTGTACCTTATTACCGGGAGTGGGAGGGAGGTGGATGGCGTCAGTGGAAAGCTGTTTGCAAGCCGGGGCCGGGGCGGACAGGATCAATAGCTCGATGTTACTTTTCCGCACTAGCATGCAAAGGTAGTGGCGCGAGCTCGCTTCAACTCATCTTCGCCACGCATGCGGAGTGGCGGTGACGATGCAAGCCGGAGCAAGGGTACAAGAGGACGATCATCGTCCGATGCCGCGTGGCTGGTTCTATACCATGTAAACATCACGGCCATCCCGACGCTCGAAATTCTCCGGATAGCTGACCGACGCTAAGGCAAAAGCAGAGGAGCTATGACTGGCCCCAAAGCGGCTCACTGGCGCGAACAGCGGGAGCTAAGGCGATTTGAAAGCTGTCCCGTCCCGTCCGCGAAGAAGCTACTTATCCAAGAGTGCGGGGCTCGACTAGCGCCAACCGCCTATCGTCCCGGCCAGCCTTTGCCTGCCATCGGAGCTGCGTCCTGTAGCTTGAATCAGCTCCCCACGTCATGCCCGTGTACACTTCACTGGTGCTCACCGTTTGCGGCTGCCCGTGGCGAGGCGATCGAAGGTATGTACATAACGTCCTGAATCACGACCAGTCTTCTCACTACGTAGAACATGGCTCAGCTGCACGATGATCCTCCCACCATCAACCGGAGGTCGATCCGCACTCACCGCCCCCCACCCGCCACCTAATTGGCGCATCGCCACGATCCCAAATCAGTTCCCGGGATAGCTCGACTACCGGATCGAGACCTAGGCCTAGCGTAACGCCCCCCCTGGCGGCCGGGTCAGCCATCCGACCAACCAGGTCCGCAAGACTACAATGCTCTAAAGGACAGCCGAACCGCACTACGTAGTACAACTATTATATCCGAAGAAACCTTCAACGCTTTCCCTCGCCCGCTGCCGACCGTCCCACAAACCCACCACACGCTCAATCCGTCATGGAGGACGACGACAAAGGGAGCTTCTACCAGATGAGCCGCGAGCGGCCGCCCTACGGCTTCGCGCTCGTCATGGTGGCCTTCCTCTCCGTCGCCACCTTCAACGTCGTCGACATCCTCATCAAGGTCCACTTCACCTTCCGCCGGCGGTCCGGCCTGTACTTCTGGTCCATCCTCGTCTCCACCCTCGGCATCTTCTCCTACGTCGTCGGCTTCATCATCAAGTACTTCGTCACCGTCGACGCGACGCGCTGGGTGGGGCTCGCCTTCATCATCGTCGGCTGGGTGCCCATGGTGTCGGGCCAGTCGCTGGCGCTGTACTCGCGCCTGCACCTCGTCATCCGCGACTCGCGCCACCTCAAGCTGCGCGCCGTGCTCGCCCTGATCGTCACCGACGCCGTCCTCTTCCACGTCCCCACGTGCGTCCTCGTCTTCATGGCCGAGACCACCGCCGCGCGCGCCGCCGCCTACATGACCTTCGAGAAGGTGCAGGTCACCATGTTCACCCTCCAAGAATGCGTCATCTCGGGCCTGTACATCTACGAAGCCTGCACCAAGGTCCTCAAGCCCCTCCCGGACATCCCGACCACCACCACCACCACCACCGCCCCCAACGGCTCCTCCTCCTCCGCCTCCATCGCCCCCCTCGACGCCTACCCCTCCCTCACCGACCGCAACACCCTCCGCAGCATCCGCCGGCACCTCATCTACGTCAACGTCGTCGTCGTCGCCCTCGACGTCACCCTGCTGGGCACCCAGTTCGCCAACCTGTACCGCGTGCAGACGACGTTCAAGCCCTTCGTCTACTCGGTCAAGATCAAGCTCGAGTTCGCCATCCTGAACCGCCTCGTCGCCGCCGTGCGCGGCGGGAACAAGTTCAGCCTGGCGGGGAGCGGGGGGAGCGGGGGGAGCGGGGGGAGCGGCGGGAGTGGGAGGAGCGGCGGCGGGAGCGGTGGGGGGTCGGTCGATTTCCGGTGGCCGTATGCGGAGACGGGGTGTGGCGGCGGTGGCGGGGAGATGCAGATGCAGATGGGGGAGATGCGGAGGGACGAGGAGGCCGGGGGGGCGCTGCGGGGTGGCGGGTGGATGCAGAGGGCGGGGGAGGAGGGCGTGAAGGCGCTCGAGGCGCACGCGATGGGCGGGCGGTCGCGGTCGGAGCACGTCGTGCTGGGCACGGAGGACTCGTTGCAGATGGCGGCGTTGCGCGAGGAGGATCTGTCGCCGAGCACCACCGCCGCTCCGTCGCGGCGGTCGTCGGCGGCGTCGTTGGCGGTGCGGCCCGCGCCCGCGCCCGCGCCTGCTGTTGGGACTTGACCCGATGAGAAGAGTTTTTTTCGTTCGTTGAAGGGGTTTTCCCCATTCCGTACGCGTCGACTCGGAAAGAGCTGTTTGGGGTCACGTCTACTCCGGTCTGGTTCGCGAGGTAGACGTCACGTCGCGACATGTCGTCATGCTCCTTCAAGGTACGTACGTTCTGCATCCAACATCTCCTCAATTCAATCCACTGACTTTTTACATAGAGAGGCACGAAGAAAATCATGTACCCAAAACATTGCTCATATCCATCCTCGGCGAAACAAGAACAAAAGGCCGCACATCGAAGAAGAAACATCCATCCCATCTCAACCCACCCCTTCCCAAGAAGAGCGTGGGAAAAAAACGTTCAAACCACCCCGCCACGCCATCAAACGCACACGACCGAAGTGATGTTGAAGTCACCCGCATTCCCCGTCGCCGGCTCCGCCGTCGGCGACGCCAGCCAGGTGCCCACCCACGTGTCCAGCACGGCGGCCAGCTTTGCGGTGGTCTTGTAGTTGGGGATGGTGTCGGCGTAGAAGAAGATGGAGAAGGGGTCTTGGATGGTGTTGGACCAGTCGCAGTAGCTCTGTGGACGGGGTCCGGTCAGCCCAGTGTCGCGGTGTCATGTGGGTTGTCGTCATACGATTGTATCGTGAGAATGGCCGATGCGCATGGGTGGATGTAAAGAGGGGAAAAGATGGGGATGATGGGTGCATGCATGCAGGCAGCCAAGGTTCGGACTTACCGAGGAGAAGCCCGATGTGTTGGTCGAGTTGTTCCACTTGATCATGGTCTCTTGGATGTGTGTCAGTACGGATGCGACGTGGCACGTGGGGAGTCTGCTGTGTGGAGACTTACTCATGAGGATGTTTTCGGCGGGGTTCGCCGGGGTGGTGCGGGTGCTGTTCAGAGAAACGGTGCAGCCGCTGGAGCTGGCCCTGGAAGAAACCGCCGGGTGCGCAGTGGTAGTAGGGGAAGAGACGGCCAAGACGGCGGCGGCGAAAGGAAACGTCAAACGCATTTTGAAGGATGAAGAGAAACAGCTGGGTATCTTTCTGAAAGGCAAGGAGGAATATTGCTGAAGTTGATGGTAGCTTGAGATAGCTGGTGAATCGAGAACAAGAACAAGAAGCGCCGAGCAGCCTCTTATACAAACCAAGCCTCTTGGGCGACGCAGCTGCCCATTATGAACTTTGTCTCGGAGCTACAGAGTCTTGATGCCGAATAGCCTTGGCATCGATCGCCCAGTGGGCAACCATATTAAGTGGCGGCGAGTCAAGGCGACGGAACGCTCCGCCCTGTGTTTCTCTATATCACGCGCAGCGAGCTACGGCAGTAGTAGCGGTAGTGGGGCGTGTGCTATGCGCCACCATGATTGGACACTCGACCTGCCGCACTCGGCAAGGCGTACAAGATGTGTATTACCCTCCTTCTTTGCGCCTTGTGTCGTTGGTAGACTTCGATCCGAGCGTTGATCGCAGGCCGCGCACGCGCCGGCAGACATCTTCTTCAGGCTACTTTTAAAAGCGTGTGCTGAGGACATGGGCGGCCTGGGGTCGAGACCCGGCAGCGGACAGGAAGCGCAAACAGTTAATGGCTGCCACTGTGGCGCACCGCTCCGACGGTGGTAGGATGACGGCCCAAATGAAGGAGGCTGCAGGTACGTTGCGCGCATACGCATACATGCCGGCAGTGGTCCACTTGCATGCCGAAGGGCCAATGATTCGGCGTCATCACAGCAAAGCCAGGGTCAGAGGACAGCTGCAGCGGATGTGCGAAGCGAGAGGCTGGATCGTTGCTGGGAAGACGGGCCGGGAAGGTGACATGTAGCTGCAAGTATTGACAAAGCAGCATCCCACCTCTCGCCAGTGCGGAACCAGCGAGTGCGGAAAAAGTGCGCAGCACGAGGCCAAGTCCTGGTCCCCGAAGGCGGTCCAGCTGCCGGGGATCGATGAAACACTGGACCAATCAGAAGCTCGTCCTGATCGAAACAACCCCAGGCCACGCGTCCGGATGCCTGACGTGAACGCCGTTAGCTGAGCACTCTTAAGACACAAACCCCTACACAGAAGCTTAAGAGAAGAAATTTCTGCCTAATCGCCCGGGCTCTGCCGATTTCGCACGTTCATCTTCATCAGCACCGACCACTCTTCGCTGCAGGGCTGAGGCCGAGCTCCGCGACCTTGATCTTCGTTGATGCAGCTCCCTCCGCATCAGGCACTTTCAGAAACCATTCGGCCGTTGCGGTGACCTGTCATTGCCAGCTCATGATGCGGTTAGCGAATCTGGCTTCCCAAGGCTTCATCACTCAATGGCTGAGCAACATGCTTCGTCATCGCCTCATCTCAGCCCTGAGCATGCGCAGCCATTGAGACGAAAACCTACCGTCTACTTCCGCTCGGCCAGATCCGTTCTCTCGATCAGATAATCTGCGGTTTCCGCCCGGGCTTCGTCATCCCCGGTGCTCCCATGCAGCATTTCGCCCCTCAAAACAGGGTTCACCCCCTCCGCACCCTGCAAACCCTGACGAAGCGTCGTGCTGGGTCCAGCTACTTCAAGCCGAGGTTTCCGGGCCTGTCTCAGCCTTAGACATACGCATAGAAGTATCCAGATCTTTCATCAAAGCTCGCCCTCGGGTCCTTCCGCGCTGCCTGAGGCACACGCGTCTTGGTTATCGGCCTTGAGAGGGTAGATAAGAAACGTCAGAGCCTTTGCTTTTTCCTACCTATCCAGTATCGGTACTTGCTTGAGCGGCTGCCGTGGATCCAAAGGACGGGTTGAGAACCGCGGTTATGTAATCACCGCTTGCTTGTTTTGAGCGTGGGTCGCCGGTGATGCTCAACGTTGACAACCCAGCACAAGGCGACAGCCTACCCCGGATCGGCGTATCCCTTGGTTCATGACTGTCCCTTCATGGCGTACTGCAGAAGGATTTTGCGCGTTCTTCCAGTCTTCATGACAATATTTTCGTCATGTCGCAGCGTTGGTAAAGTGTTGTTTGGACTCAGCCCTTCCGGCTTACGCTCCAGAACCGGCCTCGTGCGGTTCTTACGATGTAAGCGGTCGAGCGCATAACGTAGCTCAAACAATGAAAGGTACCGGAAAAGCAAATTGAACGAATGACACGCGCACAAGCAAAAAATGCGGAACAATTCAGACTTTGTAAAAAGAAAGGGCTCGATGCCAGATCGAGGCTTGAGATATATATGTAAATACAAACGAGAGGACTGGCTTAAGAGGTATATAGCTAGAACGATTGAAATGGTTCCATGGCTGATTGTGGAAGAGGAGACTTGAGACGTGTTGAGGAAGACATGCAAACGTTGAGGAATAAAGTGTGAAAATGACGCGACGCCGAAAAAGTGAACGAGATCAACTCGAGACGGGAATTACGTTGAACTGCTTTCTTCAGTGCGAGACAGGTGGACGGTCCCAGTAGCGGAGCATCTGCGAGACGGCATGGTTCCACTCGCTAACAAAGGCGCTAGCGAGCTTCGCCACTCCATCCGCAGTAGGAGCTTGGTTGCCCCACATGGCGGGTTGGGAGGCTTGGTAGCGGGCGTAGTAGGAAATCAACTGGCTGTAAAAGGGTCAAAAGACGCACTGTCGAGTTGGGACGGGAGGCCCTACTCGGACTGGATTTTGGTCAACACGAGCCATGCAAGATTCCAACTCCGGTTGCTGTTGGGGTCCGAGTAAACTCTGCGCTTGGCCTCTTCGACACAATCAGAACTGCCGAAGAATGACGGGTCAGTTGCTGTCACTGCAGCTTTTCAAGGCTTGCAAAATACCTGAAAGGGTAGTTGCGGGATAAGCTACGAAGCTCGGTAAGAAGGCCATGGTAGTTGACGTAGTATGTCCCTTCTCAGATCAGTTTCTTGCTAGGCTCGAGGGTGTGCAGGAACGACATACATGCAGAGGTCATGGGCTCCGAGACATCGGCAGAGTCAATGGTAGCCAGCGACTTCTCAGCCCGGCGAAGCTCGGCTATGGTGTTCAGACGATGGGTCTGGAGAGCACCAACGAGTTGCCTCTTCTCATTCTGCGGGACGGATCAGCCTTGCTGGGACCTCTGAGTCCACAAGCCTTACCTCGGTGATGGAAGCTTGGGACATGGTGTTGAATGCTGGGATCAAGTATACACGGGGCGGAGGTCTCTCGAACTCAGTAGGGACTGGCGGTATGGGCATCCAAGTTCGAAGACTGGAAGGGGAGGTGATGTGTTCGGGGTGTGATGGTGACTTGGATACATGTGGCGGAGAGGATATATACGATGGTGGAGGTCCTTCTTGGAAGATGCAATGGCGGATCGTGTTGCTTGTTGAGCACGGATCACTCCTTCCTTTTGTGATGCTAGATGCGACCCGTTATGAGGCCCGATCAATGGTGAGAGGCCCCGGCGTTCGCGAGAAGCGGCAGGAAGGGGCTGACGGACAGGAAGGGGCCCTTTGGAAAAAGACGTGTGGAGAAACATGATGTTGTCAGAGATTAGAATGACATGGAAACGTGAGCACAGTGGCTCAGAGCAGCGAACTTGGAAAAAAACTACGGCCGAGATGGACATGGTCAGCATTCGCGGTTGACAAATGCAGATGCCGACAAAAGACGGCAAGAGCACGATGGGAGAGTAAAGCAGGGTTCCATGGCGTCACCGCATGTCCCGACGAGCATGAGTCCAGAGCCATGGTCGAGGAATTGACGAGTCATTGGGCAAAGATGCGAAATGGATGGGCCAATTGGAAGACGGGCAGCGGTAAGCAGTAGTGCTAAATTAAGACACACACGGACCCGGACGGTGCGGTGGAGGTTGAGGCTCAGATGAACGAGCCGGGAGGATTCATGGCGCCGGTAGGAGGTCGGCATGGGGCGAAACGTCGATAGATTCCAGAAAGAAGCATGGCATGTGGGCGACGTCGGTGGTTGTGTCGCGATGATGACCGGGGCTGAGCGAACACGCAACGACGAGGACGGGTGGACGGGAGAACAAGCGCTGACTAACGTTTCTAGGCTGCAGCACGGTCCACGCGATTCTTGCCCGGCGATCGCAACCCGTCGCGTCGATCCATTCCATTCCCGCCCCCAAACTCTTCTCTCCTTCCTTCACAGATCTGCCTTCCTCCCTCCGCCCCGCTACGCTCCATCGAACGGTCCTTGGTTTCTTCGAAGCCAACAATCGGCCCGCATTTGGCGCGTTGCCTCGACAGTACCAGTGCCAGTGCCAGTGCTGACGGACGGATAACCAACACCAGAGTTATCCATGCCTCCCGAGCCTCCCGCGGCGTCATTGCTCCTCTTTCCAGGCACACGAAACGCCTTGACTCTGGGCCACAAGACCGGCCTCACCTCAGAAGTCAGCAGCCATTTCGTACTAGCCACACCACCCGGCTTACACCCCTCAGCTCCGCCCTTCGCGCTTCCCGCAGCCACCAACCGCTGTCAATCATTTCCCATCGCTCCACTTAATCCCGCCAATCTATGTCCGCGACGCCATGTTAATATTTAAGCTTCTCGGCCTATTCCCGCGCCTGTCCTTCACTGCCACTCCTCGTGGCACCTTGCAACGCAACCCGGCTTAGCCACCCCAAGCCATCAGCCTTAACCGCCCCGCCATCTGCGGCACCTCCGGCATCCCGCCCTGCTTATTGTATCTTGCATTCTCTACTTTCGCACTGCTTTCTGATTTGGACAGGAGCCCATTTCAAATCTCGGTCTGCCCGACACAGCTCTCGCTATCCGCTCCCCTTCAGTGCTTGTCACGCGAGCATCCCCATGTCACCTCCTCGTCTACGAGCTCCGCTTCGCCGATACACATGCTTCCAGCAAGCCACCAGCGCTTCGTGCCGGGGTACTCGCATCGACTCGCTAAGCTTCCGCCCTCATCATTCGGCTCTTCCCGACGCCCCTTCGTGAAACCCTTGACCCTTTACCTCTTCTGCTTCTTAAACATCGTCATTGCGCTTTGATGTCCCCTCTTTTCCTCGCTTTGCCCCGAGTTTCCAAGAATTTCCAACTCGCTTTACCAACAAAGAGCCACGTCAACCCCCATGTTTGCAATCACACGACCCTTCAGCCCACCGCCCGCGCCCACTGAATACGATGGTCGTACCTGCAGCCGGTGTTGGCAACACCATTGGGCAGTTGGCATCCACGACCTCGCCTCATGGCGTTCTCGAAGCCACCATGGACGCGCAACTGCTTACGAGCGTCAAGCATCTTCGCTGCTACAGTTGCTTGCTTTTTCTCACCACATCTCGGCGTCTAAAAGTATCCGCGACACCGACGACACGGCCGTCTCATAAGCACGGGGTATCTTTTACCCTCTCGACTAATGCAGCGTGTCGTCAATGTGCTTCAGCCACGCCCACTAAGAGATGTGCACCAAGGAAGACCCTGGAGATCAAAAGCGCTCGATGACCCTTTCAGGAATGATGACAATCACGTGTTGCCCATGGGTCACTCGGTCTGCTTTCCCATATCTTGATAAAGCTGACCAGCCCAACACAACTCCAATGGCTAACATTGGCAGCCTCTCCCGTCACAGACGCTAGAGAGAGACACTATGAGACAGATACAGATCACTTTGTGCCGGCTGCCTTTCGCACAACTCACTTTCCAGGACAGAATGGATCTCGGACTTGCCCATGAGCCGGAATCCCCTCTTCGTAGACGTTCCACCTTCACCAGTTGGAAGAAAAATTGAACATCAGCCTCTGCATGATGATCTGCAGCATGTTGGAAAGTTGGGCCGCATCATCAGTCGTTTCAGATGTTGTGCGTCGTCACTTGATCTGTAGACTTTGTGGACCAACTTGAGTGAAAAGTAGCAGACCACAGATAGCTGCGCTTGCATAGAAAGGCGAAAGCACACAACAGTAGCACTGTTCGCAGCCCATGTACGACCGAAAGTAGACGTTCTGTTGCAAAAGCGAAACCCTGCACAGCCTGAGACTTTATCTCGCCGATACTTCCTACGATAGCCCCGACAGCTGACACGTCGAGCGGACCATCCCGCTCAAGCAGGTCACCCGCCACGCTTTCCCCGATGAAGCCGGCACCAGGCATATTTAAACGGGCACACCGTCCACACACCTCTCTTCCAACGACATCGCCTTCGCGATCCGAGAGCGGATCGAGACAACGTTGGGCTTCTTGCTCGACTGGACAAGCCGATCGAAAGACAAAAGGACATGACCGCGCTCCGTACTCGCGCCTCGCTTACCACACCGTCCCCCGCGGCGCCGGCTGACGGCTCGACGAAGCAACATCACGCTCGGACAAAGCCACGCTGCAGCACCGAGAGATAACGCTGAAGGCCTTCATATACAAAAGGTGACGATCACCAGCCCGCCGACGCCTCAGCAGAGGCCGCGGATGTATGCAGGCTGGGCGAAGCGAAGCAAGCAGTTTCCTGCGTTGGCCTCGTCACTGACGACGCCAGTTTGAACAGTTGTTGTTCGTCCGTGAACATGTGCAGAACGGCACTGTGGCGAGATTCGGAAGCCGGCGTGGATGCTGAGCTACTTAAGCAACGGGGAAAGGGCGTCTCCGCGGGTGCGTCGCCGTTCAGCTGCTGGTTTGGCGTAGCGCACGAACGGCGGAAGAGTGTCACGCGGCACGAGCCGCTGCCTTCTGGGGTAACGAGCGGGTGGTATCACCTGCGCATGTGGTGGTCTTGCGAGGCATGCCATGCCCTGTGCGTATGCGCGGCGTGGCCGGGCGTTCGGGGTGGAGTGAGCACGTTGGCTCTGGGAGTAAACCGCGATTTGCTTATTTAAATCAGAGCCGACGATTGCCCAAATTCCGAGTCGTAAGGAAACCATGAGAGCGCTGCTTGGGGACGCGTACCCCAGTCTTTCTAACTTTGTGCCGGTCCTCCCCCCTCCCCCCCCACTTCGCCGTTGCCGTTCTCTGTCAATTCACTCCGCTCTTCCCGGCTCTTCCATGGGAGGAATGCAAGTCTCCGCAGACATAGACCAAGATGAACTGCAGCAAAGACCATGAGCGCAGATGGTCATCATTGGACTAAGATGATGCGTTCGACACCTGCCCGCTCCGCAGTGGAAAGATTCGGGGATACTGTGCGTGGCCCGCACGCCCAAGTGCTTTCTGTGTTCTTAACGACTGCAAAAAAGCCAGTCAGCATGCACTGTGCTTCCAGTCACAAGCTGATACGAATGCGAATACCTTGCTGAGAGAAGCAGACCTGGACTCTGGATGAGCCATGCTTATAAAGTGCTGGAAGAGCCCGAAACGAGACACGTCCCCCGCCCAGCAGCTGATCCAACGACATCACCGCCCACGCGGATGCCACCAAGCACGCGGCCACCGGGACGGGAGCGTGGGCATGTGCTGAGAATCACAGTACCACTGCACACGCGTGCTGGTGGAACCGCCGGTCTGCATAAAAATCAAACCATCGATCCGGCTTGAGACTCATCATCCACTTCCGACTGAGCCCTCGGGTCACACGGTGCTGGTAGTATCACTCTGTGACATCCCTTGCGATGACTGTGACTTTCGTGTTTCTCGCGTTGTTTCGAGTTCCGCTTCCTCCGTCGGAACGTGGTCCCGCAAGTGCCTCGGCCTCGAATCATGACCTTGCGGCGCCTCATCAACATGTCGTAGTGCTGGGGAGCCTCATCGAATAGCGAGTCAGCCATCCATCGACGATGGTTCTTGATGATGGGTAAGGGCGGGTGAGTACGGAGACATGAAGTGGTCGGACTTCGAGAACGGGGAGTGCTCCCGGGAGGCAAAGAAGAAGAAAGTGTGTCTTTGGATTATCATTGGTCTATGTCAGCTTTACTGCAATGAGTCTGGTTGGTTGAGTATTTCCAAACGTGTGTCGCATCCAGACCGGCTTTTATATCGAGTCTTCCGGAAAAATCGATCACGCTCCCCAGACACCGCTGACCCAATCACCACCGCAACACGGGTCGGCTGCGCAAACGCCAAAAGGCCATTCATTAATCATCAAGACTACCTACTTAAAACAAAATACAATCCAGTCCAATCCAATCCAATCCGAGCCAATCCAAAACAAAGAAACACCCCACCACACAAACCCAATATCCCCCCACCTCCCCCATCAAAAGCTCCCCCGGGCCACCAACCACGAACCACCAACCACCAACCAACCGGTCAACCAACCAACCAACCAACCAACCCTCCCCAACAAACCCACTACATATAAAACATCGAATCCCTCAACCTCGCATGCACCCTAACATCCTCCTCCCTCACCTGCCCTTCCCCGCCGCCGCCGCCGCCGCCGCCCCCTCCACTCGACGACCCCACCGCGCTCGCCTCAAACACATCGCTCAGATACGCCCTGCCGCGCTCGCACGCGATATCCGCATAATACGCCGGCGGGCAATAACTAACCGCCTTCGTCGCGCGGCCGAAAAGATAGCACAGCGACAGTGTCAACTCCTCGACGACATCGCTCACGTTCCTGCACCCCGGCGGGAACGGCTTCCCCTTGGCGAAGCGGTTGCGGAAAACCTCGTCCAGCACGACGAAGTAGTGCGCGGGGCGGGCCGTCCCTTGCAGCGCGGCGTGCGGCTGCAGGAAGAAGTCCCACTGGCGGCCGGCCTGGGTGACGCCGCGGTCGACGACGGTGCCGGGCTTCGTGTTCGAGTTGCGGTCCGCGTGCTTCTCGGCGGTGGGGTAGAAGCGCGTGTGGTGGCGCTTGCCGACGACGACGACGGCGAGGCGCGGGAGCCCCTTGGCGGTTTGCGCCGGCGGGTAGAGCTGGCGGCACGCTTCGCGGAGTTGGGGGACTTCGTCGCGCAGGACGAGGTTGTACTGGCCCTCGGAGACGCCGTCGCGGTAGAGGAGGATGTTCTCCGGGAACGCGGCGTTTTTGCCTTTGGTTTTCCAGAGGTGCAGGCGGGAGATGAGCATCGGGGTGAGGGAGGATACCATCTCCTGGCGGGCGGCGGGCTGGACGGAGAGGGTGGCGGGCCACTGGCCGAGGCGGGCGTCGACGCTGGCGACCATGGCGGCGATGCTGGGGGCGGTGTTGGACGAGTCCGGGGACGGGTGCGTGACATCCACGCCGACGACCATGGTGGTGGACATGTCGAGGAGCGGCGCGATGTTGGAGACGGTGTGGTTGACGCCGCCGAGCTTGAGGTTGAACTTGAGCGCGACGTTGCGGAAGTATTGGTCCTGGCCGCGCTCCTTTTGGATCTTGGAGCCGTCGGCGCAGATGGTGTGGAGGCCGTACTTGCAGTCACCGAGGCGCTTGATGCGGTTGTAGACGGGTAGTTTCTTGTTGATGCCCGGGAAGATGATGAAGAGAAGGTCGAGCTTCTCCGATGCGCGCGCGAACATGTTGTCGAGCTGCGGGTCGTCTTCGCCCTGGATTTTGAGCACTTTGCCGGGCATTGGGGCATCGACCGGGACGCCCGTTTGTTTCAGGGTGTTGTGGAAGCTGTCGATGAGAGGCTTCAGGTCTCTTTCCTGCAAGGTGTCCGGGTAGCCCGGCATGGAGAGCAGCATGTAAGACCACTTCTTCAACGCCGTGCCCGGCGTGTGGAACTGAACATTGAGCATGTTCCAAGTGCCGCCCCGCATCTGCGCCGGTTTGTTTGCCTTGTACATAACCTTGGGCTCGTTGAGGATACGTCCCTGGACAGTGATCAAGGACTTCGGAACCGTAATGCCAAATTGCGCCTGGTCGAACGTTAGTAATGGAGAAGACAGTATGCGCAGGGAAACTGACCAGCTGCAGGTTTCCTTCCTTGTTGAGTCCAACGGTCTGATATCCTTCGTTGACGATGGACGTGGCGTTTGCCCATGGCTGGCGCACAGCACACCTGATCATCTGTGCAGTTTGGTCTCCGTCCAGCTTTGACTTGGACGGCTGAGCGGGCATCACAACACCAACTTCAGGAGGAAGGTACGATGGGTGATCCCTTGTCCCGCAGTTGACGACCGGGAGCGAGGGGTCGGCGATTTTCCTTCCGTATGCTGCGTGCCGTTAGCATGATCATTATCTTACTCGGTGGGAGGTCACTTGCCCTGGACGAAGAAGTCGTAGACGCTGATGTAGCGACCGCCGGAAGAACCCTCAGGCTGCGGCTTCGCCGGGCCAGCGGGCTTGCCTTTGCCCTTTCCTTTGCCGCCCTTCCCTGAGCCTGCAGACGTCTGCTGCGGGGCGCTGTCCATCCAGAACTCGACGTCCTTCGGGCCGGCGGCGTAAGCCTTGACCTTGGGCGGATGCTCCAGGTTGCGTCCATCATACTTGTTGGCAAAAGCGGCAATAGCCTTGACTCTGTGCAGGACTTTGCCTGACTTGTTCTTCTTCTCGGGAAGGTGGGTTGTCCGGATCTTGAGCCTCTTGAGGAACTTCTCCAGGCGAGGCTTGTTGCCGGTGCCGTACTTGCGCATGAGATGCTCCAGCGGAATATCCTGGTAGAAGGCACCGTAGCTGACGTTGACGTTGACCAGCACGCGGCAGGTGGCCATGCGAACGCTGGAGAAGAAACCACGAATGGCATTCAGGCCAGCTCCAAGGTCGGACTTGTCACCGCCGACGGAGAAGGTCTTGCTCTTTCCAATGGCGGCCAGGTTGTTGGAGGCCTTGGAGTGGTGGTTCATGAAGATGTTGAAAGCCTGGGTGATTGGCTGTTCGTCGGCGTAACTGGTGGCCATGTTGGAGGAAGTCAAATAATCAAGCAGCTCCGAGACACTCAGCGTGTTGGTGAACTTGACGCGGATGCGGTACATCTGGGCATTGGGAAGCGGGTCGTCCTCATCTTCGGCGCGGTACTGGAAGCCGACGATGATCTCGTCTCTGTCCAGCTTCTTGCGCGAAATGAGGGTGGATTTGAAGTCCGAGACAATGTCGGCCTTGAAGGCGCTGAGCTCGGGCGTGTCGAGCAGCAGCCTCACGAGCTGATTCTGCTTCTTTCCCTTGGCCTCCGGGGCGACATTGATGTCGTACCGATGAAGCACGAGGTCCTTGGGCGGAGTCAATTCGAAGTAGTTCGCCCAGAGGGTGACGGGCGTGCCTCTGGTGCCAAAGCCCGGGCGGCCGGGGAACTGGCCACCCAGCGACAGAGCGGCGAGACCCTGTGTACTCTTTTGGATGGCGTCCTCGGCGGCCGTGACACTAGCGTTGGGGGCGGGGATGGCGTTGGCGCTGCAGACGCGTGTCTCGGTCAGCGCGTGATCACGCGTCGCGTTTCGCGTTTCGGACGACGATGGGAAACTTACGAATAGACCTGGGGACCCTGCTGGAAGCCGCCTCTGCCTCCTCCGCCTCCTCCACGCCCGCCGCGGAAGCCGCCGCCGCGATCACCGCCGCCGCGAAAGGGCGGGCCGCCGTAGCCTCCGCGGGGAGCTCCTCCTCCTCGGTCGCCACCGCCACGACCGCGGCCACCGCGCGGAGCTCCTCCGCGGTCGCCTCTGCCGCCTCTGGCCGACATGGTGTCCGAAATTGGTAGGTGGGAGATGGGAACAATCGGTAGGATAAAGCTGAGGATAGAAATGGATGGGTTTGCTCCGTTGGGTGGGAGGAGCGGGGTAGAAAGAAGATGAAAGGCTGGAGGGCGTCGTGCAGCTATGACAAGCTGCGCACGCCGCGTGAGTCAGTGGGAGCCTGAGGCCCAAACTTCCTGAGCAAGGCTGGCGAACGGGCCACCTCAAGCCTTGTCCGTCGCCGGTTGCCTGGCTCGTATGAGGCCGTTTTGTGACTGCTCACCTGCGGTATGCGATGACGTGTCTCGACAGGAGCCCAGTAAATATCATTCACTTGCCAGTATCTGATGATGAGTGGGTGTGGATAGCACGAATCTCACTGCCTACGTCACCACCTGAAGAACACCCGGAGATTCTTGTCCTCTACGAACCCTCTACGAGCCCTCTACGACATCTTGTCCAATTTATATATCAAATCCAATTGCTTTCGTCCGGTGTTTGTGATGGCTCGACATGGCTGTGTTCGCTTGATGTTGTTGTAGCTTTCTTTTTCTCTCCCTCTGCCAATCAAACGTACAGGATGCAGCAAGGATTCCGATTGACAAGCAACCTTCGTCAACCAATCCCTTGCCTCACGCGTTTCAGGTCATGCAAGGACGTTTCTCGCTTAGCATACCTCCATTGTAGTGGACGCGCATGGATGAGCATGGAATCCCATGTGCAGTCATCACGCGCAGCTGGACTTTTTCCGCAGGAGTTTGTCACGGTTCCAAGCTCACAAAGGCATAATGAATAAGATTCGGGTCATCGGATGTTACTTGAAAGAACAACAGCGGCCGTGACTGGTCGTTTCACAAGCGAAGACAAGAGTAAATCTAAGGAGAAGAATCCAGACGCGCCGCATCTCAGAAAATGTCGTGAACAAAGGAATCGGCATCCAGGAACCTCTCACACGCCTCGGCCCATTCGCTTTTCAACTTCTTCAGCCAATCCTTGAAAGAAACCGATTCGTCACCGAAACGAATCATCCCGTCCTTCACGCCTTTCCAGCCTTCGACAGGGCCCCGGATGTATTTATGATCTTTGCCGCAGAAATAGTACCAAGACCCCTCTGGTCGACCATCGCCTGCTTCCTTCAGTCGTTTGAGGCATCTGGAGCATAAGTCGGAATTCGTACAGATCAAGCATAGATAGATTGGCCTTTCCCACCAGTTGACAAGTTCGAAGCATCCGTTGCAAAAGACCCCAAACTTGCTCAAGTCTTCCTCCGGGCGGTCCCCAGCGAAATTCTGATCCGCTTCCGAGAAGCAAAGATCGTTCTCGTTGGCAGATTTGGAAGGCTCGTCTTGTGGAATCTCGGTTTCCTTGGCGATTGCCGATCCCTCGTCGGTCACCTGGCCCGATTCGCCCATGGAATCCTTTGAAGAGTTGAGTTCTGGTATATCCGTGTGCGCTTCAGCCTGGTCCACGTCGGTCTCCGGATGGTGTACACTCTTCCGCTCAGTCGGAGCCTCCGAATTGCTCCCTTGAGAATCTTCTTGTCCATCTGAACTGGCTCCTCGGCTCGCTTCATGTTCTGCACAAGCCTTCTCTATATCTGGGTCCTGGACTTCCTCACTCGACAGATCCTTGAGGCTGGTATCGACCTTGGAGAACTGCAGAGACAATGCAATCTTGGCTTGACGGTCCATACCGGGGAGACAAGTCAGGACTTTGGCCAGGAGACGGAAGCTGTCGCCATCGTTCTCCAACATGTCGTCTTCCAATGCCTCGATGCAAATGTTGAATATCCGATTCAACAGATCCAAGTACTCCGATGGTTTTCCAACCACTCGCATCATTCTGGCGTATTGAATCGAGGCAACAGAATCATCAAGACTGGAATTTTTGTCGTCGTCTTCGAATCCGAGGAGATTCTTCATCTCCTCCAAAGACTTTGCCTTCTCTTGCACGGTCCCGCTGTGCCGGAACTTATCGTAGAGTATGTCGGCCTTATCGAGTCGGGCTACGTGGTACCATATTTTGATGGAGGGCAAATTGGCGACTCGGAGGAAGCGTTCCAGCTCATGCTCGGCGTCGTCACGCTGGTTCAGAGTGAACCTGTAGGTGTAGATCAACTCGTAAACTGCCCAGGCTTTGTTCTGCGAGTCTGCGCGACGGGCTTTGCAGAGTTTCTTGTACCAGTTGGTGATCAAATCTGTCCTTCCTGAGAGAACGGCACCTTGTTTGAACATGTCCAGTGCTTCCTGCTGCTGACCCTCAAAGGCACCATCCAGCCACGCTCTCTGGTCTTTTTCTGGCCATGATTCGAGTTCCTCCGGTAATTTTTCGATGCCGTTGATTTTGGTGACACAGTACATCAACAGATACAGAGCAGTTGCGTCCATTGCATCGTCTTCAGCCACTTTGCGAGCTTCATGCAGATGATCAACCACTACTTTGAGCAGTTCTGTATCTTCATCTTCGTCGAGAAGCTGGGCTTTCGCTGCTGCGATCCAGACAAGAGCTTCTCTCTTCTGGGATTTCAGAGTGGTTGCTGAGACACCCTCTTGTTCGGCTTGTTGCAGGAACTCTTGCGCTTTCTCAGCATACTTGATAGACTCTTCCTGATTCTGCTCGGTGCTGTAGAAGTAGGCCAAAACCATTGAGCAAGAAGCTTTGTCAATGTTCTTCTTGCATGCGTCCAAGGCCGCTTTGAGCAATACATCCACATCGGCATGGTGCAGACGATAATGAATGAAGCCGATAGCGCGATCCACCAAGCCGTCGTCTTGAACCGTTATGGTGTTGAACAGGCTCGTGAGAACAGCGTCAACGGATTCTTTGGACTTCGTGTCGTAAGATTCACCCTTCATTGCTTCAGTGCTCAGGTTGGTCTGCAAAATGTCTTAGTAACAATTTAGTCAGTCTCCAAAAGCCTACATACCAACAGAAAGGTGTCGCTGGCAAATCTGTAGATTTCCTCGGCATTCCAAGGATTGGACTCTCTCACAATGTTTTCTGCGTGTCCCTTGGCCAGCGGTATCATCATTTCTTCGAGACCGTGCTCGGCTCTGACAATTGAGACCCACTCAGCTGCCTTCTCGGACAAGTCGTAGTCATGGTAGCTTTCCGGTGGGATATCGGTCCATTCAAGCACAGTAGAGCGCCAGTCACTTTCGTCCTGAATCTGTGAGAACACTTTCTGAGCATGTTTCTCAAGCCGAGCGCAGACATTGTTCTTGTTGGTCATAATGTCTGCGAGAGCTTCGATCACGGCTTTTCTGTCTTGTTTGGGGACCTCTTGGCCGTCACGTTTCGCCGACCTGATCTCGGCCAGATGTTCCGCAAAGCAGTTGCTTGCGTAGGCTTCCAGTTGTGCACCGGCAGTTGAGAGATTGTCCTCCTCGGCAGAATGAGGCCTGGTGATTATGCGCGCACACATCAAAAAGATTGTGAGGTGTGCTTCGTACGGTGTCTTTCGACGACCCGCTTGTCCTTCTGGCACGTTTTTGAAGAATTCCCGCAAGCTCCTCTCCTGGAACTGGATTGGTCGCTTGAGATCGTCGGCAAGGTCAAGGACATTTTCTGACTCGTCTGGATCATGGTCATCTTCCTCAGCGTTGACTGTCTCTTCGTCATCGAAATTCCTCTGGATTGCGTCTTGCGATCGCACAATTTCGAGAACACTTCACACTTGATCAGTTTTCTTCTAGCGATTGGTTCAACGGAAAGACTTACTCTGACAGCTTCTCTACGATTTCATGCTCGACGACGAGATGCACATTTTTGTCCTGTAGCGAAAGCCGAGCAATTTCCGCCGCTTCTTGTAGGGTCAGTCTTCGTCTCGCAAATGTGAGCCAAGCGAAGAGGTCCTGCAGTGCTCTGGACTGGTCTTCATTCCTTCCTTTGTGGCAGTCTTCGAGCATCTGCTCGTAGACCTCATCTATGTCCTTGGGAAGCTGAGTGCTGATCACGTCAAGAACAGGCTTCTCGAGCCCGATAGCTTCCAATCTGCAGAGCATGTTTTCCACGTAAAGCATTCCTTGGTTAAGTTAGCCTTTGTTCTCTAAAATTTCTTGGAGAATGAAACATACCATCTGCATTCTCGGATAGCACTCTGGCTATCTTCCGCTTCGTGGGTTTGCTGAACTTCTTCAGTCGTCGCATGCTCTTGGCGATGCGTTCGAAGCACAGCAAACGGTAAGCCTTCTTGAGATCAGAATCGGACATGCTGACAACCTTTGTTTCGGGCTTTGCCTGATCGGGTATCAGAGTATCCTGCCCAGTGACCAGGACATGAACTTGTGTAGTCCCCTTCGTGAGCTGTGACAGGATCTCGCACAGCCCTTTTTGTGACTCCTCGCTTGCCTCGT
The DNA here is from genome assembly GCA_022560015.1 of Diplodia mutila. Taxonomy (NCBI): domain Eukaryota; kingdom Fungi; phylum Ascomycota; class Dothideomycetes; order Botryosphaeriales; family Botryosphaeriaceae; genus Diplodia; species Diplodia mutila. The sequence continues at coordinate 27,448 of JAFISB010000092.1, forward strand.
CGACGCCGTCGAAGATCAGAAACACGGGATCCATCGTCTCCTCGTTGAATTGATTGGCGAAGAATCGATTCCACAAGGCGGTGCTGCCCTGATGATTGGCCACGGGATTTCCATCTTTCTTCAGATCCGCCTGTATCTTCCGGCGGTAGTCAGCGCCCTGTGCCAACTGAACTACCATTGTCGAGAGCGCAGCAACAAGATCCCGATAGCTTCCTCTGTCCTCTCGGAAGAAGAAATATCCAACTTTCGCATTTTCCGCCTGAAGCCTCTGGCGAGCTGACAAAGCCAAGAACGTCTTGCCACAGCCTTGCTTGCCTGTAACCCACAAGATACGGGTTTCGAGACCTTCGCGCCATTTCTTGTACTCATCACGTTCGTGAAACCAGTCGCAAGATTTAGCGAAAAGCCATTCCTCCTGATCTCGGATATATTCCGTCAAATCGAGCGCCGATAGCTCATCTTCCAGGGCTGCGATCGCCAGGTCTCTTCGGGCAGCAGGATCCTTCTTGGCTTTCTTCATGTTCGCTTGACCACCTCTGGCCGAATTCCTGAGGGACTGTCCGAGCCTTGCATTGAGGTACTGTATGCTTTGCTTGAGCTCCGAGAGCTTCTCCTCAGTGCGCGTGCCGCCGCGGTCGATCGTTGACAAGTATTGCGCGATTTCTGCGAGCTGCTTCTGACTGTACTTGCCGGCCTCATCGACGCTTAGTTGGAATGCCTTGAAGTTCTTGTTCGTCTCAACCATGCCGTTCGCGTGCAGCTTCTTGAGGTCCCGGAGAGCGACGTATGTCCCAACACGCAATCCAAGTTCCAAGCGTTCAATAGAGGTTTTGATCCCTCCAAAGGCAGCTTCAAGTTCCTTGTCACCCCCCTTGAAGGTGCTTTTGTACCACATCTCTGTACGAATAAAGTCAGCAACCCTATCATTTGGGTATCTGCTGCACCAATGCTTACTGATCCTTTTGTGTGGCTTCTGGATTGCTACGGTGCAAAGCCTAAGTGTGGACTGAAACACTTGTGCAATGTCGACTGAAAGGACGGACTTCTCATCAAGCTTTCCTTCGAGTTCTCCAAGGTGAGAGAAAATGTCGCTCATGCTGTCACAAAAGGACATGAAATGGTCGAACGCATCACTAATCCGGCTGAAAGACTCCATGGTGGCTGAAAATGCTTGGATGACGAAGGAAGCTGGTGCCGCTTGCGGAACAGCCTTATTTCCATCGTTAGTAAGAAGTTTGAGTGACTGGACGTTACATACTCACCTCAGTTGTGATCCCCACAAAGAAGCCAGCGACTCCGACGAACCCATCAAGGCTCGAGAAGATGGTGTTTGTTGCTGTTCGAAACCGAGCCACTCGATCCTGTGGATGCCTTTCCTTCTCGAATTTGTTCTTCCAGCTCCCAGGATCCGCTTTGATGTCATTCCAGCAAGTGTGCTTCGAAGTGTTGATGATCGCCTTCACAACCTCCCAGTCATTCGACGTCTGGGCTTTCTCTCTGAAGTCGTCGATTGCTTCTTGCCAAAGCCGGACCAAGTCCGTCTCGGCCGCCTGGCCCTTCTCATCGGCCATATCTGATGCGGTTGATGAAACTCAGCACTCTAGCAAACACAAGACGATAGGCTCCTTACATATAGGCATCTCAGAAAAAGCTGAAATCAGCAAGGCTGAATACATGAGCTCATTCTTACCGTTTCAGCTCCACACCGGCAATTTGTGGCGCTGGGGGGAAAGGGGAAAGGTGAGATGGAATGGCAAGCTGCGAATCAGCGTGGCAAAACAGGGATAATCCGTATATTGAAGGTCAGGCTCTGAGGAAAAAAGCACTGTTGATGGGTCAGATTTGCTTTTGGAGATTCCATGATTCGTCTCGTTGCCCTGCAAACCACCTATTGGGTAATGTGTTGGAAGAGCTGAAAATCAGGCAACGGGCGGGGTCGGTGAGGCAATCGCACCACAGCTAATAGAATTCATCGTCTATCACGGCACTTGAGAGATTTAAGGTCCAATATTGATCCGGGAACGAAGTGTGGCTGCTTCATAATCAGCTGAAGGCTGGCTGACATATTGATTCGGCGCAGATTTTACTTCAGCCTTGTCGGGATCCAGGATATTCAGCCACTTACCACCTGGAATAATCGGTTGCAGTTGTCGTCTTTCGTCAAATGTATCTTCTTTTATGAGTAGCACTGAGAAATGATGAAAGCGGCGGTCTGCTGCCTGGCTCCTGCCGTCATCAGCACACCGGGAAATCATCCATGGGAGCGTCTACATCACGGTCAGTGAAACTTGTGTCGCTGCGACCAAATACTACCCGTCCAAAAGAAAGATATGCAGAGTCACATTGCAGAAAGGGAGAGAAATGCGTTTAGTGAACCGCGACTCACTACGATGCAACACCCACCACCCCCTCCCCCCTCCCCTCATTCGAACAATAATGATTGATCCAATCATCACTACTCACTCTCAGTCCAAACGCACCCCACAGCCTCACTCCCATCCAACTCAATGCCCCCCACCCTGCCCCTTCACCAACTTCCCAGCCCTCTCCACCCACTCTCTCCCCACAACCTCCAACCCGCCCACCCCGTCCACATTTCCACCCATCTCCTTGACCAACAACTTCCGCACAACCTCCAGCCTCTCATCCAATGCCCGCCCCTCTCCCTCTGCCTCTCCCTTTCCGTCCCCCTCAACGTCTCCGCCCACGTCCTCTTCCCTCCGCCTCCGCCTCCCAATAATCCCCGCATTCCGCGTCGACGGAATCCTCAACATCTCCTTCTCCGGGACAAACCCCACATCCGCCGCCAACCGCGCGACCCAATCGCACAGCGTCGCGTACGCGGATGGCTGCTGGTTCTTGCCGCCGTTGGCTTTCTTGGGCGTCGGGGCGGCCAGCGAGCCTGTTTTGTCGCCTTTTCGATCTTTCTCCTTCTCCTTCCCGGTAGAAGAAGCTGAGGCGGAGCCTGTTTTCTGGACGGGCGCGCGGAACTTGGCGCCGGCGAAGTTGTGGCTGCAGCAGGGAATGGCGATGAAGGGCGAGCGGGAGAGGAAGGCGAGCAGCGGGGTCCACGGGGTGAGTTCGTCGGCGTGGTTGGAGACGATGAAGGTGCCGGGGGGGAAGACGCCGTTGTGGAACACGCCGCCGCCGTCGTCCGACGGCTTGAGGTTCGCGAGGAGGTCGCCGGCGTCGGTGTCGGCGTCGGCGGTGGCGGTCGTGGTCGTGGCGGCGGCGGCACGCGTGAAGGACTCGGGCACGAGCACCATCTCCTTCAGGTCCGCCCGGACGCCGGGCGCGAACGTGTCCCACGTCTTGCGGCGGCGCGCGTCGAAGCCCCAGCCCGGGTAGCCCTCGCTGCGCAGGACGTGCACGAGCACGCCGTTGCCGCAGCCGATGTCGACGAAGCCTGGGAAGGGCGGCTTGGTCTCTTCTTTCTCGCTTCGTTTCGCGTCTTCCTCGGGCTTCTCGCTTGTTCCGCTGGCGTTGTCGACGATGGGAGCGGCGTACATGTCGCGCCACAGCTCGAGCAGGAATGCGGCGATGCCCAAGTCCTCGAAGACGTGCTTGCCTGCTGGCGTCTGCTCGACCCAGCCGGCGATCAGGTCTTTCGCGTACACCGTCTTCAGGCGCGTGTACGTGTCCTGGAAGCGGGCTTGGGGGATGACCTGGTCGTGGTGGACGCGTTTGGTGTAGCCGGCTTTCTGGCCGAGGCTGTGCTTGTTGATGAGGGTGAGGAGGCTGAGCGCGGTGCGGGTGAGGCGGTTGTCTAGCGGATGCGTGGGGAAGAGGCGGTAGTGGATGGAGAACTGGCCGAGGGTTGTTGAGGAGGCGTCGGGGGAGGTGGACGACGGCCAGGTGTGGAGGAAGGCGAGAGCGGCGACGGTGGGGTGGTAAAAGGGGACTTCTGATGCGGATTGTGCGTGAGGTATGTAGATGACAAGATTTCTAACGGACCCGGAGTCCTCTCTCTTTTGGAAGATGTGGCATGTTTGGACCAGAGGGTCGTCACGCTGGGGATTGCGCGGGATCATACGCCGCACTATGGTTTGTTCCAGTTCGTAGCCTGGTACGTGACATGGAAGTGGTTGATAATCGGCCTTGATGTGCTTGACGAATTTTCCCTCGGGGTCGTTAAAGCTGTCATAGAAGATCTCGGCGCGGAAAAGATAGGTGGATGCAATCTCCGGGTGACGGATGAGGTTCAGCATGACGCGCTGGTAGTATTCGGGCTCGAAAGCACATGGTGTTTCCAACATAGAAGTCCATGATTCATCTGGAAGAGAAAACGTGGAGGGTTTCTGTGTAATGTCGCGTGGTTGGAAAGCCTTTTTTCCGTTCTCAATGGTGGTAGCGTCGACTTGCGTTTCTGTCGTATTCCCCATGCTCTTTCAGGCCTGAATGGCTGCTACTCTCCAACAAATAACGACGGTAGAACTGCAGCAGAGGTTACTGCGTAGCTAAAGCTTCCAGCTGACGTGGGAGATGCGATGGTGAAGACGCCGAGATGTGAAGAGTCAGCGGTAGCCGGCATCTTTAGATGTGAACTACCAAAAGTCGTGGCCGACGAACATGATACGCCGGCGAGCGACGATCCCTTAGGTGGAATACACATGACTCGAATGCAACTTTCGTATTTCTGCACATGATTAATCTTCTATTGTACTCGGACACTGGTATGACCATAGATTCACCTCTCGGTTTTGAAGTAGAGCAACCAAAGAATGAGAGTCGGCAAACCTTCCCGCGCGGACCCTTGAGCCAAAAAAAAAATTTCGGCGGGCTCAAAAGTCCGCGCTTAACCCCGGCCATCTCATCTCCACAACGTCACTGTCGCCAACACCCGACCGCAACAGCCTCGCTCCGTTCGCGCCATGGAGCTCACTGCGGTGCGCATTCGAGGCAAACGAAAAGCGCGGTCCGATCCACCGCCAGATTTACCCCCAGGCAAGAAGCGCCGCCCTGGCCGGCCACGCACCCGACCGTTGTCGCCGGTTCGCGCCTGGAAGCCGAAATACGTTGAGCTGCAGCAACAATGGCACCCAGACAGAAAAATACTATCTCCAGGCAAGGACCTACCCGCCAGGCCAACCACCAAGTGGGACTTGCCACTTCCATGGCCCGTGGAGTTTCAAGGTCCGACCACGCAATCGCAGACACAGACACAGACGCAGACCGAGACCCAACTGTCAACGCTTCCTGACGGCACCCAAACGCCCATGATAAAGAAGAAGAAGCGGAGGTCTTCGTATTGGAGGAAGCTGTCGCCGTTGGAGCGCTTGCCGGCCGAGGTGCTGCAGCAGATTTTTCTCGACAGCATGAACATGAGCCTTCCCAACGCAAGTATCGAGCTGCACCACAAGCTGAACAGCGACCACATCAAGCTCGAATTCTCGTTACGCGCTCTTTACTGGCCGGAGGACGAGGAGCGTACGGAGAATGCCGACCTTCCGGAAATGCAGAGCAAGCTGCTCTCGCTGCGCTTTTTCGATTGGGATTTCTACAAGCAATACGCCGCCAAGGCATGCGAGAGATTCGGCGCGTGGCCGTGGTTGCAAGAGCAGGACCCCGACGCTACTCTGGACGAATTGGTGCAGCGTGATCCCGACTTCGACCTGTTGGATCGCTTCAACCTTGGATGCGAGCTCGCCGAGGAGATCCCCCCCTTCCTGAGGTTGCACGAGAAAACACCACTGCCGGCGAAGCTCCTCAAGGGGCCGTGGGACTACGACAAGCACCTGATGCTCCGATTTCTCTTCATCCAGAACCTTGGCATCGACCACGACAGCTCGACTTCGTCCGAGACGCTTATCGAGGGCCTCATGGGCGTCGCCAGGGAAAAAGAGTCGGATAACATTGAAATCGCGAAATGGCTTATCTGCATTGCCATTGCCTCGGATACTCAGATACCCCAGAAACTGCTCCGACGCGCGGTCATCGATGGTGGCTGCGATAATGACCTGGTGGAGAGCATGCTCACCTGGAGCTTGCACAGCGAGATCGAGTATTTTGATCCGATGCTGTGGAACTGGGCTGAGCGGGCACCGGATAAAGAGAAAGGCCGCTGGCTAATGGATCAACTGAGGGCAGCCGCAAGCAACAAGGAGGAGCTGGTGGCTGAAGCTCAGGCCGCAGCGGAAGCGGAGGCATAGTCGCCTGGCGAGGGCCCATATGAACGGCGCAGGAACGTTTTCACAAACATATTTAGATACCCATATTTTTCAGATTAGTCCTTGAAAGCCATCAGTATATTGTTCTTACCTCGCTTCGCCGCTTATGTACCGCGTGAAGAAACATCATATCCAGGTACGCGTCACACGTGACGCGACGCACGGACCATAAGTGAAGCGTCATCCTGCTTCTGAGCTTCCGGCGGCGCGATTTTCTTTTGAGATCATCCTTGCCTTCCCATCTCACAGCTGCGCCCGTCCCACCTCGACACGAATGGCCGCTGGGTGAAGCCGCACACTACACAGAGATGCCTCCAGCCTCTCTTCGACATGCGGCTGTTCCTTCGCCAGCCCTCCTGCGCTTCCTGAGGGCTCAATCCATCCTGTCGAGGCCGCCAACCGCCACCTCTTTTGCGCCGCCGTGCTGCGCCTATGTTTCTCATGACTCTTCGCTCGCCGCCACAAACATTCGCCTGCCTCCAGCGCGCTCGTTACAGACCTCTTCTGCACGTCAATCGAACTCAGCCCGCGGCCTCCACAGAGCGCTTTCTCGTCCGTCGACCGCGTCATTGCCGATCCTCGTTTCTTCCGCCGAGCCGCTGTCCATTCTACCCCGGAAAAAGCAGGCTGAATGTCTCGTTCCGCGCCGCGCATTTATGAACACACCGCCCGCTGATTTCTTCTGGAAGAAACAACAGCGCAAGTCCGGCGCCGGTCCTCTTCAGCCAAACGACCTGCCCCCCCGTCATCCCGAAGGCTATGCTCCAGACGAACATGGCAATTTGGGCCGGGTCCTACGCCCGGTCAACGAGCCGCGCATTAGGTGCACTGAGTTCGACGAGAATGGAAACATCACACTCGTGAACAGTGAATTCAGGAAGAGTGAATTGATTGCGAAGGTACGCTCCGGACATGCAACGGTAGGCAATGGTGTTGCTGACAACTACCAGTACGGACTTCTCCCGCGAGACCTTCGCAAGATTGATTCCTCCACGCTTCCGCACATCCTCGTCCGCCCGTCCGCGATTCTGCTAAACCTCCTCCATTTACGCGTGCTCATCAAGCACAACCGCGTGCTCGTCTTCGACGCGTACGGAACTACCAATTCATACGCTCAATCGCTGTTCATGTACGATCTGGAAGGACGCTTGAGGCAGAAAGACTTGCGTCAAAACGGCTCTCTGCCCTACGAATTCCGCGCTTTGGAAGCCGTTCTCCTCAGTGTGACAACTGGTCTGGAGAGCGAATTCGAGGGTGTCCGCGAGCCCGTCGTACGCGTCCTGCGCGAGCTGGAGGAGGATATCGACCGCGACAAGCTGCGATACCTGCTCGTCTACTCCAAGAAGCTTGGTTCCTTCGAGCAGCAGGCCCGTCTTGTGAGAGATGCTTTGGAGGAGCTCCTCGAGGCCGACGATGATCTCGCGTCAATGTACCTTACGGAGAAGATAGCTGGCCCGGAGCGCGGCGACCATGACCACGCCGAGGTAGAGCTGCTGCTGGAATCGTACCACAAGATCGCCGACGAAATCGTGCAATCAGCCGAGAACCTGGTCTCCAACATCCGCAACACCGAGGAGATGTAAGAAGAACTCCCCCCTCCCCCAGCGATCCCACCAACTAACCCGCACCCTCGCAGCGTCAAAGCCATCCTCGACGCCAACCGCAACTCCCTCATGCTCCTCGACCTCAAGTTCTCCGTCTGGACCGTCGGCATCGCCGCCGGCACCTTCGTCGCCGCCCTCTACGGCATGAACCTGAAGAACTTCATCGAAGAGTCGGACCTCGGCTTCTGGGGCGTCAGCGGCTGGTGCACCGTCGCCACCCTGCTCACCAGCTACCTGGGGCTCGGCCGCCTGCGCCGCGTCCAGCGCGTCTCCATGTGGGGCGAGCACGGCGCACGCCGCTCGTCGTGGCGCGAACTCGGCCCGCAGGCGCTGCTCTCCTCCTCGTCACCGTCGCCCAACACCCCCTCGCCGCCGCGGGTGCCGCCAGTTGGCGCCGCGGCGGCGGGCGTGGCGTCGGGCTCCTCGTCGGCGTCGGTGGCGAAGCTGAAGAAGCTGAAGGAGATGCATGCCCAGCAGGCGATGGGCTTGAATGCGGAGATGCAGGCGGCGAGGAGGGCGGCGTTGCATAGGCATGGGCTTGGTGGTCATCACGGTAATGGCAACGGCAACGGTCATGGTCACGGCCAGTCGACGACGTCGTCATCGTCCAGCTCGAATTCGAGCAGCAGCGGCGGCGAACAGTCGGGGCCTGCGCCGACTTCTTCCACTTGAGTTGGTGTACTTTCTCGCCAATCGCTCGCTCGCTCGCTCGTCTTTGGGTCTCCTCTCATCTCATCTCATCTCATCTCGTTCCAACGTACATACGTTTCCCGCCATGCGTGCCGTATGGCGGAGGTGCTCGCTACTCACGAAAAAAGTTTCCGTTTCCGTTTCTGTTTCTGTTCTGGTCTGTTCTTCACGGCGGCATATAGAGAGAGGGGTTTATGTCCTTTTTCCTTTTTGTCAAGAGATTGGCAGATGGTTAGTGGGGTGGCCGGTTTGAGGGTCTGGGTTCCGCATAGCGTGGGCGTTGTTTGTTTTTTGTCTTTTTGTTTTTTTGGGGAGGGGAGGGAATGGGAGGTTCTTTATGAGCTTTTGTGGTTGTTAGAGCTGATACCTTACTTTCTTCTCTCTCTCTCTCGCTTTTTGTATTTGTATGTGTGTATGTATGAGTGTGTATGTGGTGGGGTGGTATGATATGGTGTTAGGAAATCGAGAGTTATGAATGTAAGGCAGAAGTGTGGTACTGTGGTGGTGGTGGTGATGGCGGGTGACGTATGGGGTGTGGTAGGCTGTGAGGTACCTTGAGCGTTTAGCCTGCAATCATTGGCTGTTCCGAGGCGGGGCAGCGAGCTGGCTGATGAGCAATTGCAGGTGAGGCTGCAGAACAAGGACTTCCTGGTGGGCTGAGGTGCGCTGTCGCAATACAGCCTTGCATATGCAGCCCGCTGACAGAGGCGGAGCCAGCTGGCACTGCGCATTCAGCCTTGCACTGCCCCGCTGTGCACTCACTTGTTCAGCACATATTCAGGCGAGGCTGCTTGCCGCTATTGCAAACAACTAATCTCCATCCTCCTTTCAATCCTTCTCTTCACTCTTGTTGGGGACCGTTCCATCAACTTGGCCGGGCGCTATGCCCGCACCCGTCGAGCGCTTCGATATCCACCGAGCATGACCCCCTCTACCGCCCCAGTCTCCCCTCCGATATGGCGGACCCGTTCTCCGTCACTGGCAGCGCCGTCGGGGTTGTCTCCCTCGGTCTAACGGTATGCCAGGGCATCGTCAGCTACTACACCGCATTCAAGGGTCAAGATGATGAAGTGGACCAAGCGCTCGAGAAGACGACGCGGCTGTCAGATCTCCTCGAAGCGCTCCAGCCTCGTCTGGAGAGGCATCGGAACACGCACCCAGTAACGACACAGAAGGTTGAAGACTGCGTCGTCCCGTGTTACAACGCCATCAAGAAGCTTGAAGACATACTGGAGAAATGCAGGCAGGAGTCCGCATCCGAAGGCTTCAACAGGAAGCTCAGGGTGCTTGGCAGGAGGGCTATGTTTCCGTTCAGGCGAGAGACCCTCCAAGGTTTGAAGCAAGGCGTTTCGGATTGTCAGGAGAACATCGATACTGCGATGAGCATTCTGCACATGTAAGTGGACTTACGTCTTCGATGGCAAGGCCGGAGTTTGACGTTCGACAGTGACATCCAAGACACCACGCTACAGCATGTTGTTGGAATGGCTGCGTCCAGCGACGTCATTGCCTACAACACAACAGCCACCTCTGATCGCGTTGAAGAGATGCACCGCATGATGACTACCATGATACCGATGTTCGCCCAGATGTCCGTCAGTCCACATCGACAGGAATATCTTCGTCGCCTACCCGCGCAGCTTCAGACAAGTGAAGTACACATTCGCCCTCCTTCGACCGAGAATCCCTCGTATCCACATCCAGCCTGGTCCCTCTGTTCATGTAAACAACGTGTGAGGCTACAGCGCTCCGAATACCAAGCTGGTCCTGTCATTCTCCTCCGAGAAAGGAAAACAAAGATGCAGCATTCGCAAGATTGTCCGTATTTCGTTCCTACGGGCCTCGATGAATCAATTGGATTCAAGTTTCGGCTCGGGACTCATTCAAGAGCTTGGAATGTTCACGCATCTCTGAGTTACAACAGAGCCATTGGGGCGTTTTCAATCGGCCCTTCCCTGCGCTTCAAGGCTACTGTGCCAAACGATCACCCTACGTTCAAACAACTAAATGATCTGCGTAATATCATCATATATCCAAGGCATTCCGAGCCTTCCATCAAGCATACTTTGTATTCTATTCTTGAAATGTTTCGAGATGGAAGAGGCGCACCTACTGACGTCAACTCTGATGGTGACACCCTCCTCCATGTAAGACTAAACTAATCCGGATGTAGAATGTTTGCTGATCTAAATGTAGGTTGTTTTGAATTTGATTGGTGGTAGGTATAGCACTCCGGACAGTTACAAACACTATTTCTTTCCTATGAGAGAGCTGTTGTTTGGTCTCATTGCCGCTGGAGCACCAGTGAACGAAACAAACGATAGAGGACAGTAAGTATGGCTCTTCACACGAACATGGTCTAATCATCATCCCTTACCACATCTCAGGTCTGTTTCATATCGGATGATGGACAATACAATCGCCCAAGAAGAGGATTACGCTTTGGTAACATTGCACGAAAATATCCGCAAAAGCATTATGACGCATCCGGATATTATTTGCCAGTTCGAGGAGGACCTACAAAACTTGTTTTCGCAACCCACATATGTGCGGTACGATCTATTTAAGAGGCCCTCAGCAGCTTTATTCTATGCCCTTAAACATGACTACGATCTTGCTAAAGGTTTGTATATTCCCCTTTACTTTGATACAAAGGGTGAGAGAGATTTTTACACTTGGCTCTATCAGCTAACTCTATGTAGACTGTGGATTCAACGACCTACACTTGGCAATCCTCCGCAGATCTTTGCCAGAAGTCCACCTGATTCTTGACGTGGATTCGTCCAAGTTGTTTCATTGCACTTTGTTAAATCAAACCGCACTTCATTTGGCATCTGATTGGCCTGATGGTCTAACTGCACTTCTCTCAAGAGGCGCCGGCTCTTTCATCAATGTCACAGACCACTCAGAAAAAACTCCTTTGAGCCTTTCTTACTTTCAAAATTGTATCGCCGCGGTGGAAATCCTACTTCAAGCGGGCAGCACTATCGACAGCCGATTCCTGGTTGAAGGAAGTAGCCAAGTAGATTACCAAGTCTACGGGAAAGTTATACAAGAGCTTGGGGATAGGAGCTTTCGGCTTAAAGAGCTTGCAGAAGGCAGCCTTCCCAGAAGAACATTCGAAAGTCTTGGATATCCAGCCGGTGCCCTTCCGGACATTCCATGCATCTACGAAACGTACGTTGCCTTAGAGGATGCTTTGGTCTCAATTCCTCCGGCACTTGATTTCTCATCCTTCGCACCTTCAAACTGGTTCCCGAGATCGGCTTTTAGCAGTCGTATTGCTGGGAGCGCATATGCAGCTGATTGGATCTACGAAGCCGGCTTTCGATTCAACATTGAGGAAACGGACTACAACAAGTGGATCGACAGTCTTGAGTGCCAAAACAGCCTTGACCTACTGTTATGGCTCATGAGCAAAGGCGTCGCAATTTCGCAGATCAACCTCCACGATCTTATGCGAGACATTGATTGGGTCTTATCAGATCCTCAACCAACCGATGATACTCTCTACCCCGCCAGCGAAGTAGCCGATATCTTCTGGAAAGTCTACTTCCCCCTTGAGGGCCAGGACCATGGGTGTCGGTGCTGCGTTGGACTTTGCGTTCCAGCTCTCTGCGCCTTCAAGAGCTCCCCCCGAAGCTTAAAATTGGCAGAACAAAGCGACGGTCTCGACTTCTCATCTCCGGCTTGGGGCTGGCTGGTACCGATGTTTGTTCGCTGTTCGTTGTTCGACTTGTTGCGCTTGACTCATTCAGGGGATTGCTGTTACTATGAGCATTACTGGGGGGCCCCACCTCTTGACCTGGAGGCAAAACAGGACGAGGACTGGTACTACCTATCTCGTTTGGACGACCTTGTTGATGAGTTGACTGCTCGTTTTTGGCAGAGAGACTGTTTGCTCTCTGATTTTCTCAAGTCTGATGTACGGAGGCGGGCTCGTGAAGTACTGGATGGCGAAGAGGAGCCATCCGAGGAAGACAGGGCGCGGCTTAGAGAGATTGGCGTAGTTATCAGTGAGGATTAGGCTCCGTTGGGTTTCGTGTTTGTTTCTGTTTCTTTTCTTTTTTTCTTTTTTTGGGTGAACAGATAGTGCAAAAGAATCACATTCGTCGAGAACGAACGAGGCGATCATCACAGCGGGTTGCAAAAGAAATAAGCGCACGTGCGTCTATCTCACCGAGATATTGCTTACAGCGGAATCCGATGTGTTTGTATGTTTTTACAGTCTCAAACCTCGCAGTCACATCCGGATATCTGGTTCCACTCCCCATTAAGTGCTCTTCGTGGGGCACAGAAGGCTTAAATCTTTTGCAACCCTCTGTGTTACGAAAGCCAACTTGGAGATATCACCTGTAACTCCTCTCTAAACACCCAATCCAATACAATTTTATCAAGACCCCCATCAACTTGACATATTCCACTACTGGATCTCATCCCCCACTCTCCCCACCAGCCCGACGTTTCTCAAACACCTCCACCCCCACCTCGCCTCCCCATCAGCCCCCTCAAACCACCCCAGCCTCGCCACAAACCGTCCATCGTCCTTCAGCACCACACACCCTGCTCCCCGCAACTGGCACCAACACATCGGCCACCCACTCAACGTTCCGGATCAGCCGTTCCGAACGGCTCTTCTGCACCACCGCGACAAGTATCGCCGTGCCGATGAGCCAGACGGCGATGGGGATCACGCGGAGCACTTCAATTGGTGTGGAGATTTCGACGACGGCTGTGCGGTTGGTTGGTTGGTGGTGGGAGTTCGCCCTTGGGTCTCCAGTCTCTTCCGCCTGGATCGCCGCATTAATCGAAGTGAGCTGATCGTGCACTGCTACTTACGCCTCGAAGCGAAATTCCGTGATGCAGTCTTCTTAGCGAATGCGTAACCTACGTCCACCGCAGCCCGGCCGCAAGCTGTGCGCGCTGTTGATGTCGCCGGATGGTTTTTGCAGTGAACGGGTCAGCAACCAAAGTATCGGGGCGGCAAAGAAAAAAAAACGTTCTTGTGGCCAGGCAATATTGCATGCCTGGATTGGTGTGCATGTTGAGGGCGGTGCGTGGCGCGCTTGGGGCCGCAGTCGGTTCGAGCGGAGGCCCAGAAATGCGGCCAAAAAAAAAAAAGCGCCGAAGCGAAGCAAAACAAAACGTACAACAGCCGGGATTCCCCAATGGTCACCCACTTGAGTACTAATCGGCCGGTTCGCAGCTTAAGTACGGCTGAGCGGACGGGAAGCCCTGCATTCTGCGACCTATGGTCGTACGTGGAAGATGGTGTCGGTAAAAAGGTCTATAAACCCCAATTGTTCAGCGGGGCTACCGACTCCCACCCACCCCATCACTACCATCAAACCACCGCTATCTGGCCACAACTACACGTGAATTTTTAATAATAGATGATCATACCCTCTTATGACGCCGCTATAGCGCAGGAGCACGAACTTGGGAGACTAGGTATCGTCGGACACAGTGGGCCTGCGGAGTTACTTGACTCAAGGTATATGTATGATCCGTATCGGGGGTCAATTTCGGCAAGTGGATGGTACCAGAGCAGTACCGGCCATTGTCGATGCAAGACAGAAAAGCGAAGAATGATCCTTTGCCGCACATCCCGTACATCTCTACTCTCCCGTCCATCCCAGTGGTCCGTCGTCGCTTTTCTGATCACTCCGCTTTCACTCAACCATGCCTCAGTGTATAAATCACTCTTTGCACGTCCTCCGATTCGCGAAGACATATCAGTGAGTGCAAGGTGAACGTCATCAACCTTCCAACAGCGCTGACGAGCACGACAGCCCGTCCCTTCTACCATTTGTAGTCTTCCCTTTCTCGAAAAGTCTTCCTCCGCCTAACAGAATCTTTTTATGTGCCGCAACAACTTTTCAAATTTGGACGTTACAATATTCTTGGCGGCCTTTTCAACCACACGCTCTGAGAAGTGCCGCGTTCCCCTTTCTGTGCTTACAGTACGGGTTCCTCCAGTCACGCAGTTTGGTAAACCGGATCTCAGTCACCGCTCCCTCATTTTCCAATCGTTCTCAGCGCCCAACTCGACATTACTACCAAACGAACACCATCCACCTAGCTACACCAAACATTTCACGGCCTCTTCCCCTCCACAACCTCCTTCACCGTGCGGTCCAAATCCCCCTTCGGCAGCCCCAGCACATCATTCCAGTACTCAGGGAACGTGCCGAGCTCCTTCTCCTTCCCATACGTCGCCGCGAGGATAAGATCCGTCGCGGACCCGAAGTCGCCCTTGGCCAACTTCTCATTCGTCGCCGCCACCCTCTCCGCGACGTCGACCTCCTCCTTCACCTCCCACTTCCCCCCCGTCGCGCGCTCCAGCGCCGCCAGCACCTCCCTCTGCGTCACCACATGCCCCGCGACGTACACATACTTATTCCTACTCTTCTCGAACGCCTCAGGGCGCGTCAACAGCCCCACCAACCCCTTCCCGATCACATCCAGCTCCGTCGCCGCCCACCGCGCCTCGCCGCCGTCCCACAACCGCGCCGTCCTCGCCTGCAGATCGAACCCGAGGAACCCGACCTTCAGCCCCCAGTCGAAGAACGGGCCGGTGACGAACGCGCTCCACGAGATGGCGTCCTCTTTGGACCGCAGGTACTCGACGACCTGCCGCTTGCCGCCGAGGAAGGGCACGAGCGAGCGGACCGCCGCGTTGCTCGTGTCGCTGCCGTATTCGGAGGGGATGAAGCGCTTGACGCCCGCCGCGATGGCGGCGTCGACGAGGGTCTGCTGCGCGGCGAAGGCCGGGGTGCCGACGAGGGAGATGACGGCGTCGGCGGAGGCGGTGGCGAAGGCGGAGGTGAGGGAGGGGAGGGTGTAGTCGGATTTGACGACTTTGACGGCGGGGCTGGTGGGGGGGTGTTAGCGTTTGTGGTGGTGGGTGTGGGAGAGGGGGAGGGGGGTTGAGTGGAAGGAGAGCACACTTACGGGAACGTGGACTTGGAATCCGGGCGGGTGAGGACGGTGACGTTGAGAGAGGGGGCCGCGAGGAACTCCTTCAGGATGGAGGGGCCGAGGTTGCCTCCGGCCTGGTGAGAGAGGGAAATGGTCAGTATGAAGGCTGGCTTTGAGGGAGGCTCTCAACCGCGTGGCTGTGTGATTGGCACTTACTCCGACGAGGACGACGTTCTTGATCGGGGATGACATTTTTGCACGAAGGGGCATAAAAATGCGTGTGAGGTTTATTGAGAGTTCGACCGAAGTGTTGGCTGTTGAAGACTGAGGAACTGTGGTTGCAGATGATGGAAAAAGAAAAACAGCCTTCGCCCTTCTCCACGGCTTCCTATATACCCTCTACAAATCGACAACCACCCCCGCCTTAAACACAATGTGGTCGCGTTATTGCGTCGTGCCCCCCCCTCCTACAGCGCGATCGCGTCACCACATCCCATCGGACGCACCATGCTTGGCACGCCATGTTCCGCACCACTTACGATATCCAAGTCCGCAACCACTCAGCAGCAAGCGCCTATACCCAATCGCGGGACGATCGCTCGGGACGCGTCAACTGCCGAAGCCCGGGGGCGGTACATCGTTTAGGGTTTATAGGAAATGTGATTTTCTAAGCCGCGGAACAAAGCGCGGAAAGTAGGCCCCTTCGCTTATGTCACCGCGATTGGTTGGTCACGGCGTTCGCGCCGACCCATCATCTAATCATCGACGCGGTGGGATGTTTTGTCATGTGCGGAATATGGCGAAGCGGCGGGATGTGGCCCACCACCTACCACCTGCTCCGAATCGAGTAATCACGAATGTATTGCACCATCTTGTCTGACCGCATTGCCACAAGCAATGCGCGGCTCGTGCGTCGCCGTCTCGACCCGGACGAAGGGCCGGAGAACGACAGAGCTTCATCAGCAGACTTCCGGCGGAAAGCGCAGGTTGACGACGGTATGTACGTTGTTTATCAGGGATAATCTCATTAAGCGCTCGTTATAAAATGCTCGTGGAATAAACACATCAAATGCCCCCAAAATTCCAGAATCCTGCTGTTTTGCTCCATTTGAAACAGTTTTAATTCTTCAACAACTCCTCCTCATTCACAACTTCGAGGCCGGCGTCACCGCGCCCGCAGACGTGATCTCGTTATACAGCAAGCTATTCGAAGCTCTGTTAGCGACCGACCGCGGATACCGAAAAAGGAAAAAGGGGAGACGTACCTCGTCAAAAACTCTGCGTAATCCTCGCCGGTGACCTGGCTCGCGAAGTACTTGGCCGCCAGCTGGTACTTGTTGCCCTTGGGCGCCTTGGACTCCAGCTCCTTGGCCTGCTCCTGAAGCAGCCTCAGCGAGTAGTCCTTGTCGACCTTCTTGCCGTCCGCCGTCGACACGCCGTGCCTGACCCACTGCCACAGCTGGCTGCGCGACACCTCGGCCGTCGCCGCGTCCTCCATGAGGTAGTTGATGGGCACGCAGCCGACGCCGCGCAGCCAGCCCTCCATGTAGCCGAGGCCGATGTTGAGGTTCTTCCGGATGCCCTCCTCGGTGATGGACCCGGGCACGTTCATGTTCAGCAGGTCGTTGGGACCGATGTTGACATCCTCGCGGCGCACGTGCAGCTGGTTGGGCGTCGGCATGTGCTCGTTGAAGACATCCGTCGCGATCGAGGCAAGCGCGGGGTGAGCCACCCAGGTGCCGTCGTGACCGGCACGCGCCTCGCGGAGCTTGTCGGCGCGGACGGAAGCCATGGCAACCTCGTTGGCCTTGGGGTCGTTCTTGATCGGGATCTGCGCAGCCATACCACCCTACATCTTGTCAGCGATCCCGCAGCAGCACGGAAACAGGTCAACTCACCATAGCGTGGACGCCTCTCCTGTGGCAGGTCTTGATGAGGAGCTTGACGTATGCGTCCATGAAGGGCACCGTCATCGTCACTGCGGACCGGTCGGGCAGCACGAAGTTGGAGTTCTGGCGGAAGCGCTTGATGACGCTGAAGATGTAGTCCCAGCGGCCGCAGTTGAGGCCGGAGCTGTGGTCGCGGAGCTCGTAGATGATCTATCCCCCGGGTCAGTATTGCCGGTTCACTGTCACACGTCAAGAGCTCCTGCACTTACCTCGTCCATCTCAAAGGCGGCCATGATGGTCTCGATCAGGACGGTGCCTCTGATGGTTCCCCGAGGCATGCCAATGTAGTCCTGGGCAAGGTTGAAGACGTCGTTCCAGAGACGGGCCTCCAGGTGACTCTCCATCTTGGGCAGGTAGAAGTAGGGGCCGTTGCCACGCTTGACGAGCTCCCAGGCATTGTTGAAGAAGTAGAGACCGAAGTCGAACAGGCCGCCGGAGATGGGCTCGCCGTCAACGGTGAAGTGCTTCTCCTCCAGGTGCCAGCCACGGGCACGGGCAATCAGTGTGGGAAGTGTCCGGTCGGTGCGCAGCTTGTACTCCTTCTCGCCCTGCTTGAAGTCGACCTGGCGGCGGATGGCGTCGTAGAGGTTCACCTGGCCGTTGACCATGTTGTCCCAGGTGGGGGCACTCGAGTCTGTTTCCGTCAGCGTCAGATACGTCCCGAATCACCCGCGGGCTCGGGTGGACCTACCCTCGAAGTCGGCCATGTACGTCCACACGTCAGAGTTCAGGGCGTTCACCACCATCTTGCGGTCGGTCGGGCCGGTGATCTCGACACGCCTGTCGACCAGGCCGGGGGCGGGCGGTGCGCCCTTCCATGCATCGTTCTCGCGGATGTGCCTGGTCTCGGGCAGGAAGTCGGGGAGGTTGCCCTTGTCGAGCTCGGCCTGACGGATCTGGCGGCGCTCGAGCAGCTGCTTGCGGCGGGCATTGAAGGCGCGGTGCAGGACGGCGAGGAAGACGATGGCATCCTTGTTCAGGATCTTGCGGGTCTGGTCGTTGAGCGGGCCCGAGATGTTGACGTCCTTGAGGACGGCCTGCGGGTTGGGTGCCGGGTTCGGCTTGGCTTGGGTGCCGAATTGGACTTGGGCTGCCATGTTGGTTGGTGTGTCTGACTTCCGGAAAGCGCTCTAAGTGGTGGGTAAGGAGGGGCTGAGGCCTAGGGAAGGGTGACGGGAAAAGTCGCGATGGAGGCGCTGGGGGAGTGGGGAGTAATAAAGCTCCAGGTGGCGGCGCGACGTCACAGTTGACCTCGGGTGAGGAGAGGGCGCCATGACTGGTCGCGGCGGCGCCCCGCGACGATGGTGTGGTTGCCCGGGACAGGCAAGCTTCCCTCGGGCGGAGGGGTCGAGAGATCGGCTTGTGATTGTGCAGCCTGGAGCGCTGACGATTGTGGGGAAAGCCTAACGGCTGACTCAGCCCGGTTAGTCCTGGCCCGCCCCCGGCCCCCAGCCTTCCCCAGGCCCGGCCACCCATCGTTGCGCCCGTCCAGCGGTCGCTTCGACGCCTTGTCCCGGTACATCCAGCTCCATCTCCACTACTATCCGCCCGGCAGCAGCAGCCGCGCCGGGCACGCAGCCGTCGGTCGGGCACGCAGCCGTCGCAGTCCATGGCTCGGATAGGCAGCCGTTGATGGTGGACAGGGAGCCGGTGCGCGCCGAGCAAGATTGCCTCGGACGGCCAAGTCCGACAATACCCGGGCCCCTCGGCCGCCCTTCCGTCCAAGCGATAGAGAACCCTCTGGGCCGGATACGTCACTGGATTATCTCCCCGAATGCAGTATCGCAGACCCAACGGCACCAACTCCCGCTTCGAGCTGGCTTTTCCCCCAAAAGTCTCCACTACGGACGCGCACACGCACAACCCTTATAAGTCTTTCGTCCCCGCCGCGCGCCGCCCGCCGTCGCCCAAGGCTCGTTACTCGATGCGAAATCGTCAGGGTTCCTGCACACCATCCGCGGTATCGTCGTTCCAACGCCGTTCTTTACTCGATGCCATCGAGTCACCCTCGACCTCCTTCCCGCCAAGTGCCGTCCCGCGCCGATATGCGCCAATATCCGTCGAGAATCCTATCTGTGAACGACGTTATCTCTGCCGCGCCATTCGAACCGCCTGTGGATTTTCCTCTTTTGTGTTGCCGCGGTTCCGTTCGTGCAATGCGGTGAGATGAAGGGATCATGATACCGGTGGAGCTCCGCCTCCTCAACATTGTACGAGCGCGCCGTACTCAACAGTCGTGGGAAGTCCGGTATCGGGCTCGTCGTGCGACGTTATCTCTGTACCTTCTTGCTCGACTGTTTTTTGGGCCTGGCGAGCAAATCGTTGCCGGTCTGCAAAAGTAGCTGCCGCGCTGCTAAAGCCGCCTATATCCGGCACACTATGATGTCTCCTAGACTCGCAACTCATGTCCTCATCAGCAAACCAGAACGCAGATCACTCACCCCACATTCTAGTTCCTTTCCGCCCGAGTAGTGCCGGTGCACCCTCCGTCCGAACCGCACGGCTTTGTTGTCCCTGCAACAAACGTCACCATGAGCATCAGACGAATTAAACCCGGAGCACGGCGAAACCGTCCAGAACACGCACGTGGAAGGTATTATCGTGGATTGATACAGCCGCTCCCGGCTCATGGGGTATATACAGAAAAGACAAACCAAGAAAACGCCGCCCATGATAGTGCTTTTGACCGTATGAAGTCGAAAGAGCCGTGTCAATGGAACCCTTTCCAAGCCATTACCCCATCTCTTGCGCCCATGTCCTGCTGCATGCGATGCGATGCGACACGTCCGAACTCCCCCTCCCAATTAGTCCTGCCATGAAAACCGCTGATCTTTCGGATCGTTGTGACCGCGCCCGGGGCCGTCCGCCTCCATCTCGTACACCATAGGCACATGCGCGGCCGCCAGCTCGTACGCGTTGTCCCTGCCCGGGTCCAGCTCGCTCCTGTCCTTGTGCTGGTCGTACCTGGACCCCTGCATCTCCGCGATCTCCCCGCCGGCGGCCTCGGCGGGGAAGAAGCCGTGCCACTTGCCCTCCTCTTGCTGTTGAAGCTGCTGCTGCTGCTGTTGCTGCTGTTGCTGTTGCTGCTGCAGCTGCCACGCCTCCTCGGCCTTCCGGTCCGCCCCCTTCCTCTTGCTCCGCCGCCGCCAGCAGAAGATGACGGCGACGATGAGGAACACGCCGACGACAGAGGCGGCGACGGCGATGCCCGCGGTCGCGCCCGTGCTGAGCCCCGTCGTGCTGCCAAAGGTGTCCTCGTCGGCGTCGGCGTCGCCGGGCGAGCGGATGGCGACGACGTCGGCTTGGGGCAGCGGGTCGGAGAACTTGGCCTGGGCGACGGTGAAGTTGCGGCGCTCGTGGTCGACGACGAGGTAGGCTTCCTGGAGCAGGGTGCGGCCGAGGCGGTACTGCGAGTCGTTGGCGGCGCGGCGGATGGGGAAGTAGCGCGTCGCGTTGGGGTAGGTCGGGTAGTCCATCGAGAGGTCGAAGGCGGCGTAGGGCAGCACGATGTTGGTGCTGTTGGTGTCGCTGGTGTAGATCTCGTTGCCCAGCTTGATGGTGAACTCCGGGTTGAGGTCCGTCAGCCGCGTGTGGATCGTGTCGTTGACGAGGTACAGGTCCGTGGCGTTGTCGTACGTCAGCCCGAAGTTCTCGGCGAAGGTGTCGCACACGTCCTCGGGCAGCCACAGCTCCGGCACCGTCGAATCGATGAGCGAGAGGTGGCCGGTGTGGGTCATGGCGGCGACGCCGATGAGGCTGTTGGAGGCGGTGATGGACTGCACGCCCACAATCAGGTTGCTGGTGTCGCCGTCGGCGAATGTGAAGTTGAACTTGGGGGGCGAGTTGAACCGGGCTTGGTCGTAGCCACCCAATATCAGACTACCGGGGACTTTTTTATTTCCTGGATTGGAATATCAGTACATGGTTTCTTTGCAGACAGCAGGAGGCATACGGTAGCGAGCACCGGCGGTGTAAGCGTATGAGCGACTCGGGATGGAATTATTTGTCTTCAGGTTGTTGAGGAGGCTGGTGACGGGGTCGCTCGTGCTGTCGAAGCTGGAGGAGATGGGACTCAGGCCGAGAACTCCCATGAAAAAGTCCTTGTCGGCCACTCCAGCAACGACTTGATGGGCCATTTGCAGAGCGCCATCATCTTGGCTGCTGCCCAGGCGGACCGAGTCGTAGCCATACAGACCACCTCCGGTCAAGCCGAGGTCATCTTCGAGGCCCAGGTTGTAGATGCCAACGGACTCCCAGGTCGACGACTTGTTGGTCTGGAAGCCCGGGCTGTTGGAGCCTTGAAAGGGCTCAGCACCGCGGTCAGTGGCACAGGAGGAAGGGTCGTCGTCGGTGCAGCCCTCAGGAACAGGCACCCAAGTCTCGTGACCGCGCGTGGATACGAGAACGCGGAATTCCTGGGGCGGCGTGCCAACACTCAGGCGAAAAGTGGACCAGGAGCCATCGTTTCCGTCCCACTGGCCCGTATTTGGGACCGTGTATGGGGTAGGCACAGCGTCTTCACGACGGCGGAGGAAGGGCATGGCGACGCGCGAGTCAGAAGGGATCAGGCCCACCGGGCGCGTGCATGTCGCGGCACCGGGAGAGCTGCAGCGAGCGTGTGGGCGGACGACGAAGCAGACAGGAGACAGTCAAACCGTAGAAGAAACGGACATGGGGCGGAAAGGCAGATGTTTAAAATGAGAGGTGCCTGGGGAAGGGACGGCGGCTAAGATCTGGGCGGGCCTCCAGCCGAGAAACATATTTATTCTCAAGCGCTTGGCCTCCACTCATCCACTCTCAGAGCCACGCGCCCTCCGCCCCGCGCTGCTGCTCAACGCGTTGGCCTGAATCCTGGCCCCCATCCGCCCGCCGTCTCGAGCCCGTGATTGGCATTCGTCCTGTCCAGACCCGCGCTGGTGCGACGCGCTGCTCCACCCCCTTCCTCTGCCTCTGGTCTGACGCGCGCTCAGCCTCGCGCGCCGCCGTCATACATGCCCAGGCATCCGTTATCCAATTACGGCTCAGCGCATGCTTGGCCCCTTAGCTAACCCACCTCTCCGCACCGGAAAACTATATGTCACCGCGCCTGTTCGTTCAACTTTGTTTCTGCACGTAGGCCAAGTCTCGTACCTCGTGCCGGACTGCCGTTTATGAAGTCACGGGCTCAATGCGAGAGGCGTTGAGAATAAGCGTGGAAATTACCATCGAAAAGAGCAGGATTGAGCATGCCGCCCCGTCTTTTTTATCTTCCGGCCCCATTTCTCCACGGCACCCTGTACAGCCGCTGCATTATACATACCTGCGGCGACGGCTTTGATCCCTTGCAGCTTCCCCGCATAAAATAGCCGTGTACCTGGCACGGCTTGGAGTTTTGAAAGCCCGCTTTTGTTACCGGTGGCTTCAGGCCTCAGGCAACGGGTTGGTACGACGTTCGAAGAAACCCTGCTGCACTCGGCTTCTGCGGCCTGTTTGTCGCACTTGCAAGCCTGCTTTGCGCCCAAGAATGCGTTGCTCTTGCACTGTCCGTTCTATTTCTGGTCTGTCTGCCTTTTTCTGATAGACACTGCGTCGTCGACCGCACTCTCGACCTCACTTATCAGCACAGAAGTCCGCACTCGCCCAAATGGACCTCGATGCAGCGGCTACATGCTGCACGTAACATCTCCAATTGTACAAACCAGGCGCGCCCAGACAGTAAAGCCTCGAAGCCCTGGAGATAGCCAAATGTCTCTTGCCGGTGCCACCGATCCTCGAACCCCGCCCATCGCCTGATAATTCAGACACAACATCCCATGTGTTACGTTCAAGGTTCGAGGTCTCGGGATCCACAGTCAACCCTGGTTCTTCCCGTGACGTTAGCCTCCGCCGTGCAACGAGTGGTTCCGATCATTAGCTCAAAACCCAGCATTACCAGATCGCGATACTGACCCGTTCAGTATTGCTGCCGTACCAGCCCAGGTCTGATATAGGACAACTTCGGCCGAGGACTGTCTCCAGCTCAGGTTCGCAGCTATCCAATTCGGACTCATTCAGCCACATCGTTTGGCCTCACATGCCGTATCGCTTGAACAGAACCCAAGCGAATTTTACCTGCCTGTGATGATCGATCCTTACCAGGCGGGTCGTTATCTTACTATGCCCCACCCTTACCGTGGGTACGTGCATTCTTTTGAGTACAAGTTCCGCCTCATCACCGTTTAGGGTCGACGCCCATCGCTGGAGGGCCAGCATTGGTCGTCAATGACGCCACCGAGTTTTGGTCCAGCAAGTAAAGCATCCTTGTCACTGGTGCTACCCAGGGCATAGCTGCAACTATCCACACCGCTGCCTTCAATCCGACGTCGCCAAGTAACAGCCATCTCATTGAAAATGCATCAGTTCATGAAGGAAGCTCTCAAAGCCAATGTAACAGTCTGCTCGTTACCAACCCCTGCATCATTGGCGCTTCTTTCGTAACTACTCGGCAACTGGCAGGGGGTAACTCACTACCAAACCTTGCGCCTGGAGTATGCAGTACGTCCCAAGTCCTGGTGTAACATTGAAATGAGCAAGTAACCTCATCTTTTCTGGAATAACGTACAGCTTCCTCGCATCAGCCTCTTTACCTGCGGCGAAGAACACCACACCAATCATCGACTTTCCCGCCACTGCCGGTAGCCTTGTCATAAACTGAGCAATATACAAGCGTCTAGCTCATACATCACCGACGCACTGCATTGCCCGCGTAACATGCCCCATCCCCAGCATACGGATTACGGTGCGTTGTACGACTCTCGGTCTTTTTTCGTCTGGTGTTAACGGCACAGTCAGAAAGAGCGGGTTTGACGGTCATGTCAGGCCAGAATCTCACCAGCCGCGACGTCGACCACTTGCGCTGGTAACTCCATGGCTACCGGTATCAAGACTCAGGCAGCGGCTCAGATAGCAGTATTGATCTTCCTGCACCTTTCCAGATTCTGTATCTCCTGACATGCGAAAGAAGCAGCACCATTCCAGGGACACGGCTCTTCATCGCGACCTTCACCCTGGTCTGGTCAACATGCAGGCTTGAGACCTTGTCCGTAGCAGTCTTGCTCAGCTGCTCTTTTAGATTGCAGCTTTTTTTTTTTCACAGTCGTCCAATTGGTCACACTATTGGAGTAACGGATGCGTCCACGCATAATCTTGTACTACTGGGAAAATTATGTTGACAGATCTGGTACATTGCGGCTTTGTTTTGTCCGGGAGGCTGCCGATCAACCTTCCAACTACGGTGTAGCTACCCTTGGTGTGATTGAGGCCCTTAGATTTCTCTATAGATTCAAAACATAAGTGCAGGCCAATTCAAGTTTGATGTATCCCCTCAGGCAACAATATCCCCTCGATTGCACAAGCCTTCCAGTGAGATCTGAGGACAAGCTGAAGAGTACTTTGTATTTCCACTCTTTTTCGCACGTCTCAACCCAGCAGTATGCGGGCGTTCCAAACCTCTTTTTCACTCCTTTACCTTCTATATGGCGTCCTTGCGATTCCACAGAACGTCCCAGAGCTCGGGAACGGTATCGCCAAAACGGCATACTCCCCGCTGCCGCCTACCTCGTCCTGTCCCAGCTACGCTACCATCACAGAAGGACCCGCGTGCACCGGATGCGTTCTCGAGGCAATAAACCCAAAACAACTTACCTTCCCCGGCGAGGTAATCCACCTTACGCAGACAATCATTCACTATGTCCTGGTTTATCTAGACGGTTGTACGAACTACAACGGCTGTACTAGCCACAGCGTCTCAACAGTCGCTGTCACCTGCTCTCAGTGCGATACCACCGTAACTAAGGCGGCTGACATTACTTGGTCATGGAAGGGAGCTATCATGTAAGCTCTCGGGTCCTCGCTCCTGTGCACTGGTACTAATTTTCAATTTTCGTAGGACATATCCAACAAGTTACCTCGGATACGATTGCTTCCAGCTTGCTACATGGCGCCAAGGTGCGATCGATGACAGCATCTGCACGTTTGAGCCTACCACCATCGTGGAACATGAGGTACCCCTCATATACCCATCGACTGCAACGCCCGAGATGTATATGCCCGTCCCGACTCAGATTATCGAAACTCTTCAGCATGATTCCAATTTGACCCTACCTTTCAACATTGGCACCTGCTCCTCCAGGGAACCTATCGTAGGCTCGTGTCAAGGGTACCAACCAAGAGCAGATTTCGGATTAATGCATCATCCAGCTGTTGTTCTCGACTCAACTTCATCCTCTTCGTTCTCGGCTGGTTCGATACCCAAATACCATGTGCCCGGTTTGATAGATAATACCACTCATTTCTGGCAGACACAAACAATGTTCCGAGCACCGTCCACACAGGAGCCCGATTCAACAACCAGCACTCGCGAAGAGTCAACAACGGATACATCAGAGAGCCAGTCTGGCACTCAGGGAACAACTACAGAGTCCAGCAGCAGTCTCATCCGGACCACAACGAGTTCGACCCGGGAAGTCACAGCAACCCGCACTCGCACTTCAACTGGGCCGTCATCCACAAACACCGCCTTTGAGCCACGCTCCAGCTCCCAGACATCTCCATAGCTTCTGCTGACGACTTCCATCTTATCCGGAGCCTGAATCTGTATTGGCACATTCCATGGCACAGCAGGTTACAAGAGGTCTGAGCTTACCTGGATCCGTCGCAAAGAGATTGGTAGCGGAGTTCTATGTCTTGGTATGTTTGTACAGTTTGAGACCTTGCATCCACGTCCGGATATATGTTCTGCGATCCACCGTGTTCGGGGCTATGGTCTCACTGACCTTGACATCTTTTTGGTCCTTGTTTGTGCGATTACTGCAAGGTGGCCTGGTATGCCTATCATGAATCGAGAAGGAAGCAAAGCATGGAGGAGGACAATTTATTCACACTTACATGAATAAACCTGTAAAATCCACACGACAAACTATGACTTTTGATCTTCTGCGAACTGCTGTAATCATTTCAAGGCTTACAAGGCTTGATAACATGTTATTGACTGTATAGAGAAGGACCTTTGTGGTTGTTTAATACCTAAATCTGTGAAACAGTTTTCTTAGCCACAGTCGGACACGGATTCTATCAAATTCCAGGAATACTGATGGTAGCGCCTGAGGAGCTGGTATGTGGGCTTCATCAACCCCTTCATTCTTAAGCCCTCCAATCTGGCAAACGATGGCATTTCTTGTTCACGCTGTACAAAGTTCCATTTGTCGCTGACGTGCATATATGCGTTGCCGCGTCGAACACCATTGAGGCTCTAAGTACAAGTTTCTGATTCCTGCCACTCGAAGTAATGCATGTAGTACTTGAGGCACCAATGGACTGATGGCTGATTGTGGTACAATCTGCCAGGGGTCCCAATTGGCAAGACAAGCCGGGATAAGCCGGCCAACTACCTACCTTGATTTAGACGAGATGTCTGAGAGCAATTGTCTTGTTTCATTCTGATACCTTGGCGAGACGCCTCAGTGTTGTACACGTGATTACCTACCATAGGAAGGCTTAGGGTATTCACACGGAAATTTGTTCTGACAATCGCTGATATCTGCTCTGGCTTGTTCCAGTGTCCCATACTCGTACGATTGAGAGCACATGAAACTGCTTCGGACGCCATTGACACCACGGAATACTTTAGGCTAATTACTGAGATCTTTGAGAACGTACGTGACTATGATTACGATAAACCCTCGAGTCTTGCTTGTCATACTATGGAGACGAAAATCTGGTGTATCATTGAGATTACTACGGTAGCACACACCACAGTGCTCTTTGAAGGCTGGGGTCATGCGGCTGAAAGCCACCAGACCTGCAAGGCAACTTGTATACCGCTCTTGGTTCACAGAAGGTTCATCAAATGCCTGTGAAGGAGTCGAAGTGATGAGGAATCGCGGAAACTTTGGCCTGCTGTTGATTACTTGAGTCTCCGTTTCCCTGGGTCACTTGCTCATACCTATCCTCATATCGGAATCAATCTCACACTGCTACAATGCAGTCTATGATTACCCTCCTCCTTGTGTTTATCTGCTTCTCGCACCTTGATTCTGCACAATCTGCAATCTCTTTGCCACCCTCCGGTATGCTCTGGCGAGATCTATCGTCCCCGACAACAAGCATCGGCTGTGCATTGGAGGCCGTTGAACCTTCAATACTCACTTTTCCTGCGGATTTAACCACACAGACGCCCACAGCTCAACCAAATTCAGACTCCACGGAAAGAAATGGAAGCTTTACAACGACGACAACAACGACGACAACGACGACAACAACGACTTCTATCTTGAATAGAACTTCTTACCTTTCATCGAGCTTCCACACCCTCTCATCATCAGGAAACATAGAAAATAGCTCGTGGACCACGCCAACATGTTGGTCTTGCGATACAACTCTCTGGATGGTTCCATCCGAAGGATTGACGTTCGGGAGCCGCATGGGAACCTTTTCGTGGCCAGAGACAACACAAGCTGTAATTGCACATGTCACGATGAGCGGCACTGCGAGCATTGCGGCAAAATGGACCAGGGACACCATTGCTAGTACATCAGGATCAGTGTCCACTCAACACTCATCCTTAGGGCTTCATTCCACGTCAAGGGAAACCACATTGCCAGTGAAGTCGCAGTCACCAGACATCAGCGACGTAATAGCCTCTTCATCACACCCATTCTCTTCACCCAGGAGTAACGGGCGGGCAACAGCAGGAGCTCCTCCATCGCATTCCTCATCGGGAATGTTCAAAGACTCTTCGGCGCTGACTAGGACCCGTGATAGCTCAGCTACACCCAACGTCTCCACGACGCAGACAAGTGATCACGTAAGTCCCTTAGCCTCGAGGCATCTGCAATCTCCAAAGTCGTCTCCACAGTTGTCTCCGATGTCTGCCCAGGTCAATGGCAAATCATCCCAGTCTAAAACTCTGTTACAGGAGCCACGATCATCGACAAGCTGGACAGATCCCGTCACAGAATCAGCCGCACAGCCAATTACAAGCTCTGATTCCACCCAGAGCTTTGCTCCATCTGAACCATTGCGCACTGGATCTTATCCTACTTCGGGAGATTTGATTGTTGGCGACAGTAGTACACTCCCTGCATCAACATCCGGCCACCGACCTGGTTTACAAGAATCAGTCACACAGTCAGTCACGGGCTCCAACGACAGCCGTAGCCTTACTTCTCTGCCACCAACAGCATTGCCGTCTCTTTTCAGGTCCTCTGCTATTGGCACCAGTTCGATGGTCAATCAGGTCCCTAACATACCAGATTTGATAAGTAGTCTACTGCATCTGAACAGTATGCTGTCCGTATCAACTTCTGACGGCCAATCCGGTGCACAAGAATCAGTTACACAGGCAGCCACGGTCTCCGACGACACCAACAACCCTACTGCTTTACCACCGAAAACATTGTCGTCTGCTTCCGGGACATCGTTTGTTGGCAAAATCTCGACCGTTGATCGGGCCACCGGCATGCCAAAGTCGTCAAATAGTGTACCAGTCCGGGAAACTACACTACCTGCATCTACTTCCGGCGGCCCCTCCGGTATCCAAGGATCGGTCACACAGTCAAACACAGGCTCCGATGACGCTCACAGCCCTGCCCCACACCCAAACTCATTGCATCGATTCACTTCCTTTCTTGCGGCCATTGGTAGCAGCTCTTCCCCATCTTTCCGAAAGATTACGCACGAACGATCGTCGTCAAGCGGTCCAAGCACTCAAGAAACCACGCTGCCCCAACCCTCTACTCCCCACCGGCCATCCGGCAGCCCGAGAGAGACGGTACCGGGCTCTGCATCCTCTTCTTCTTCTTCTTGGACCACCGGTGACACCCAAGCAACCGCAAGCGTCCAGTCCGTGCCCTCTTCCGAATCCTCAGCACCGGCCTCCTCAGGACGCCAACCTTCGTCGTCTGTCGACGGCGGCGGACAGGCCGCTCGGGGCTCCGCTCCGTCCACCACGGTGAGCACCGCTCCCGCGTCCGCTGCGAGCACCGCTCCAGGGTCAACTGCAAGCACTACTCCAGGGTCAACCGCAAGCACTGCTTCAGGGTCGACTGCGAGCACCGCCCCAGGATCCGACGCTGCAAACACTACTCTAAGGTCCGCTGCGAGAACTACTCCAAGATCCGCTGCAAGCGCTTCTTCGAGGTCAACTGCAAGCGCTTCTTCGAGGTCAACTGCAAGCACTGCTCCGGGGTCCGCTGCGAGCACTGCTCCAAGGCCCACTGCAGACGCTACTACTCCAGGGTCCACCGCAGACGCTACTCCAGGGTCCACCGCGGACAGCGCTACTGCAGGTCTTGCTCCGAGCAGCAGCCCCAGCCGGTCTGCCAGCGGCTCTTCCGCAACGACGCATGGTCGAAGTAGCAGCAGTAGCAATAGTGATGGCGCCACCGGGGGGTCTGCAGGTCATACGACCGCATCTGCCGCACGTAGCGCGGCGGGGACCTCGTCTCAAACATCGGTGTCGACGGTTTCGACTGCGTCTTCCACGGCGGCGGCGGCGGCGGGTGCGATTGGCGGCGGCGGAGGAGGAGGAGGAGGAGGAGGGATCACCAAGATGTGGGCGCTCGGAGGACTGGGCTTGCTGGTAGCTTGGGGATGATCCCTGTGTGTGTGTGTTCGTTCGTTCGTGCTAGTCGATTAATAATGCCACGACCCCAGTCCAAGCGGTCAACATCATCACCACCATTGTCCCCGTGTACGTGAGAAGTGACACTTGGTTTCTGGCGATGGGGTTCGGATGAGACATTGGAAAACTTTTTTTTTTATTTCCTTATCGTGCAAACGAGGTGGTTACCGGGGTTTACATTTCGGGGGGGCCAGCTGAGGTGTAAGTCATGAAGTCAGCCGCGTGAGAAGGCGCTCTCAGGCAGGGGCGATCACAAGCGCCGTTTTGGTGATCTGCAAGCTTGACTGATAACGTTATCATCCTCCTCGGGCTCCCGACCACACTTCCGGGACGGATGGGATGGATTGATGACTGATTGAGGGATTTGCGATCAAGATAGCGCCATAGCTCACCAGGCGCGCGCGTGACCACCTAGGCAGCAAATAGTGTCAGTCTCGCGCGCGCGCCTTTTCGCAGATCAGCGGTGACGCGGAACGTGGACTCCACGTCCTCTGGTGAAAATGGTGGCGTGGCGCCGCTGGGGCTGACGGTGGAAAATAATATGAGGAATGTTAAAGGGAATCTCCACTTGGAAGAGGATCGCGCACGGAATATTCGGCCAATTGGGAGGCGGGGCGTGCGAAGGGGAGGGAAAGCTGTTGCTTATTAGCGCCTCCGTCGATCCGCAGCCCAACTTTTTCCCTGCGCCAAACCGCGCTGTGCTGCTGTTCAGCTATCCCCGCCTCATCACTAGTTAGACAGCAGCTTGATAAGCACCACCGTCGAGCGCTGTGAGTCAGGCGTCGACGACGACGCCATCATTATTCAGACGACGACTTTTCTTCTGGTCCCTCCCCGCTTCCCCGCGCCATCCATTCCCCTCCGCCGTGCGCCGAACAAGGCTTACCGGGGCGGGCTGCATCTGCATCCTCCCTGCTCCGACAACGGAGAGCAGCGAGCACACCCGCCCACCCACCCACCCACTCCTCCATCCCGGAAGGAGTCGTCTTCTCGCACACCGCACCGGGCCGTGTGCATCGTGGGCGATCTGCGCCGCGCTAACGCCTGTAAGCACCGCCGATCAGCATTATTGCCTGACGGATTTTTTTGCTGCGGCAGCTGGAAGGAGAGGCGGAGAGGCGGAGAAGCGAGAGAGAGAGAGAGCAGAGGGCCGTGATGATGCGATAAGCATTCCCGTCTCGCCCAACGCGGGTTCGAAGGATCGGACAGGGTACCTCTTTTCGTCGGCGTGGGCTGACGGAGGACGAGAGAGGCAAGCCGGCGAGCCTTTTCCTCCTCTCTCTTCGTGCATGTGCTCGATTGCGCGTTTTCGCCGTCGGATGCATGTGCGTGCGGCGCTAAGGTGAGTGGTGACGGGGGTTTGTTGCTTCGGCTCGGGATGCGGTGATGGTCGTTGTTGCTTTTTTTTTCTTTTTGCGGGAAAGGCGTCATGATGCGCGTGTTGAACCGGCGAAAAAGAATGGAAATGGGTCACGAAGCAAGAAAGTTGTGATAGTAATGGGCTGGTCCAGACAGGAAGCTTGTGATGGCATGCAAGGGGGGGCAGGTGGTGGTGGTGGTCTCCTACCCCGCGTGCGCGACGTCATGCACAGCTTGTGCAACCCCAAGAGGCGGGACATCGAGCCTGCCGTCGTGCGGAGTTGATTGCACTCGGGCCATGATCAACAATCCATGCCATTGGAGACCGGGCGTTGAGGTACAATTCGTCAACTACCACCGGGAAACTCGAACCGGCAATGCCCAGCATGCCATGGTAGATGCCAAAAGAAGCTGCGTTAAACTTACCCAGGCAGCTATGCTAGAGAGACGAGCTCGTCGGGCACGAAAGCTGCGGTTGACATACAGTAAACAGCCCATTACCCAACGAGTTAAACCGAATGAATGGATCTGAGCAGTGACGCCCGACCACGTAGCTCGCTTTCCAATATCTACATTACTCGCCAAAGCACGTTTTCTTCATCTCCCCATAATCCTCTTCTTGTTTGACCATGCGCCACGTCTACCTCACCGGTACGTACGCCTGCATGGGAGAGAAATTGCCAAGGACGGATAGCCTGGCTGCCACACACACACACACACGCGGCAGCCATGCCGATTTATCTCTCGGTATTCGGGCAGTGCAAAAGCAAAGCAGTGACAAAACAAACAGCCAGCCGGCCAGCGCACAGCCACGCTTGGTCCTTGGTTGGCGTGGTTCTCCATTTTATTCCCCGCCCCGAACAATTGACAATTCCCCACACGACGCACGCGCCAGTCTCGTCTCGCCGCGTTCCTTCTCCTCTTTCTCCTCGCAGGCGGCGGGAACATGCGATGCTATCGTGAGATTTTTTTTTCTTTCTTTCGTGTAGCGGCACGTGGGTGGTTGCCTCGCTTCCTTGCTCCACACCCGCGACAACAAAAGGGGCAAGGAGCGGCGGCGGCCCCGGCAGCGCCGCCCTCTTCTTTTCCCTTCTTTTTCAAATTTTTTCTTTCTTTTCGGCCGAGGTCGGTTGCTGGCAGCAGCAGCAGCAGCGGCGGTTTGTTGATGAGCACGGGTGGTCTCGCCCGTTGGTCTGTTTTTTGTCATCACGTCAACATCACCTTAGCACTGCAAGGAAGCTCGCGGGTCACGATCCCAGCCCCAACCGGCAGCGAGCGGCAGGCGGCAGAACGGCAAAGCGACGGCTGGCTGCTGCTTGCATCGCTCATGCATCCATGCGCTTCCGACTGGTTACCTGTTTATTCGCAAGCACGGCCGCAATCGGTGACGACGTCGCGAAGGCGAAAAAAAAAAGTATATATCAAGTTTATTGTTGTCCACCTGACGTAGTCATTACCCTTCGTTGTTGTTGTTGTTGTTGTTGTTGTTGGCGGAGGCGGCTGTGTTTTGAGTGAGCGTGCGTGTTGTGTGCGTGCGCGGGTTGCGGCCGGAGAAAGGCGGAAAAGCGGTGATGATCGTCAGGGCTTTTCTTTTCCCTTTTTTCCTTCCCTGTTGCGCTCGCGAACACTCGCAGCTGGTGCGGCTGATGTGACTGGCCGACCGTTATTACTGCCGGGGCAGCACGGTTGCTCATCGTCAGCCATCATCTCAGCATTATCATCAGCAGCGCAAGGCAGCAACAAGACGCACGACCGATTTAAAATGGGGTTCGTTCTAGATCTCGTCGTCTGACAGCGAACACTCTCTCTCAGGGCCGGCTGCAGCTGCAGGGCTGAGTCACGGAGCGAGATGATGATGATTCGTTCGCGCTTTTTGGCTGTTTGTCGAATGCGAAGGGGAGGAGAATACGAGGTTGCGCTGTGCGCTGTGCTGGACGCGACGCATGCAGCAGCAGTAATGAGAGGAGGAGGCTGATGATGGTCACGGTGCGAGAGCAGCTACCTTCCCTTTCAAGCAAGTGGGAAAATGGTACCCGGCGCATCGCTTTGTAAGCGAAGGTGCAGACGACATGAAGATGCACGCTTTCGTTTGCGTCGAGTGTTGAACAGTGGAAGTAGTAGTAGGTAGTGGAAAATCGGCTTTCTTTGCTTTCAGGGTATCTAATAATGTGTGCAACAATCTTCTCCTCCCCGTGCGTGCTTGCGCACGACTTTGTCTAGTAGTGGTAGAAAAATCTCAAAAAAACTCCGTATCCGAATCCCGGTGTCCCCAAAAAACGCCAGAGCCCGCTCTTCCCGATGCAAATACCCTTCCCGCCCGGCCGCCGGCATCATGCATAACAAACGTATAATGTACAAAGGAAACGTTTCAGTTCGTGGACCGAGACTGTACGCAATTCCAGTCTCAGGACTGATCCCCAAATCTAACCCCTCTCTTGCGACGTTGCGCAAAAACCCCGCGCATTGGCTCCTCCCCGGTCCATGCGTCTCTCTGTCGCTCATCCATCCGTCTGCCTTGCAAGGGGAGGTGTGAGAGAGAGAGACGTGGGTGGCGCAGCGAAGCGGTAAGCCTCAGCCCCCTTCGAACCAAGCAGCGGCGAAAAAAGGGGACCGTGGCGGCATCCTTTCCGCCGCCCCAAGGGAGAGCCGGAGCCGGGTCCGGAGAACCGTTCTTGTGGCACCGCCAATCCGACGCGAAACGTCCCTAAAAATAGGGCCGTCGCTGACCAACGTCGGCCACTGGCGGTGCAACCATCCGCGGTTGGGAGGTGATGACGGGCGTGAAAAATATTAGAAAACTTTTTTTTCCTGGGTCGACCACTTCAACCGCTCTTCGCAGGAGTGATCGTGGTAGGAACGGGCGCGTCTACTGTGAGGCGCACGCAGAAGACTTTGCTCAGGCCGGTGGTGATTAGATCGCAAACGAAACTCCCGCAACCGAGTCATAGGACGGCGCTGGAGCGGACCATGGCCGGCTTCGCGGTTTGGTGGTGGTCGTGGGCCTTGGAGCCGAAGATGGAGGCCAGCTGCTTGCGCACCTTGGAGTTGCGGGTGCTGACCTTGGGGCGGGCGGCGTCGTTCTTGCCGGCGCTGTTGCTCCGGCTGCGCGGGCGCAGGAAGTGGTGCTCGCGGCAGGTGCTCGGCTTCTCGACGACGCTGACGGCGCCCTTCTTGGAGAGGGTCAGGGCGCGGGCGCGGCCCAGCTGCTTCGGCTCGAAGTCGACTTGCACGATGGCGGTGGGCTCGGACGAGGCGCTGTTGGGGCGGCCGGCGTCGTCGACGGCGGAGTAGTCGGCGAAGAAGTGGTTGGGGCCGAGGGTGTTGTTGTCCGAGGGCGTGTCGGGCGAGTCGATCTCCTGGACGGTGATGGTGCAGTCCGAGGCATTGTCCTCCTCCTCGTAGGGCGGAAGCAGCTCATCGTCCTCTTCCTCGACCTCGATCTCGGCGTCGTCAAAGTCGGCGGTGAGGATGGCGTTGGTGATTTGGCTGGTGGTGGTGATGGGAGCCGGGGTGATGGCGTCCGGGTCTTGGGCCAGCAGGTCGGCGTCCATGATGGTCTGAATCTGTTGGCGGTAGCGCTGGGCCATGGTGAGGCGGTACTGGTCCATGGGTGAGGCGTCGTCGGCGACCTTGATGGCGGGCGAAGCGGCCATGTTTGCCAACTGCTTCTGGGTGTGGGCGGGCAGGTTGAGGACCATGCCGGGCGGTGATTGCCTCATGGTTGGTGAAGATGGAATGTGAAGGTAGCGGAAGGTAGTCCAAGGCGGATGCCTTATGTTTGTGGAGAGAGTGCCGGAAGCGGAACCAGCGAACTTGTTTGCAAACGGAATGGGATGTGGTGGGGGGAAGGGAATTCTTATGTGTGTGTGATGGCAAAGTCAAGGTTCAGTTGGGGCCTAGCACGGAATTCGGGAGTGGCTTGTGATTGCTCGTACAGCAGCTGACTCGGCCGCCGCACAGTCATGCTGCTAGACCCACGTCATCTGCCGCGGGAGCCCAGCACCCCGTCACCCTGTTTCGCGCGAGCCCACAGCCCGGCCAGGCAGGATTCTTTGTGAGGGAAGCCTTGGCCGGGATGCGGCGCCGATCCGTGCGCCCTGATGCGATTCGTCGTTGGGCACTGGCTCTGACTGTTTGTTCAATTCCCGGGGTGCGCTGCTCGGTGCTTCGCGGCCTCGGGCTCCCAAACGCCTGCCGGCGCGACGCTAGAGGTAGGAGGACCCTGGCGCCAGAGATGCAGTAAACCCACACCGCGCATCCATGGTACCGCGCATCTTTTTTTGTCCATCCGTCACTTCCAGAGCGAGAGTGGATTACACTCACACTCACGACGGATGCGCGCGGCAGCGACAGCGGCAGTGGCAGTGGCAGTGACCTACCTAGAGCGTCAGTTGCGCGTCGGGGCCGGCTCAGCCAAAATGCCGCGCTGGTGCCGCGCGCTGCCGCTCTCGTCTGCTCCCGCCCCCGCATCAACAATGAAGTCCCAAGAGCCCTGCTGCGCCTCCCAACCCCGACCGACACCGACACCGACTCCGCCCGTCCAATGCAAACCCGCCCGCGCCAAAGATCGTCCGCCAGCCCGCCATGGCCCACCTTGCGGGGCTGCTGGGCTGCTGGGCAGCTGGGCAGAACAAAGGAAGAAAGAAGGCGCTTTCCGCCCGAAGCGGCAGCCTCGTCAGGCGTGGATGGGTTGCCTCAGGCGCAGATGAGCCCGCCGCCACCATGACCGGTGCTGCAGGCGGCCTGAGAGCCGCCTTTGACGTGGCTAGTGAGCGATACAAGCGCAACCAACTGCGCCCTGGACGCCAAACGGTCAAGCGGCGCTAACTCGGACCTCCGCCGCTCAATCTCCATGCGCGCGCGCGACTACAGCCCTGCGACCGCCCTGAAATTACCCAATCCCAGCGTCCTGCAGCTTCCCGTCCGCCAGGAAGTAAAACGGCTCTCGTACTATCATGGGCCGTTGGCCTTTTGGCTTTTACCCTCTCCGGCTTCCTCATTGGCCGCCGTGCCAGGGCGCCTTTGCGCCGTTCGCGTCACGTTTTGGGGCTGCTCGAAACGTCAACACCGAGCCGTTTCCATCGTGTGTCTGCCGATACCGCGCGCGAATTCTCGAGTCCGAGTTTTCCCCTCCTCCCTGCTGTTCCCAATTCGCCCTGTCGTCGCACACCTCAGCTTGTCCCGTGTCTTCTCTCGCCGTTTCCATCCCTCTTCCTTCCACCCCTTTCATCAAACCCTTTGATTCTCTTCGCTCCCACCCCTTTTCGGCAGTGAACCGACATACGCAACCATCGTCACTTCCCCCTTGGAGACTGCCAAATGCCGTGCCTGAGACGAAATGCCGCTCCTGAGACCGGACCTTGTCTCAAGATGCCGGGAGCGAATTCTAGAACACCACGTTACTATCTTTATCCCGCATGTTGACGCACACTCGGACGACCTGCTGTCGCACGGCCTTAACAGCTCGCCAATGTGAAGATCGCGGGAAGCGTTGTTTTCCCGGCCGGTTGTGGTTCATGCAACGCCTCAACCCACGCTAAAAAAAAAGAAAAAACGTCGTCATTCTCGAAATTATCTGAAGTGAAACTTTTGCTAGTCAGCCCTACAGCCTCATTTCATTCGGCCAGATTGCAGTGAAGGGTATGTCCTCCGCGGTTGCATCACAGGGACGCGGGAGATCACCACTCGGTCCGTTTCTCGGCCGGTCATCATTGCTTACCTACGCTCTACTGTGTACCACCACCACCACTGCTCACCATCTCGTCCTCCTGGGCGGAACAAGATGATTGGCTCGCTTCTTAGCCACCAGCTTACACGGACTGGCTGAACGGCGGCTACCCAGCCCCCGCGTTTCAGCTGCCGCGGAGAACAAAGCTGAAAGCCCTCAGCCTCACCTCTACCGCCTCGTCGACTTCGCACATCGCACACTCCGGTCCAGTCCTCACAAACGCCATGCGACTATTGCATACGTCCACTCTCACCCTGCATTACTTCGCTGCTGATCCACCACAATACGCCATTCTCTCCCATACTTGGGGCGATGAAGAAGTGACCCTTCAAGAATGGCACGCAAAAGACAAGGACCAGTCCATCCAAGTGAAAGACGGGTTCCAAAAGGTCAAAAGCTTCTGTAGAAAAGCCGCCAAGGAAGGGTACCAGTGGGCGTGGGCCGATACCTGCTGCATCGACAAATCCAGCAGTGCCGAGCTTTCCGAGTCCATCAATTCCATGTTCAGCTGGTACAGACAGTCATCCGTATGCTTCGTCTATCTCAGTGACGTCTCCGAGGAGAGAATCGCCCCGGACAGTGACTTCGCCGGGAGTCGATGGTTCACAAGAGGCTGGACTCTGCAAGAGCTCATTGCTCCCCTGAACGTCATCTTCTACAACAGAGACTGGCTCCACATAGGCACCAAGTGGGATCACTGCGACATCATTTCTCAGCTTACTGGCATCGACAAGGAGAGCCTTGTTCGGTTCGAACAATACAGTTCCGTCAGCATTGCCTGTAGAATCTCTTGGGCGTCTAAGAGGCGAACGACTCGACCGGAAGACACCGCCTACTGCTTGATGGGAATCGTCGGCGTCAATATGCCGCTGCTCTACGGAGAAGGACACAAGGCGTTTCGGAGGCTGCAGGAAGAGATCATGAAAGTTTCTGACGACCAATCCTTATTTGCTTGGTCTCCATTACGACCAGTTGGGAACCGGGTTTCCCAGAACTACCGCGGACAAATTTCCTGGAACTACCACGCAGTGCTCGCCGCATACCCCCAGCAGTTCTCTCCCAATATCCGGAACATGCGGCCATTGCATGGCTTCCATTACTGGAGAACACCTTATATGATGACCAACAAAGGCCTGCAAATAAAGCTCCCCCTCGTTCCATGCGAGACATTCAGCACTCTATTTTATGGCATCTTAGACTGCACCATACGAGAGAGCTCAATGGATTACCTATGCCATGGAGTTGGCGTTCCGCTAGTGTGTATTTCAGACGATGGCACGCAATTTGGCAGGGTCCATGGCTGGCCTCCGAAGATCTTCGACTTCTCACAACGTCGAACTGAAGGCCTCATTCGCCAAATTTACATATCCCAACACGCTGGCTCCCTGCCTTGGGTGCCTGCAAACCTGCCATTCCGCACCAGGGACGACGAAATGGCTAGCTCGAGCCGAACCGTTTCGGGGCTGTCTGTCGGTGAGGTGGACGACCCTCACTGTGATGCTATCCGCACGGTCACTGTCGAGGCCGTGGTTCTATGCTGCCTTTACACCTTGTACAATGTCATCTCGAATCTGATCAACGACTTCGGGCACCCTGAGCTCACTTCGACCAACCAACACACGCCACCACCAACCGTTGTCATATCTCTGCTGACGTACGTGTACATCAGACCTCATTTTCGAAGGCTTCCGAGAGCCTTCGGCGAAGGCCGAGGTTCTCTTGGCCCCGTGCGGCGTTTTGTGGATCGCCGTTGGCTTCGATCCAGTCCTTTCCCCTTCGCGGGCCCCATTGAAAACGCAATCTCCCAAGCTCGCGCTGGGTCGTATCGTATTTCTCTACGCTGCAGCGCGCTCGTATTTCCATTATACGAGAAAGTGCTTCACTCCAGTTGGGCAGTCATTATTCTGCTTCTGGTCGATGTTACTTCCGCCCTTGTCGTCCGCTGCCCCGGGTCACTCCAACGGGATCTCTTTAGTGCTGTTCTCGTTATTGTGCTGCCGATATTGGTTCTAGAAGACATGGCCAAATGTTACGTTGGTCCAAGGGCGTCTGTCTGGACGTTCTTATTCACTCAAAGACAACCAAGAATGACGCAAGCAAGTCCGACAAGAAGACCCGATCGTGTGAACGGGTGTACCGAGCGAGCCACCATATCCCCCAGTTCCCAACTCCACAAAAGTCCCTTTCAACGCCCCGTCGATGCACCCTCATCGTACCAACGATGACCGACCGGAACCTTCATCACCATGACGCCACAAAAATAGCACATGAATAATACAGACTGACACGACGACCCCATCCGAATTACCCAGCCTCCTTCACCACCCACCCAACGACTTGCGTCCCGCTCGCGCAGCCGCCCCTCCACGAGCCCTCGCCCTCATCCTCCCACCAGCCACGAGCACGCAAGCAAAATCGTCCGCATTGCATCGCACTGCGCGAACGCCGCCGCACCGAGGACGCCAACGTCGTCGCCGCCGC
Source organism: Diplodia mutila (assembly GCA_022560015.1). NCBI lineage: Eukaryota > Fungi > Ascomycota > Dothideomycetes > Botryosphaeriales > Botryosphaeriaceae > Diplodia > Diplodia mutila. Next base: position 66,987 of record JAFISB010000092.1, read on the forward strand.
CCGCAGCAGCCAAAAGGGCGGCGTATCGTCATCCCTTTTTCTTCTTCTTCTTCTTCTTCGTCTTTGGACCCACCCGTCCACACGCGCACGCCCGAGCGCCGCCACGTCCCCGTCAAATGGGCGCGATCCACACGACGCGGGAACCTCGTGGACCGTACGGCCGTGGTGATTGGAAGGGGAGAAAACCGAAAAAACCCGAAAAAAAAACCCCCCCCCAAAAAAAAGAAGAAGAAAGAAGAAGAAGAAGAAGAAGAAGAAGAAGAAGAAGAAGAAGAAGAAGCCGTCGCGAGCATTGTGCCATCCGTCCGGGATTTTTGCACCGCGCCCCGGGGGCTGTTGTCGCGGCGGCGAACGTTCCGTTGGAAGTTGGACGACGCGGGAGGAGGAAGGGGTTCGAAGAGGTTGAAAGATCGTATGATGGTGGGAGGGGTGTCGTGCTCGTCGGCGTCGTTGCGCCGTTGATGGCCTTTTCGACACCGGGCACTGGTGCATGTGTCTCCGACACCGGAGGATGGCCGAGAAGGTTCTCCGAAAGGGTTGTGGCAAGGAAAGTGCCGGTGTTAGCTGTGAGTTTGTCACAGGAAGGTTGACTCAGTTCAACGTATATTAGAAAAGCGCTCAGGCCATGATTATCCAAGCATCTTTGCTCAATATATTTCTTCATTCGTTGCTCTTCTGGCCGTTCTAACAAGTAGCCCGTTCTAATCCACGCCGGGACACATTCATATCCAAAAATTAGTTCTTTACATAGAGGTCGACATATTTGTCAACATCCATCTGCTCCAACTTGCTCTGGTCCTGGCCAAGCTCAACCAGCTCCTTGACCTTCTGCTCCGAGTAGTGGGGAGCGAGGTGAGCCTTGTACTTGTTCAAAATGTGAGGCTTGGCCTCCTCTCTCCTCAGCTTGTGGCCCAGCGGGGCCTCGACCCTCTCCTCGTCAAGGACGGTGCCATCCTTGAGGGTGACGGTCAGCGCGTTGGAGATGGTGCGCTTCTCGGGGTCATGGTAGTCCTTGGTGAACTGGGGGTCCTCGACGCAAGAGATGCGCCTGCGAAGAGACTCGACCAGCTGCGACGTTGCAGCCTCGCCACCGTCGGTGTAATCGCTCGCCTCAAGACGATTGAAGACGAACATGGTTGCAACCATGTACTAGAAACTATGTGAGCGAATATTGTCAACGAATGCGTGGGTAGCAACATACCTGGACGCAGTGGTCACGATCGGCAAAGTTGTCCATGGGCTTCAGCTGCTTGTCGATGATGCGAATACAGGCCTCGTGGGTCCGGTTGGTCACGGACTCGATGTCTTCGGCGGTCTTGCCCATGGCCGCCAGCTTCTTGTTCAAGCGCTGAGCGGCCTCGATGGCAGTCTGGGAGTGGAACTCGGCTGGCCGGGTGAGTGACTTGTTCGCCATCCTTTTCGCGTGGGTAACTTACCAGGGTAGGAGACCTTGAACAGGACGTTCTCCATGATGTAGCTACCGTAGGGCCTCTGGAACTGGAACTTGCCGCCCTTGAAGTTGACGTCGTAGAAGCCCCAGGTAGGAGCGGAAAGCACGGTAGGCATGCCACCCTCGCCCTTGAGAACCTTCAGGACAAGGTTCACAGCCCTCTCACAGGCATCACCGGCAGCCCACGACTTGCGGGACATGGTGTTGGGAGAGTGGCGGTAGGTACGCATGGACTGGCCGTCAACCCAGGCCTGGGTGATGGCGTCGCGGGTTTGCGCCTCGCTGAGGCCGAGCATCTTGGACACAACGGCAGCCGAGGCAAGCTTGACCAGGACAACGTGGTCCAGGCCGACCTTGTTGAACGAGTTCTCGAGGGCCATGACGCCCTGGATCTCGTGGGCCTTGATCATGGCCTCCAGCACGTCCCTGACCTGCAAAACCTTGCCATTGCCCAGTTTACCACCGGCGCGGTTCGTGCGCGAGATCCAATCGGCGACGGCGAGGATGGCGCCCAGGTTGTCGGAAGGGTGACCCCATTCGGCAGCGAGCCAGCAATCGTTGAAGTCGAGCCAGCGGATCATGGCGCCGATGTTGAATGCACCGCGCACGGGATCCAGCTGGTAGGGGGTGCCGGGCACGCGAGTGCCATTGGGGACGGAGGTGCCCTCGACGACGGGGCCGAGCAGCTTGGTGCACTGGGGGAACTCGAGAGCCTTCAGACCGCAGCCCAGGGTGTCAAGGAAGACCCAGCGAGCAGTGTCGAACTGTAGATGGCCGAGGTTAGAGCGAGTGAGATGACTGGAGAGTAGGGCGTGCTTACCGCGAGGGGCGAGTCAATTTTGGTATTGTGGACGTAGTTCGCAATGTCGACGACCTCGGGGTCAAAGTCATTCTTGCCGGCGGGCACGGCGGTGGCATTGTCGCTCTTGGTGGGCATGGTGGTGGCGAAGGAGGCTCTCGGGATGCGCGAGACGACAGGCGGGCGAGCGGCTTGAAGGGCGACGGGACGGAGAGCTCTGGCAGAGCTTGCGAGAGCTGGGCTGGGGCGGAGGGAGCGAGCTGCTTGACGGCAGAAGCTGCTGGTGAGGGCGGACATGACGAATCAGCACGACTTCCAATTGACCTGCAGAGCAATTGGAGAGTGCGACGAACGAGGAGGGTAGCGGCACAAAAGGCTCGTCGGGGGTTGAAGAATGAAGTCAGTGTTGCAACAAGCTGACGGCCAGCGTCGGCGTCGCTGGGTCCGCAATGGCGGGGTCCCTCGGCTCAGTTACTCCAGCTGCCTGGCCCGAGCGCGACCGGCGACCGGCGACCGGAACAGGGGAACAGTCGAGCAAGAGCAACCACGATGCTTGGTATGTCAGATTTGTCTGCCTCGGCTCTGGATGCCGTCACCCGGGAGTCCTGGTGTGGTTTTCCCGGCGGCACGTAGCTCGCGGTTGGCCAGGCACGAAGGGATGCTGCGACCGGCCAAGACGGGGCTGTCGGCAACGACTTTGTCGGCCCCAGACTCGACCATAGCCTCGGACCGTGGCTTCCGCCAAAACATGGGGAAGGAGGCGCGAGGAGATGACGCGGGCAGAGCTCGGCCGAGATAAGATCGTCTTGTCACCACGACCGCCCTCACCTGCCATCGCCCTCTCCCCCAGCCCAGCATTGCCGCCGCCGCCTCAGGGGCCAGCCGCAGCCTTCGCCCAAGCCCAAGGAGCCGCATTGTCTCCCCTGCACCGACCCGTGCCGCGTCCACACGACTGGCGCCACTCACCGCAGAGTGTCGCGGGCCCTCTGCCGGTCATGGGATGGCCCACGGATATATACAGCTGCGGAATACGGAGGCGCTCCTTCACCGTGCCGCATCTGGATGGCTTCAACCCCGCCCTGGAACCCTCGCTACGGGCATTGGTCGGCCATTTTCTCCCACGCACCTCCCAATGCCCGCCGCGGCCGCATCTTGCTCCTCGACTTCCTTGACGAAATGCGTGGCAACCAATGGGGCTGTGTCTGCACGTCGGTTGCACAGCCTTACGTTGCACCTGCAACGGCCGGAAACAAGCAGCAGGGCATTTGCCAGAGTCGATTGACGGCTGCTGCGAGGCGTACGTAGCAGGCGGCATCCTCCCCCACTCGACCACGGCATGGCGCCGCCCTAGAGCCGGGCGCGTGCCAGACAAACAGCAGGCCATGAATCGCTCGATATCTTCAGAAGCTTTGTTCACCGCCATGGCATCCCACCACGATGGTCGCCGCGCGTGTGACTGGAAGCCGGCCCGTTCTCGACCGGCCGAGCCAGGAATCTCCAAGTCAGCAGCAATGCTCTGCCCGCCGGCATCCCCACAGGGCGCGGTCCCTGATAGCGAAGGCGGCGCAATTTTTTTTTTCTTTCCACGAAGCGAGCGGCTGCACCAGGCCGCGATCCGACGCCCTGGCACCGACAGCTTCGATTGGCGAGCTGTGCGGGTGGAGCAGGGCGGAAAAGACAGCAGCGGTTTGACGAACAAGAGCAGGAACAGGCAACGACAGGCGCAGGAGTAATAACGGGTAGATAGCGGCGCATTTCGGGAGCTGCACCTGGCATACAGTGGATGCGCGAGGCTTGTTAGTCGGCACTGATATCATGGTGGAGCAGGCGTTGTGCTCGCAGGCCACCAATCAGCGGGCCTGCAGTCTGGGCCCAGATAAGAAGGGCGATCGCGCGGGGCCTAGCACCCGGCGGGCCTAGCGGGTGAGCTCCGCGCGCTGGACTTCAAGCTGGCGGTTTATGCAACAGCGACACCACCACTCCATCGCCCATGCCTTGCGCGACTCCGCCCTCGACTGCAGTCTCCAGGCACGCCCAGAGCCTCCTGCTGCATCCCCGATCCATCTTCAGATAACAGCCCTTCGTCGGCGGAGCCGCAAGCTATATGGCAGAAGCGATCACCATCCCCTCTCCGTCCGTGTTCCTCAGCTCGCCAGTCGAGCAGCAGCAACACCAACACCACCGTTCCGACACCCCCGCCCCGCCCAGCCCGCCCAAGCAACGCCGCCCCTCCAAAACACCAAAAGCGAAGGCTGCCGACGCCGACGCCTCGCAAAATGCGTCGAATCCCGCCGCCGGTGTCACGAAGCGCAAGCAGTCGAAGAGCAGGAATGGTATGCGACGCTTATCTCCCGCCCGATAAGCTTCGGCCCATCAAGCCGAGCAATTATTGTCCGCCAGCTAACCGCCGTGCCGCAGGCTGCATCACCTGCAAGGCGAAACGCCTCAAGTGCGACGAGACGAAACCCACCTGCCAGCAGTGCGCCCGCCGCAGCGTGACGTGCGGCGGCTACAAGAAAGACTTCAAATGGCGCCCGTTCGAGGAAGCAAACTTCACCGGCCCCAAGCCGCAGCCCGCAAAACAACGCAAAGGTGCCGTCGTGCTGTCCGTTGCGATGATGAGGAGCGTGCTGCTAACCAGCCCAGGGACACCCCCGCCCGCTGACCAGGCGCGCCCGGCGCCAGCGAACCGCACCCCGCCAGTCCAGGAGCGCCCGCCGCCGGCGCCCGCACTCACCACCACCTGCAGCACCAACGATGGTCAGTTTCCCGCCGCCTCGTCCGCCCCCTTCCCGCCGGCGTCGATGCCACCCTCGTTCATGGACGCGCCGCTGTCCGCCGCGCATCCCTTCTTCTCCCCGCCGCCGCACTCGCCTTTCCTGCTTCCCCCGGACGGCATGCCCATGCCTGACCCATTTGAGCCAAGTGGGTCGACCGCAAGCACAGCGAGTATGTTCAACGATGCAGAGACCGTAGACACGATGCAGTCGGCGACTACGGCACCATCCAGTCTGTCATCAGGACGGTCTCCACGCCTTGTGGACCTGCTCTTACCAGGGACAGATATGACCGCGCCCTCCCCCGAGTACCTCAGCTGGCGGGCTCAATACCCTGACTCGCTCTACCAGCCCGCCGGCTTCGACCCGCTGCCTCCCGATCCCATGGACGAGGACGACATTGAGGAGATTGTACGCCAGCCCGGTGTCAACCCGGACCATGAAGCCTGGGTCATGCGATTGCCATCACCAGTCCCCTCCGACTCTTCCAGCTCGTCGGGAGGCGCGACGCCGCGGTCGGACCCGTTCAACATGCTGCTCCGTGAGCCAAGCTTGGCCATGGACAGCCCAGAGCTTATGACGTGGCGCTTCGATCAGCAAACCTGCGGTATCCTCTCGGTAAAGGACGGCCCGACCGAGAACCCCTGGCGGACTCTGATATGGCCTCTTGCCAAAGATTCGCCTGCCTTGTATCACGCCATCGCGGCCATGACCAACTTCCACACGTCCAAGCATGAACCGCAGCTCAGGGTCCAGGGCATCGAGCACATGCGCACGAGCATCGAATCCCTGGCAACCGGCATTCAGAACATGCGTGTCGACACTGCGATTGCCACCACCCTTGCTCTTGCATTTTCCGAGTCGTGGGATCAGCACACGTCCACGGGCATAGACCACATCAAGGGCGCCAAGATCCTTGTCCATCAGGCTCTGATCAGGCATCAGCGGTCTCCTGTGCACGGGGACGAACTTGCCAGGCTGAAATTCCTCTGCAACACCTGGGTGTACATGGACGTAATTGCTCGCCTGACTTCCGTGGACGATGATGAGTCGAATGATTTTGACGCTGTTGCATCCATGTTTGCGGGGCCTTTCGAGTACGAGGCTCAGCTAGATCCGTTGATGGGATGCGCAGGCACGCTTTTCCCAATCGTCGGCCATGTCGCAAATCTGGTCCGACGCGTTCGCAGAAGTGAGAGCAATTCGCCAGCCGTCATTTCGCAGGCGATGGAACTCAAGACGCAATTGGAGGATTGGGTTCCTCAAGCTTTCTTCGAGGTGCCGGAGGATCCTACCTCTCATATCCAGCACAGCCTCCAGACGGCCGAGGCCTACCGTTGGGCGACGCTGCTCTACCTTCATCAGGCAGTTCCGGAGATCCCATCTCTTTCCTCGGCCGAACTCGCGAAGAAGGTTCTCATCTATCTCGCGACGGTTCCCTTGACCTCTCGCGCCGTCATCGTCCACATCTACCCACTGATGGCTGCAGGCTGCGAAGCTGCCACGGGCGAAGACCGCGAATGGGTGCGTCAGCGATGGGAGGCGATGAGCAGTCGTATGGTGATCGGCATCATCGATCGCTGCCTCGACATCACGAAAGAGGTGTGGGTACGGCGCGACGTGTACGCTGCGAGAATCCGACCGAAGGTCAAGGTTTCAACGAAGAGCAGCAATCCTCACAAGCGTGGAGCAAGCCCGAACGACGAGATGACGGACGAGCCGGTGCGATGGAACGAAAACTTCGTCGGCGCAAATAAAAGGCGTGCGACCATCGGTCCGTTCGATATGCCAACTCCTGCCAGTGTTCTCGAGCAGCGACGGGGCTCAACCGACTTCGGTACTGGCGTCGTCGACCGTGAATTCACAGTACGGGGACGGCTCCATTGGCTGAGCGTGATGAAGGACTGGGGATGGGAAGGTTAGCTATGCTCCATCAAGCTTTTTTTCCTGGGACGGTGGCTAACGATGTTGTAGTTCTTCTTGGCTAAGGCCGGCACTTCTTGGGGAGGTGAAGTTGTCAAATTTCACGCCACGATGGCGGCCCTGGGCCGCGTTTGAATCTCCTTACACAGTATAATATTTCACAGCGGGCCACAACGTGGCTATGGTTGTTGGTCGCCTTTGGGCAAAGTCGAAAAATTTGCAGAAGTGGTCTGCCTTGTGGCGCGCTTTGGGATTTCCTTTGGAACATTTTCGTGGATAGTTCACCGGGTCACCATCGTTTCTGGAAGCACAGCATTGGCGTGCATGATGTGTTGCATTCTTCCGAGTTTGTCTTGATAGGCTTGATCTTGCGCTTTCTCTCCCGAGTGACCTGACGGACTCGACTTTGAAGAGACATGCTTTTTTTTGGAGAGACGGGCATCATCGTATACGGCGTTATCTTGGGAATTTGCGGTGTTTGAACGGGATTTCGCTTGCAGGATGGCTCCCACTGCCATGTCCGGCGGGCAGGCCACCTGGTTTCTAGGCTCAGCATATTGTCATTGGTATCGGTATTGGGACGGGGGAATTGGAGTACATGTGTTGGAAAATATTTCGGGCAACGGCTTCAAAGACAACGAATGACACGACGAGAGGGAAGACATGAACGCGAAAACAAGGGTACGGCTTTTCCGGGTATCTTACTTCATCTTTCTCAGCCATCGATTTGCTTTTGGTGGCAATAATCGCGGGGTTTCTGGAGCTAGCCAGCCAGCCAGCCAGCCAGCTACTTGGGAGCATGCGCGGTTGTGTGTGTGTGTGTGTGTGTGTGTGTGTGTGTGTGTGTGTGTGCAAACGGCGCTGAGAGGAGGGGAGCTGCTCCCTTTTTGTTCTCCGCTTCCACCGTTCCCCGATAGCGTCACACACCTTTGAGGAAGTCGGAACCCCTCCCGAGCGCGATTATCACCTTATCCCGCACCACCCAAAGATGAGGAGAAAGATATGTCACACCACGAACCGCCCAGCGAACCGCGCGGGACGCGCACATCTCCGCACGCTTTCCTCTCGCAAACACTTGCCCGCCCGGCCAACCACCAACCCAGATGCGCAACGTACTCTCCCGCGTTCCATATCTTGATCTGTGTCTCTCTCCGCACGGCTTCTTCCTCCTTGGTAGTCGCGCCAGCCACCAAACGGCACCTCCCCCCCGCGTATCGGACGGTCCACCATCCAGCCAAGAAACACCCCGTATTATTCGAACGTTTTCGGACGCGGGGGAAATTGGAAGCGGCGGGCGAAATCAGGGACGGGGACGAGAAGATTGCTCGAACGGGAAGCGACTAAGTCGATTGCGCTCGAAAGGAAAGCCCTGACGAGAACAGCTAAAGAAGAAGGCGGGACAGACAGACAGACAGACAGACAGACGGGCAGCGTGCGGCTGGAGCTGATATGGTCGGGCTTAAAAGCGCGGATCCAGACACAAAACCCAGGGTTCTTTCTTTTTTACTTTGTCGCTTGTTTGGTTGAAGCTAGAAGGGAATCGGGGACGGTACGCCAAGCTGGAATTGACTCGTGCCGTGCTGCTGTTTCACATTGGCGGTTGGAATGACTGGTTGACGGTTCGAAGCAGGAAGCTGTCAAGAGACAACATGCATGGCGTTGAGGCGGGATGGCGCCATCTCTGGACTACCGTGTCGTCCTGTGTCTGCTCTGCTTCCTAACGGGAGCACTCTCATTCGCCACTCCTCCGACAAAGCCTCCCAGTCCACCCGGCAACCCTATTCGCCACGGCGCAGCAAGCTGGAAGCCGTGTGTGATGGCGCACGTGAAGTGTCCGTCAGGCAGTCGTAGGGTAGTAGGCGGGCGGTCGGAAGCGGCAGAAGTTGTCGGAAGGGATCAAATTTCCTAATCGGGATGACCACTCCACCCCGGCGTCTTGGGTTCGGTTCATCTGCGAATCCATGTCTAATCCTATCCGCTGCCCCTCACCCATCGTCTGCTTGGTAGTTCGTAGCGTCGAACAGCATTGTCCGAGATCCGCCTTCGCAAAAAATCCATTATCGAGAGCAGCGGTATCGCGATGATGTCTGTCACTGTAAGGCTACGTGTGCTACGTATGGTACGACATGCTGCAGCAGTATGCATGCGTTGGTCTCACTCGAAGATTGATTTTTCGTCTCCACTCCCGGGACAAGGCCGCTGCTATCCGCTCTTTATTATCGTCCCGTTGATCATCAGCTCCGTGATCGTCTCGTCGTCGTCGGGACCCTGAGAATACCGAAGGCATCCTTATCAGCGCTCCTTTATCCATCTCCTCCCCGTACCTGGACGGGCGCAGACCCCACCTTATCGGCCTGGCGGTTTTTAGCTCCCACCTCCCCCCTGCCCTGCCCTGCTTAATTTGCTGCTTTCAGAAAAATATTCCTTTCTCCTCCGCTAAACTCCGCTCCCAGCCCGACGGTCGAGCTCGCGTGCCCCTCTCGATAAGCTACCGAGAACGCTTACGTTTCTGGCCAACGGGCGGATGTGATGACGAATGCGGGGCAGAGACGGTCCTGCGCACCTGCGTGTCCACCCAGCCTGCAGCCCCTCCACTACTGGCTGGCTCATTACCAAACCGTCGCAGTGTTTCTTAGCGATTTGCGGATATAGTATGCAGCTTGCGGCGCCCCTCCCTAACGGCGGGATGCCCTTAGCTTCGATATAAGAACGAGGGCGCGCCTTGCTTTCGTTCCAGCTGTATCGTCTTCCGTCCGTTGTTTACTGTTAGATCTACACAAAAAGTAAGTCATGACCGTTGTGGTGCCGATTCGATCAACACCCCATCCGATCCTTCCAACAAACCCCGTCTCCGTCGCGGACGGCTCGAAGAAAGGACGACCATGGAACAAGCAAGCTAACACGAACGCCATCGACAGAACCACATCCCACCACCACATCCACCACCACCACCGCAACCATGTCCGCCGTCCCCATGACCCACTTCGCCGCGGCGCAGAGCACCTTCAAGCCCCCGCTCATCGCCAACGAGAACGCCTTCCTCGGCGACATCGCCACCTCGTAAGCCCCGCCGTCCCCTCTCTCTCTCTCCAAGACGACCCACGAAACTGACAGAATCCATCTCACAGCGAGAAGAACGACCCCACGGCCCCCATCTCCGCCGGCTTCTACCGCCTGGAGAAGGGCACCCCGCTCGTGTACGAGTACACCTACCACGAGATGAAGATCATCGTCGACGGCTCCTTCGACATCGCCGACGAGGCCGGCAACAAGGTGCACGCCGTCAAGGGCGACGTCTTCTACTTCCCCAAGGGCTCCAAGATCACCTTCACCACCGACGACTTCGGCCTCGGCTTCTTCGTCGGCCAGAGGAAGGAGGGCGGCGCGTGAAATCTTCCGCATGTCCGAATTAATTTTGGGGGTTTCCTTTTTTTTTCCTTTTCTTTTTCTTATAGGCTGGGGGCGACCTTGGAAGACCCTCGATGATGCGCGCGCGCAAATGCGTCTGTGTTGTGTGTGTGTGTGTGTGTGTGTTCTGAGAAAGCAAGTTTCTTGCCATTTAGAGAGATATCACATCGAATGAAATTCTTAAACGCTTCCATGTCTTCCTACCTCCTATCGAATTCAAGGATTTCCAGTCGACACGTCAAAGTCTATCCGATCGCAGATCGTGCCGTGAAGAAGAAACGAAAATTCGGAAGTACCGAGCCAGATAGTCGATCAGCCGGAAGACAATGTCCAGCCAAACCCCACACGTTCCGTATAGTACACCAAAAGCATTCGGCAAGGTGGTGGCGGTCATTATAATCATTTCCTAATCAGTCCCCAAGAGCCTTTGCCTCAACAAGGTGAATAGGAGGGAGGAAGAAGAAAAAGAAGAAGGAGAAACTACAGGCGTGAGATGTGGTATAGCGTAAACTTCGTCCAAGGCCCACCCCTCCTCCTGCTCCGGCGCTGCGTAAAAATGACGAAGGTGCCTCCAGGATACACGATTCCGTTTGATAAACGAGAAGAAGGAGAAGAAGAAGAAGCCTCCCCCTCCCCCTCACTGCTCTCCCGCCACAACAACCCCGCTCCTGCCATAAGAACTGATATCATGATGCCCCTTTCGTTCCGCAAACCCCATTCCTCCCCATCCCGCCGTTGAATCACAATATCGCACAGCCGTGAAAAACTTGTCCGGGTCACCGCGTCATTGTTGTTGGGTATGATGATGATGTTGTCGTCGTCTCCGTGTCGTCAGCTTTCACAACGCGACATCCTGAAAACTGGCTACGCTCGGGCTCGCACCAGCCTCGCTTGGGGGAGCCCCGGCCTCCAGCCGCTTCTCGTTGTCCCCGTCGTCGGGCGTCTCCGTGTTGCCGTCCGACTCGTCTCCGCTCGTCGCGTCGGCCTGATGACGCGGTGCCTCGGGCGTGAGCTCTCCTTCCCGGTCCGCCGGCTCTTCCGCGGCGGCGGCGCCGTTGCTGCTGCTGCTCCCAGGTTCCGGCGACGGGGTCTTGCTGCCGTCTTCCTTTGGCGGCGGGGGCGGAGGTTGGTCTTCGTGGTTGGCGGGCGGCTCTTCGGGTTGTTGTTGGTGCAACGGAGAAGAAGAAGCTGCTGCGTGAGCGTTTGCACCATTCGGGGGTTCTTTGCGGACTTGCTCGGGGGTTGGAGGCGTGATCTCGGTGCGCGGGCTGGGCATCGGCGAGGGCTTGGAGCCGGCCTGGGCCATGCTCTGGCTGCGCCCGTGGCTGGGCACGTTGTGGTGCTGACTGGCGCCCGATGGCGGGCCCATCTGCCGCAGACGCGGGTCCGCGTTGATGTAGTACTGACGCACGCCGACGATGCGGCCCTCGCGCTCGCAGCCCTTGACCCAGTCCGGCACGACGACGGGGATGTTCATCTCCACGGCCTTCTCCCACAGCGGGCCGCGGCCCTCGGTGCAGACGAAGTGCGTCGTGTCGATGCGCACCTGGTCGATCATCTTCGCGCCAACGCGCTCGGCCGTCTCGGTCAGGCTCTCCCTGAGCTGGGCGGGCATGATGCCCGGGGTGATGGTGATGCCCGACAGGTCCGTCATCTTGTGGGTGCGCACGGCCAGGCGCTCGCTGCTGAAGGTGCCAGCCGAGGTGCGCAGGACCAGGTGGAAGACGTACTCGGTGTCGACGGCCAGGCCGGATATCTTTGTGCTCTGCATGTCCTTGGGCCGCGGGATGCTGCCGGCCTTGCTGCCGTTGCGGTACAGGCTCAGGCTGCGCAGCTCGGCCTTGGCCAGCTGGATGGGGTCCCATTCGAGCACGACCGACGTCTGCGTGGCATTGCGGCAGCGGAGGATGGGCGGCTCGGGGGTGCGGGTGCCGAATGTCTGGTAGATTTTGGACTGCAGCTGCTGGAAGGCCTGCTGGGCGACCTGTTCGGACTGGTGGTTGCGAGCGACGGTGATGTCGACAATGCTGCCAGAGGAGATGTCTGGCGGTAGCAGGATCGAGGGGAATTCGATCTGAAGCACGCGTCAGCCTGGGCTGGGTTGGGAGCGGATGCGCGGCGGACGGCAACGTAGCAAGGAGAACGGGCGGAAACAAGTCATTGCGGCGTTTTGGGGAGGCTTACCAGGCGCTTGTCCTCGGTCAGCAGCACGGCGACGCCGGCATCGACCTTGCCGACGGTCAATGAGACCAGCATGGCGTGTGGGCGGGGAGCGGATGGGGTTGTGGTGATGCGGAGGATTGCACTCGAGGCGACCTGGAGATGGCACCGGCACCGGCACCGGTGCGCTGGGAGTGACGAGCGAGCAACGAGCACCAGCCACAGGCCACGCCCGCTGGCCCGCGCGTCGCAGCTGCCGTCCAGATCTGGGCTCTGGGCTCAGCGTCGCAAAAATAGCAGCCCACGCCCTGTCGCCTGTCGCCGACCCTGCATCCCCGCAGCCCAAGCCCCGTCTTATGTGCATACGTCGTCTACTGCTAATGTCGACGTCGGGAAACAAGACAAAAAGAAACCATATCGTCGGCCTGGGCCTGTTATTGAGTATACGTGAACGTTGCACAAATATGGTACACCTGAGCCCAGCCCGTCACGAGGACAGCAGCGCGCACCCACACCCGCTCGACGGTTTTCCTTGTCGACGGTGCTTGGCGCGCCATCCTCCCGCCCGCCAAATCTAGCAAAACAGTGGTGGCTCCCGCTCAGTCCTTGAACTTGCGGTTCTTGTTCTCGCCGAACAGCGTCGACCTGATCATGGGCAGAGCATCCTCCTCCAGCAACCGTAACCGCTCCTCGAACGTGTTGTTGACCTCGATCTTGCCGTGGCCGCCCACGATGGACACGCCGCCGGTGCTGTGCCAGTGTTAGTGCATCCATAGCCTGTCATGGCCGAGCAGCGGCACTCACGATTCCTCGGGCTGAGGGTTGCTCTCGTCAATCTCCACCTTGGTCTCCTTGCCCGTCTTCTCCTTGTACTCGTTCTCGGCCTCGGTGATGGCCTTGCGCACGGCGTCGTAGTCGGCCTGGCGGGCGCGCACCTGGACCTTGGGCTCGTTCAGGTCGTACAGGCCCTCGAGGATCAGGCCCTTGAGCGTGGTCTGGTATTTGGACGAGTCGTTGGCGGCGTCGGTGAGGCGGTTGCGGGCCTGCTCGAACAGGTCGTTGAGCAGCTCCTGGCGGGCGCTGAGCACACGCAGGCGCGACTTGTTGGAGACGGTGGAGCGAGTGATCTGCTGCGACATGGAAGCCTGCTTGAACTTCTTCTCGTAGCTCTGGTCGATGGACTGCGTCTCCTCGCGCACCAGCTTGCTCTTCTCAATGGCAAACTCCTCGTCGGCCTTGATCTGGATCTCCTTGGCCTTCTCCAGCGCCTCCTGGCGGATGAAGGCCGTCATCTTCTTGAGCTCGCCGGCGACCTGCAGCGCGGGGCGGTCAGCGGCAGCTCTCTTGGGCGGGTGCGGTGAGCTGGGCAGCGACGTACCTGGTCGTCGGACATGGCGTGGATCTGCGACATGGCGGCGGCGGTGGGAGGGGGGTTGTGCTGGCGGGCAGAGATGAGACGGGATGGAGACGTTGGAAGGTGGGATGGCGAGTTCGAGGTGGTGTTGATGCCGATGCCGATGCTGGTCGCTGGAGCTGCGGGCGGTGATGCACTCAGGCGTCCGAGCTTGGGCACTGGCACTGGCACTGGCACGCTCTCTGGGCCTTGGCCGCACCCGCACCAGCCCTCCTTCCTCAGATTCGCCCACGCATGCGGCTGCACCCCTGCAACGTCTCATACGCCCCGGCGTTAGCCCAAAAGCCCGCGCACGTCGCATCCTCTCCTTCGCCTTCGCTCGTTACTGCTGTTTATTGTGTCTCGCCCCGACTCTCGCCCGCTCTCTACGCCCGCATCGTGCAGCCGTCGTCGTGCCCAGCCGCCGCCGATCGCTTGACGTCGACCGATCCAGCCCGTCGTCTCGTCTCGTCTCGTGAGCGCGCCAGCTCTGCGCCCTCAGCCAGCTACCTGCCCGACGCCCACTGCATGCGCCTCCGCCAGGCGCAGTGCCCCCGACCCATCGCATACAGTACAGCATGCCTGTGCCCATCCGGTAGCCCAATCCAAAGTACGCACTCGGCCCGGCCATGGTCGAGCTTTCCGCTGGCGGGAGCGTTGCTGTGAGTCCCAGCCTCCGAGAACGTGTGGGAAGAAGGCGCGCTGACACGCGCTCCAGCTAGGTGTCTTCGTCGGATTGCTGTCGACTAGCATCCAGAGCGTCGGCTTGACCCTGCAGCGCAAATCCCACCTGCTCGAAGAGGAGAAGGAAGAGCACCATGTCCGCCGCCCGCCCTACAGACGTCGCCGGTGGCAGGTATGATACACGTCTCTACGATATACTACCGCCACTCGCTGATCCCGCGCGACACAGCTGGGCATGCTCATGTTCATCATCGCGAACCTGGTTGGCAGCACCATTCAGATCACCACGCTTCCGCTGCCCGTGCTGTCGACGTTGCAAGCCGTACGCCATTCCCTTGCTGCAGCAAACCCCAACCCCAAACATGCCCCGCTGACAGCAACAGTCCGGCCTGGTCTTCAACTCGATATGCGCGAGCCTCATTCTGAGCGAACCCTTCACCAGATACTCCCTCTTCGGCACAATCCTTGTCGCAGCCGGCGCTGTCCTGATTGGTATCTTCGGCGCCCTGACGGAGCCTTCCCATACCCTTGACCAACTCCTCGCCCTCCTCGCCCGCGCCGAGTTCCTCGTATGGCTCTTCGCCACCTTTTTCATTACCATACTCCTATTCATCGCGCAATGGTTCTTGAAACGACTATTTCACCGCCCTTCGCCCCTAGTGCGCCTCCTGCGGGGCATGTCCTTTGGCGCTATGAGCGGCATTCTGTCCGCCCACTCCCTCCTGGTTGCCAAGTCTGCCGTCGAATTGCTGGTCCGGACGATCGTCGACAGGCACAACCAGTTTAACCGCTGGCAGTCATGGGTCATCCTCCTCGGTCTCGTGGCCCTGGCGCTTTCCCAGCTTTACTTTCTGCACCGAGGCCTCAAGCTCACCTCCACCAGCGTTCTTTACCCGTTTGTTTTCTGCATCTACAACATCATTGCAATTCTGGACGGTCTCATCTACTTCCGCCAGGCCTCGCGCTTGCCCGTGCGCGCCGCCATTTTGATCGCCGTTGGCGTTGTCATCCTGCTGGGAGGTGTGGCTGCGCTCAGCTGGCGTCTGGAGGACAAGGACCCGGTGGCTGCCAGTCACCAAAGAAAGGCCTCTCGCAATTCCTTCAGTGGTGTGCCGCCTCCTCGCACTGCTCTTACTCCTGGTCTGGGCTTTATCGACGCAGGAGGCTCCGACTCTGATGATGAGCAATCCCCCTATTCTGGCCCCACCCGCTTTGACGAAGAAGCGCCGCTAGGCATTTCAAGCGCAAACAGAAAACGCAAGAGCAGTCATGCGGCTGGTGTTGGATCCGACGAGCAGACCCCGTTGTTGGCGCGCACGAGCACGGCCCCGTTCAAAGCCGGGAACGCAGGCACTTTTAGTCAGGGAAGAGCAGGTCGACCACGACCGGAAAGCCTAGGCAAGATGCGTCGCATGACCATTTCGGAGGAGGCAGGGGAAATTTGGGACGAGTTGAACGATCGGACCAGCCCCGGTGGTCTGAACTCTCCGCTTGACAGCAGAGGGCGTGGAAGAGCTAGAGCGCACGCGAGGGCGAGGTCAGGGACGTTACCAATTCTTCGCGAGAACCGGAAGAACTCGTGGTGGGACAGTCTCACTCTCGGAGGCGGCAAGAAACCCGAGGCGACACCTAGCCCAAGGGTCAGAGCGGGGGCGGGTGCAAGCGACTATGAGGACGAGGATCCCGCAGCGACGCTGTTGAGCCCCAGCCCGGACCGGAATCCAGGATGGTTCCGAACCATACGCATCCCCCAGACAAGAAGTTTTCCGGACAGGCGGGGCAACAGGGGGCCGTTCAGGTTGAGCTGGTGGAGCAGGAACTCTCAGAAAGACGATACCCAGGATGAACCGGAGAGGCGAGGTGGAGACGGCGATGGTGGTGGGGATGGTCGCTGATCTTTTATTATTTATTTCTTTCCTGTTCCACAACAACACAACACAAGACTTGACTTCGTTTTTCCCCCCTTGCTTTTTTTCTTCCTCTGTCTTTACACCAACGTTGGAGCTATCGTTGAAAGCATGAACAAGATTTAGATCTACAATGTGCGGCTGTCGCACAAGCAAGACTGGAATATACCCCCGCGTTTCATTTTGGTTATGCATAGCGTGCTGGTTCGAAACTTCAATGGGAGAACACTTGCTTGCGAGATGATCCTTCCGTCTGCTGTGACTTTAGTGCGTGTGATGGTGGCTCGTCATGATGCGAGGACATGTCAGAGTCTTCACGCGCAATCCACGGTAGAGGGTTTTATTAGCTGATACTATGTTGACCAGCATCTAGACATGCCTTGTGGTTTAGCTAACAGCAGGTTGTTTCCTTCATCATGCAGATCGATTAGGTTTAGCGTAGTTTGCTTCTAGGTGGTATATATCACCATTCGTTATATGTTTTAGTCTACTCCAGATCACCGAGGGATTAAAGTCTTGCCTTTGCTTCCTACGAAGTGGCCAACAGTGCGGTTGTAGTGGCCCCATGCGCTTTTGTTGGGGCTCTTGTCTTACGTATATATCTTTTTAACTAGCGTAATGCCCTTCTATTCGGGCTGGAACTATGGACCGCTCAGCCCACTGCGGTAGAGTTTCGGTCACCAGGATTGCAAACGCAATCTTTGCGAGCCTTGGGACTCCAGGGGGACCGAAGCAATCCCTGATCCGTAGTAGAGCGTCCCGGGCTCCTGTTGAATTTAGTTCAACGAGCGGAAATAGTCTTCCGTTATGGAGCTGGACCAGAGGGTGCATGTCATACAAGAAATTTGGAGAGCATGCTGTATAAGATCTGTTGGCTCGGTGGTACAAGATTGTTGGGTATGTCGTTCGCAGAAGCGGGACTGAATCCGGGAGGGGGAAAAATGGGGGGCCATCGGTTCCGCGGTAGTTGTTCGATGAAAGAAAAAAGGGACCGATTGCACACGTGCCAGATCTGGCCATGTAATATAAGAGCTCCGTCGTTTCCTTTCGCACAAGTCGACCTTTCGCGGTCATGAAGCAACATCAAAGATTCCCGACGAGCCTACCGAAACCGATTTCCCCCCCGTCAACATGCGCTTCGCCGTCCTTTTCGAATGCTTGAGCACCTTGCTCCTCCTCGTCCCCCTCGCAGCAGCCGAACCGGACCACACGCCAGTCCAACTCGGGGGCAAGAAGCCAGAAACCACCTGCTGGATGAAGGGCTGGAGGACCACTCGCAGGCCCGTCATCGCCGCAGTCGACGAGTTCTGCAACGGCCACCAGGGCGAGCTGGTGACGGGCGATCGGCCGGTGGAAGCCGTGTCCCCCTTCCAGTGGATGCTGTACCTTGTCGAAATATACATGGACGTAAAGGCCGAGCAGGGCGTGGGCTGGACGGTCGACGCGGCGGATTGCATGAGGATGTTCCGCGCCGCCGTCGACGGGTGCAACACGGACCAGGAAAACAAGAAACAGGGTGGGAAGGCCGTTGCGGAGCATGTCGCCTTCTCCATCCACTTTGTTTTGCAGAGGGAGGGAGGGTACAAGGCTAAGGAGGTCCAGCCGGACGTTCCGGATGTTCCGCCGGACGTTTTCAAGACCTGGGGCTGGTAGTTGCTCAGGAAGTAACCGAAGACGAAGATGAGGTCCGATCTTGGTTCGTTGATAGACAAAGAGTCGGCATCTTTGCTCGATTACTTAATCCTTATAAACAGGCAAAGATATATGCAAGAAGCGCTTCTCGAAACGATCTTCAACTGCTTGAAAGCAATGCGCTTTCCCGTTATCTGGGCAATGACTGTCAGTCCTTGATGCAGCAACGCTGTGTACAAATACAACATATTTGAAACTTCGCTAATGCGAGTATGTGTACACCTGGCTTCCATCCCTTGCCGACCACCAAAAGCTCGATCGTTGCTTTTTACTTGGTCTGGGCCCAGTGTTGAGACAACTGTTTGAACATGAGAAAATACAGACGTCCTTCTCGCTGGCACGTTCACTGTGCTTGGCACCATGAAAAATAATGGAAGACAGCCGTCAGGACTTGCATACATCCATATCGGTGACACGGCATATGCACGAGGCAACAATATTTGATGCAAATCATCTCCCCAATGACATGCTCCATGCTTTTAAAAGGTATACTCATAGGACATGGACTTTCAAAGACACATGGTTCTATTAGGACAGTAGTGTTTTGATAAGCCGTTATTCACCTGAGGATGGAGAAGCGGGTTTGCGATGCGTCATGTGAAACAACCATACTGATGCAGCTTTACAGCTTACAAGCGTTGTGTGACGTTCCGCACACCAGCGGTGATAAGACGGGCTCAATAGTTAAAAGTGGCTTGAATTTCTCTCTGTACTGTGGATGCCGTCGATGCAGATGACCATCTTCCCTGGCTGTTTTTATTTTCCCCTCTCACACACCGTAACAGCCTTCATTCCCCAACACTTATGACAGCCAAGCATTTACTCTCCTCGGTGGATGGCTTTCCTTGACTTGAGAAAAGAGACGGGCATGGTCGTGATTGAGTACACATACCCCGTTTGCGCCCTAAGCTCCACCATTCGCTAAACCTATCTTCGCACGTTCGACGTAGTCAAGGACACGGACCCTACCTCCCACACTCGACCTCATACTTCCCGGGCACCTACCTTGCAACTCGGCTGTTTTCGAATCGATCTCCTTCACGGCTATCCTCTTACTTGAAAGGGGATCTTGGCGAAACCGGTTTCTCATTCGAGAGCTTACAAAACCTACGCCACTACAACACCACACTCCAAGATTACAAGACAAAACATGTTGCCGTGTGGCATTCATGGTGGAATGACGGGGGTGACTCAGCGTTTTGGCTTGATCAAGATGAGCACCCCGACCGGTGTCAACAACTTGGCAGACACTTTTCTATTGCGCCGGATGCTTCACCTTGGGTCACCTCCCCAAAAATGCACGAGAAGCTTTTCTCCCATGAGTTCGAATCCAGTGCGTCCAACACGGAGGGTAATCCTTAGTACATACCATGTCAGCGATGCACGAAGTGCTTTCCGTCCGCTGGCCGATGTTTACGGCCGCGCGATAGCCCAGCGAAGGAGTTTCGGATGGTTGTTGAGGGCTTTGAGGAAAACATGGGTGTTCAAAGCTATCTCTTCACAGCGTCCAGACCACAATGGAAAGCTGAGGGAGGAACACGAAGTAGATGAAGCCGAACTATCCCCCCAAACGCCTTCCCGCCAAATGCCTTCCAACCACATACCTTCAGACCACACACCTTTCCACAACGCTCCTCCTGACCAGACACGTTCCGACCATTCGCTTTCCGAACACACGGCTTCCGAACACACGGCTTCCGAACACACGGCTTCCGAACACACGGCTTCCGAACACACGGCTTCCGAACACACGGCTTCCGACCGCACGGCTTCCGAACACACGGCTTCCGAACACACGGCTTCCGAACAAACTATTTCCTACCAGACGCCTTCCCACCACACGACAGTCCAATCCGGACCAGCACACCCCACGGAGTCTCATCACATAGAGGGAGACCCAAAATTGGAGTCACTTACTGAGGAACAACGGAGCGTCCTGGACCTCGTTCTGCGTGAAGGAAAGAGTGTATTTTTCACTGGTCCTGCTGGCACTGGGAAGTCCTTTCTTCTGCGCAAGATCATCAAATCTGTGGTAATGAAGCATATCGCCAAACCCGAAGAGGTCGCCGTGACAGCGTCAACCGGAGTTGCCGCTACAAACATAGGAGGGCGAACGTTGCATAGCTTTGCTGGCATCGGCCTTGGGAAAGCTTCGGTCGAAGAACTTGTTACGAAGATTCACAGAAACAGAAAGCAAGAGGCTACATGGACGGATGTCGAGGTTCTTATCATTGACGAAATATCCATGATCGACGGCCACCTTTTCGACAAGCTGGAGCGAATCGCACGCGAGATCCGACAGAGCGAGTTGCCTTTCGGCGGAATCCAACTAGTAGTCGCTGGTGACTTTTTCCAGTTACCACCTGTTGCACGAGCCAATGAAGCAAAGTTTGCTTTCGAAGCTGAAGCATGGGACAAGACCATAGAGCACACCATTGGCTTAACCCATATCTTCAGGCAAAAAGAGCCCATTCTCACTTCGATGCTGAACGAGACGCGGGAAGGGCGTCTTTCGTCCCAATCGATCCAGCGTTTCAAGAGTCTGAGCAGACCGCTACAGCTCAAAGACGGACTGGAGCCGAGCAAACTCTTTGCCCTGAGATCCGAAGTGGACAGAGCCAACCATTTGAAGCTGGACCAACTCCCCGGTGATGTACGCACTTACACCAGCCAGGACTGGGGCAGCACAAATGAGAGGATCCGGGAACTGCTGCTTTCGGGTTGCAACACGCCTCGCGACTTGAGATTCAAGAAGGGCGCCCAGGTCATGTTGACCAAGAATTTATCCCCGAAACTCGTGAATGGATCGCTAGGTCAGATCATAGACTTCGTGGAGGAGCCCGGATCAGAGATTCAGTATCCACTAGTGCGCTTCATGTGCATCGACGGCACGACTGATGAAGTACTGTGTATTCCCGCGAAATGGATTATTCAAGAGCCTGTCACCCGTAGGAGAAGCGAAACGACCAAGAACCTACCTTTAGCCGGCCGCATACAGGTTCCTTTGATACTCGCGTGGGCACTCAGTATCCACAAGGCTCAAGGTCAAAGTCTGGATTTTGTGAAAGTGGACCTCGCCCAAGTTTTTGAAAAAGGCCAGGCTTATGTGGCCCTATCCCGGGCAACTAGCATAAAAGGATTGCAGGTGTTGAATTTTGATCCCGGGAAGGTGCTCGCACATGAGAAAGTGAGGGCCTTTTATAAAACCCTATCGGCTGTGGACACAAAAAAAGCGATGTTGCAGCGGCAGAGATGCGAGGAGCTTTGGAGAGACTAAATAGACAATAAGGGACTGATTGCCAGATCATCAAATTCATCGTTGCTTGGTATTCAGTCTCAAAGCTGACTGTCAGCCAAGGCGAATGCCAATGTACGTCGATCCGATCAAGACCTGTCCATGACTTTCCGATATGCTACTCAGGAACGAGAAAAAACCAAAGCGCACGTATCTTAGAGTGATTATCCCTTTACGTCCGCGCAGTCCGTTCATCAATTGCCAACTCCAACGCTGTCTCGGCAACATTTTCCACGTTCTGCTTCAATCCAACCGCGTCAATATCGTCAGGTAACAGCACGGCGCAGCATCGATGCCGCGCGCCCCGTCCGCTGCCTCGACCCGCGACGCATCTACGAATCCACCATCCTCCCGTCCATCGCGCTCTCACACCCCACAGACTCCCCTTTCATCCACCAATGACGGAAGCCCGGTTCGCCGTCAAATTCGGCGCCCTCCCCTCCCACGCCCGACCCATCCACAACCTCCTCCTCCTCCTCCTCCTCCTCCTCACCACCACCACCACCGCCACCACGTTCAAGCATCTTATCAGTACAGGGAGCAGAGACTTCGCTCAAGTCACCGGTGGATGACACTGGACGAAGGGATAAAAGTGCTAATGTGAGTTACTAAACTTCCCTAATCTCCGTGTCCAGGCTACTTTATACAGTGGGGTTCCGCAGAGCGAAGTTGCTTTTCCGTCAGAAGCCGCGATCTTGACCTATTGTACCACCAAAAACAGTATAAACCTCCGTATAATGACGCCTTTCGGAACCACAAGTCTCGGAATCCGGACTTAATCTATTATCGCCGCTGGTCGTGCGCCCTTAAAAACAATAAGGCTTCTACGCTTTGTCTACCCCAAAAAAATATCGCAACATGGCTTCGTATCTCATCACCGGCTCTTCGCGCGGAATCGGCCTGGCGCTGGTCACCGCGTTGGCGTCCAAGCCGGCGTCCGATGTGAGCAAGGTGTACGCATCTGCCCGTAGTGAGACGGACAGCTTGAAGAAGCTGGCTACTGCATCCGACGGCCGTGTCGTTTTCGTTCAACTCGACGTCACCTCGCAGGAGAGCATCAACAATGCCACAGTCAAGATTGCGAGCATGCAGGGCGGGAAAGGGCTCGATGTGCTCATCAACAATGCCGGCATCATGGATCCTCGCATCGAATTCATTGAGCAATTGTACCAATATCGCCCCCCTTTCCTTGGCGTCTTGCCTCTTTGATATGTACTGATGACGAGTATAGGGAGGGCCTTGATGAGGTACTGGAGATCAACGTCGTGGGCGTCCATAACGTGACGAAGGCCTTTCTGCCAGAGTTGAAGAAAGGAGCCCAGAAGAAGATTATCATGATGTCAGTCCTCTTTAGCGTTCAATCCTCCCAGTGGTAAACACTCATACTTCACAGCTCGTCAACTCTCGGTTCCATCGGCTTGGCATCCGCCGGCACGCCGTTCCCGGTCCCTGCGTACAAGGTATCCAAAGCCGCCTTGAACATGCTTACCGTGCAATACGCGTTGTTCCTCGAAAACGATGGCTTCACCGTCATCACCCTTTCGCCCGGCGTCAGTACCCGTTATAGTCTTTATATTTTCCATTGCAGACACTCATTATTGGAGCAGTGGATCCGAACCGATCTGGGCTCTTCAGCGGCCGATCTCTCCCCCGAGCAGGGCGCCCAAGCCACGCTGGACATCGTCTCCCGCGCCACTCCGCAGGAATCGGGTAAATTCTTCAACGTTCGTGTCCCAGGGTGGGAAAACGCTCCCGGGCTCAAGCGGTACGATGGTGCGTGTCCGCCATGGTAAATTACATTTAGCGCAGGTAGATTTCCAACACATCCTGCTTGAAACCTCCGTGATTCCACGGAAACCTTTCGGAAATGTCAAGTTTCGCGCTGTCTTTACCCGTATTGCATCCCCTTCCTACGGGCATGACAGATTCAGTCAGATTTTCACGGGTGCGATTATGCATGGTCACTTTTAATCATGTTTTTGAGAGCATATTGCTATTGATACGTGCTGATAATTGATAAGCGATGATAGAGGACAAGCGTATCTACTAATAAGTAATAGCAGAGAAGAAAGGACATCCAAGCTTACCTAGACATTCCCCGCACCCTCACGCCTCCCCCGTAGAACAACAAAACCCCCCAAAAAACCCCCCAAAGAACAGAGAGCAAACCAGACACCCCCTCGACAAAAAAGCGCCATCACACCCGCCGCCCCCCACCATCCGGCACCAACCCCCCATTCCCATCATACACCCCCCTCCTCGCCGCATCCGCCAACCACTCGTTCGCCTCGCCCACCGCCTGGAACCGCCGTCGCGCCTCGTCGTTTTCCTCCCCGCCCCCCGCGTGCCGGTCCGGATGGTGCGCCAGCGCCAGCTTCTTGTACGCCCGCTTGATCTCGTCCGCGCCGGCGCCCCTGTCCACGCCCATGATGGCGTAGTACCCGTAGGGGACCTTCAGCTGCCACTCCATCACGTCGGCTTCGGTGGCGTTGGCGGGTGGGTGCGGGGGGTGGGGCGGGGGGCCTTGCTGTGGGTGGCGTGGAGGGCTGGAGGAGGAGGAGGAGGAGGAGCCGCTGCCGCCGGGGGCGCGCGTGTGCGTGTTGTAGGGGCGCCTGGTGTCGCTGCTGCTGTGGTGGTTGTGGCTATGGTTGTGGCTGTGGCTTGGCCGGCGGTGGTGGTGATGGTGGTGGTGGTGGTCCGAAAATCCGCCTGGGGTTCTGACGTACGTGTGGTAACGGGAAGAAGAAGAACCGGAGGGGCCGGACGACGTCGTCGGACGGCGCGGGTCGGTGGAGTAGCCGGAGCTGTAGCCGGAAGGGTAGCCGTGAGACGAGCCGCCAGGCATCCTGGTCTCCGTTTGGAAGTGGGAAGGGTCGGGGCGGCCATGGCTGTAAGTGTAGTGGCTGGAAGAACCCGTAGGGACACCGGTGCTGGTGTAGAAGGTGGAGTGGGTCTCGGTGAAGACGTAAGAGCCATCGTCAGGACGAGGAGCGCTCGAGTAGTGGCTACTGCTGCTTCCGCCGTACCTGTCGTTGTGCCTGTCAGCATAGCTCTCCGCCGCAGCACGGCGGGAATGATCGTGGCTGTCGCGGCGCCTGTGTCCAGAACTGCCGTGGTCGTGTCCAGAAGCGCTGGGACGGCGACGCGTCCACCCAAACACGCTGGGGCCGGGGTCGCCACTGCTGCTGCGGCGAGAAGAAGCGGTGTGTCTGGAGGTCTCGTACCTTGAGTAGGAAGTCGGGGGAGGGCCTCTGCCGTGCTGCGGCGGCGCCTCTCCGTTGTCTTCCAGCCTGCGGTCTAGCGTCCGAATGCGCGGAATCGGGACTAGTCTGCAGGCACGAAGATCTGAAGGCATTCCGGTGAGAGTGAAGGCTCGCTGGGAGCGTTCATGGTAGAAGGCCACGGGTTGGCCGTTCAGAAGAGCGAGGACACTGGTAGTCCGTGAGTAAAGGTT
The DNA here is from genome assembly GCA_022560015.1 of Diplodia mutila. Taxonomy (NCBI): domain Eukaryota; kingdom Fungi; phylum Ascomycota; class Dothideomycetes; order Botryosphaeriales; family Botryosphaeriaceae; genus Diplodia; species Diplodia mutila. The sequence goes on from JAFISB010000092.1 coordinate 91,929, forward strand.
CAGAGCTTCTTCGAACATGCTCTGACGCGCGGGGGGATCCGCACGCTGGATCCTGTGGATGAGGAGATCTTCGATCTCTTCGGCAAGAGTTGGGTGGGCCATGTTGCTTACCTGTTCGTTCTGTGGGCGGACCTTTGATGGTGTTTGGATTTGATAGTGTTTGATTCAAAGATTGGGATTTGAAATGTGACGAAGAAGGTTCGAGCTGTGGTGAAGAACAATCCAGAAGGGTTTCCATGAGTTTTAAAGGTAGACACATGGTGGTTGTCACGGGACTATGGTCCATGACACTCAAACAGCTGCGTTGTTCAGTCACTGTCAAGATTCCACAAAGAAAATCGTAGTCGATTTGCACCGTGCCCAGCGTGGCGGGGAAAAATGCCTTGGCCTTAGCCGACGTATTTCAGTAAAGAATCGTACAGTCAGTAGTAGAGTCTTCTACCAATACAACGTTGGTACTTTTGTTCGTGGCTCTCGGGTAATGCTTGTTTTATTTGTTGAAGATTCAGTGAGGTCATGGAAATGACGTATCGGAGATGATGAATTACAACAAAGAAAAGCCGTGGGCTCGTGAAAGAACACCTACATGGTCACCCTGAACCGATGGCCTTAGCAGCATTGAAGAAACCTACTGAGTTGCTTAAAGGACGTGTGTTGATATTGTAGGCTGGTACAGGAAGACTTGCTCGCAGGTTCCTGAGAAATCTTCGCAAGAGTTGGGAAGCTGATAGGCTACTCTGAATGAAGTAAGGTCGAAGGTAAACAAGTGGAGACGGGTACTTTGGATAACCAGGAGCGGGATTTGGAGGCTCTGCGCGTTGCACGACGATAGACGCGGGCATGTGGATCCCGAAAGCCGAGAACGTGGCCATGGTGGAAGATAGCTGCACGATCGGAGCTGAAAGGCATTTTCAGATAGTTCGACTTGGATAGAGTCATTGAGCTGCATCGGGACCGGAAAGTGGGTACGATTTGCGCATCTGACAAGGGGGGTTGAAGACCGAGGCCAGATCGTAGGGCAAATCGTCGGCGGGCGGGACGAGTGCCGATCATAACACCAAACAATCACTGGATCGGATCATCGCTGTAAAACGGGTTGAGATCGATGGAATCGGTCAGGAATATTGTGATGGTTGGCGAAGTGAGGCATGGAGTCAGGAGAGGTATAGCTGGCAGAAAGCGGCTGGGACCAGAATGTAGATGGGTGAGGCAGTATGGTAGAGATTTCACCACTGAGCGGGCATATCGCGTTTTGGAAAAGCTTCATATCGAGCGAGCCAGTGCCGGGCCGCGGACGATAGGTGAGTAGCGTGGGAAATGCATGGCGAGTGGAACCAAAACTATCGAAAGATGCGAAGAGCTGATACGAAGTGGCTGGCGGACAAGGAGAGTCGCCGGCGTGGTGCAAATCAACGTGGCAGCGTGATGCGGGTGTCACCTAGCCAATCTCTGCTATTGATAGCCACGAGAGCCGTTATCTGCAGGGTCAGAGGTCGGAGGCAGCCAGCACTCGGGCAGGGCGGGTCGGCAGAGCGGCAGGCACACGGCAGAGCATGGCCTGGAGACCGGGGGGCACGGAGGCGGAAGGGCAGTTCAACGGCGGCGAAGCGGGGGGAGATTGGCTGAAGACGAGGAGTGGTGGATTCCCTTGCTTGGCCCCCCCTAGCGCCTTCCTGATCGGGCCAGGCGAGCGGCGCTAGTGACGCAGTGTTCGGCAGGGGAATCTTTGGCTTTGCCCTCGAGCGCTGCCTCATCCGTCCATCGTGCAACACTCTCCCAAATATTCACTTCAGCCCCCAACGTCACTGCGCTGTCCGTCCCGCCGCACGCCGTCCTTGCAAGCTCTCTCCACCTGTCTGTTGCCAATGGCGTCCCCGAATCGTATCCCGGAGCAATCTACGATAGTCGTGGCAACGATAGCCCCGCTTCTGTCGGCTGCCGCTGACGATCAATAAACAGCTCGTGCCGCATGAGACGGTGCGCGGCAGAGTCGCATCGATAGTTCTGTGCTCCCGCTAGCCAACAGGGGTCCGATACCCGTAGGGCCAAGTACAGAACCAACAGCTTTCCCGAATCTGGCCATCACATCGCCCGCTCCCTCGCGCCCATCCTCGTCTTCACTGCCCGCCTGGAGCCTGGACGTCGCCCATGAGCATCTCGGCTGCAGCGCAACCTCGCAATCCGGGCGTGATGCATCAGTCCAGCATGTTCTCCGCGCCGCTCTGGGCCCAAGGCCTTCGGTCCAATCTGTGTGCTTCGACTTTGAGCGGGAAGCTTATCTTGAGCAGTCCCGCCGCTCTGGTCTTGGATTTCCTTTCCTTTAAAGCCTTCCTCTCGTTTCCCTCTGGCAAGCTGTAACCTTTTCTACGGGCATCAGCACTCGCCTTTGAGTGCTACCACTCTCGCTACCATGTCCGAAACTGTCACAACCACGGCCACTGCTACGCCCCGGCCCAGCACGCCCGACAGTGACCGCATTGCCCCTGCCGCTTCAACTCCCCACAATGGCCCTCCCTCCAATCCGTTCGCTACCCCTTACGGGTCGATGCCTGCTTCGACAACCGGCTCCTTCTACGACTTCGGTGGCGGCGTCGCTACCCAGAGATTCTTCCGCTCCAGGCGGATAAAGAAGGGCAGCGTCGAGCAGCCGTGGAAGGAAAAGAAGGACCCCAAGGCCAAGTGGACCACCATCATCCCCCTCATCGGCATCCTCATCGGCCTGGGCGTCACCGGCGTGCTCATCTGGGACGGCCTCCGCAACGTCATCAACCACGACTACTGCCCCATCCTCGACGACAACTTCGCCAATGGCTGGAACACCAAGGTCTGGACGAAGGAGGTCGAGGTGGGCGGATTCGGGTAAGTCAATCACCACCACCACCCAGTTCCGCTTGCAATCGTTGCTGACACGGCGCCACACAGCAACGGCCAGTTCGAGATGACGACCGACACGGACGAGAACGCGTTCGTTCAGGACGGCATCCTCCACCTCAAGCCCACGCTGCAGGACCAGAAGCTCGTGGACACCAACAACGTCATCAACCTGCTGGACTCGGGCACGTGCACGGGGTCGAGCTGGTTCAGCTGCGTGACGACGACCAACACGACCAACGGCACCATCGTCAACCCGGTCAAGTCGGCGCGCATCAACACCAAGGTGGGGGCCAACATCAAGTTCGGGCGGGTCGAGGTGACGGCGCAGCTGCCCGAGGGCGACTGGCTGTGGCCGGCCATCTGGATGCTCCCCACCAACGCGACGTACGGCGACTGGCCGCGGTCGGGCGAGATCGACATCATGGAGGGGCGCGGCAACAACTACACGTACCCCACGGGCGGCAACAACATCATCAGCAGCGCGCTGCACTTCGGGCCGGACGTCGAGTCGGACGCGTGGTGGACGGCCAACGTCAAGCGCAAGGCGAAGCTGACGACGTACACGAAAGGGTTCCACACGTTCGGCATGGAGTGGAGCGAGAAGTACATCTTCACCTACGTCGACACGCGCATCATCCAGGTCATGTACAACAACTTCGACACGCCCTTCTGGGACAAGGGCCACTTCCCCCTGTCCGACTCCAACGGCACCCGCCTCGTCGACCCGTGGGCCGGCACGGGCAGCAAGGCGACCCCGTTCGACCAGGACTTCTACCTCATCATCAACGTGGCCGTCGGCGGCACCAACGGCTGGTTCAAGGACGGCAAGGCGGGCAAGCCGTGGGTCGACCAGAGCGCCACGGCCAAGCGCGACTTTTGGAACGCCCGCGACCAGTGGTACCCCACGTGGGAGGACAAGGGCGAGATGCTCGTCAAGAGCGTCAAGATGTGGCAGCAGAAGGGCTACAACGGCTGCTGATTTTCTCATGTTCTTGCTTCGGCGCCGGGGAACGTATATACACTACGGATTAGAGGAGCGGGCGGGATGGGGATGGGGATGGGGGGGGATCTCAGAGCCCGACTGGGCAACGAGCGGGTCTCACTAATGTCGTTCTGTTTCTTGTTTGCAACGGTTGGAACGAACGCCGGGATGGGCTGTTTCCGATATATATCACGATTTCACGAAATAATAGACTGTACCGTTCAACGAAGGTGTGGAATTAAGCACTGCAGACTCAGCCAGCCATCGCGCACGTGTGGCTTCAGGTACCCGTGAGCGGGCAAAGTCCAGTCGGGCAACAATCGGCGGTCGGCGGGTGGCGGTGGCTGGCTGGCTGACTGACTGGCTGGCTGGGCTAAATAAAGGCGAGAAAAGCGTCGGGTAAGTAACGTTCGCTGGCTAGCGGCCAGCCACGTTTTTTTTTCTCGCTCGCGGCTGATAAAGTATTGCGACAAAGAGAAAGTGGCGCCACAAAGGCGCCATGTCAATGCCCTCTCTTTGTTCTTTCTCTCGCCATGTTCAGAAGTGCGTGGTATGTGGTCGCAGTCGCAGTCGCAGTCGATGGACGTTGGCCCTACGTAAATTGAAGTGGGTATATCTGCAGCCTTCATCATCGTTCGCAGGAGAGACATTTTTTTTTCTCCGCGTCTCCGCAAGCGCTGGCAATGATGAATTTCTCCGGCGGATTTCGGTGGAGCGCCGTCGCCGCTGCCCGGGGGAGTGCGAGGACAACCCTGTTTGGGGCCAGCACGGGATGGAAAGTGGGGGAGAACTGACGAGGGGAAAAAAGGCTCTCGTCTTCACTGACCACGGATTCCTCTTCCTCGCCCGCTCGATTTCTCGCAGGATCCTTCGCTGCAATTTCCAAATCCCTTGGTGTGCTCTATCTGCCGCGACCGTGTTCTTCTCGCTCCCTGCTCGTCGGAGTCGCAGAGAATCCTGCCTGCTGCAACTCTACTTGGTTATACGAGGGGGGCGCGGCGGCTACCGGGGGAGGGGAGGATCCTCCCCTGCTATCTTTGTCCCACCCCGCAGCAATTGGATGGGCGCTCGTGTTCGCATGCATGCAATGCAATGCGCCAATAATAATGTTGTTGCCGCATCCCGCCCGACCGACAGAAAAACAGGACGTGAAGGATAAAACATGGAGTGAAGGGTAGATCTGGGAAAAGAGAAAGGGAAGAAGAGAATGAAGATCGATCTCGAGACGAGCTGGCGATCTGCCGCCGGCGAAGCACGGAAGGGTGCGAGGCGAGAGGGAGTGGGACCTGCCCGTCGGAATTCATGCACCGGTGGCCCCGGAAAACGAAACGGTCGTCTGCCGTCGTTGCTTCGCCGCGGTCCATGGTGGCAGAGAAAACGCCCAAGTGTTTATCCGGCACCAAAAGAGAGCTGATTACCAAGGCATCCATCTCCACCATCTTGAACCACTCACTAACGCTTCGACTGACCGCGTATCGCTCATCCTCCCACTCGTGCAATTCCGAGATCCCGCAGAGCTTATTGCGAGCGGGTATTCGCGGGGATTGCGGGCGCAAAAGAGCGTGTTGTGTGGCGCCACGTTCCAGTCTTTCTCGTGCTTGTCTTTTTTTTTTTCTCTCAAAGTTGCACCATGGCGGTTCCCATGTCTTCATAATACTCTCCTACGTCCGTTATCTCTTGTTCGCGTTCCACGACAGCTTTTGAGCATCAATGCATATGCCGTGGATATTGGCGCAGCTCCGATCCACCCAAAACTCCAGTCCACATCTTTCTCGTGATTGCTGACGCATCTTTCTCTTATCTGCATCTGCAAAAGCCTGTGTATGCGGCGCGCGACGAACCGGGAAACCCGCAGGGGATGGGCGCAATGGCTGCGAAGCGACAGAAGACTTCAGTTACGTTCGTGGTAGATTCCGGACCGCGAATCGAGACACATGGCCTGAAGCTTGGCGTATTGCTGGAGTAGCAAGATTGTCGAAGCAAGCGAGTGCACGACATCGGTGTTGGCCTCACTGCGATTGGACCACTGCTGGCTGATGGAATGGCGATGGGCGTTCGCCAATTACCGCTATTGCCCCGCCTACTCGTTCTGTGCAGGTATTTCCGTGGAAGCATATTGTTGCCAAACCTCATTGGCTCGGTCTTCAAGGCTTGTTGAGCACAAGCCTTTGTTTCACATTGTTTGATCGTTCGTTTCGCCCTCTGACCTCCGTATATTGTACTACGCTGTGAAGTCTTCGGGTCTTCTGTTCAGCGTTCCTCATGAATAATTCAATGCCGGATTTTCCGTCAGGCGGGCCGGCCACCCGTAGCTAATACTACTCGATGATCAGTTGCACTCTGTAATTGCACGGGAACTTCCACCGTCAGTGCGTGCCTCGTCCCCATTGGCCCATGGACCGCAATGTTTCGTATGATTCTCACCCACCGATGCCGGGATTGGACGCTCTCGTTGACTAATGGCAAACAACCGACCTTGTGCACATCTCGCTCCACGGCCCGGGTGGGGAATTCAATCCCGCTTTGGAAACCCACCGCCGACCCTCACCCTTAATCAATCTGTAACTCGAAACAGCTGAACCCGTATTCCATTCCCTATAACAGTCTCTAGTTCCCGCGCCCGGCGAAACATCCACCACCACCACAGCAGTCATTCTTTCCAAGAGCCGGGCCTCTTAACATTCGTTCAAAAAACAACACCAAAAAACCCCCGAGACAGGATTCTCCAACCTTTCACCACCATCCATCAACATGCGTTCCACCACCTCCGTCTCGGCCGCCGCCGCCCTTTCCCTGGCTCTGGGAGCCTCCGCCCAGTCCTCGGACGAGTCTTGGATCAACAACTACAAGTTCGGCAACATGTTCTACACCGGCCCCACCAGCGGCGGCGCCGTCATCACCAAGGCCACCTACACCATGGCGCCCCCCGAGATCCCCTGCGGCTACGCCACCGGCGCCTCCGTCAACGAGGAGCTCGCCCTGTGGATCGGCGCCCAGCCCAACCCCACCGGCAAGGACGTCCTTCAGCTGTCCTTTGTCCAGCCCCTCATCAACTGGGCCCCCGACCAGCAGGCCACGTGAGTATTTTGCTCCGTGAGGAAAGAGAAGAGAGATGCTGATGGAGAATTACCTGCAGTGGTTGCGACTCCACCAACGAGAACTGGTGCATTGCCGCCAGCGCGTACCACCCTTGTAAGTTTTTTGACTTCTTCCTGCACGGATTTTTCGTGTACTGACAAAAAGTTGCAGCCGGCCAGGTCAGCCAGACCTACCAGCCCGTCGCCCCCGGCACCTCGCTGGACTTTGAGATCGCCGTCGACGAGGCCAGCACCAACATCACCCAGAAGGTGTGGAACAGCGGCAAGCTCATCTCCTCCCAGTCGGACAGTATGTTGATCTCATTTCCCTCTGCTCATCCAACGCGAGTATCTGACATGGCCTGTCGCAGACCCCGGCATGAAGCTCGAGGTCTTCTACTCCGGAAACGAGTGCTACGGCGCCGACTGCGGAACCCTCCAGGGCTACAGTAAGTCATTTCTTCCCCGCTTCGTTGAAACGATCGATCAGCTGACCGTATTTCCAGGCTGGAAGAACGTCACCGTCCACCTCGACCAGGCCGACGAGGCCTTCGGCAACACCCTCAGCCTGACCGGCGCCTCCTCCGACGGCTTCTCCACCTCCGACGGCGGCAAGACCTGGCACGCCGAGGAGATCAAGATCAACGAGGACTACTTCTACCAGGACGGCTCCAAGACCGAGTGCTCTTCTTCGTAAATACATGTATAGCCACGAAACGGTGACCCTGACGGATTCTTTGTATATAGCTAAATGAAATCTTGAATGGTGATGGTCAAAATGACGGGTTGTTTTGTGCAGGTGATATGAAAAATTGTCTTTGTCCATGTGTCTACTAATGCAGTTTCGGCGGCTCATATGGGGGAAGAGAAAGACTCAGAACTCAGCCAGCCAATGGCAGAGTCATGATATGCTGGCACTGAAAGCAACAGAAATGAGGAGCTTGTGGCTGTGACGCCCCATGTAGGCTCTACAATTCTCCGTGACAGTTCATCCTACACACCACCTGTGTTCCTTCTCATTGAGATGCATGCCTGGCACGGCCCCGGATGCTGGAGTTTTATCATTCGTCCAAGAAGACAAAAGACAAACAAACCTTGTGAAGAACGTATCCTCTTCTCGGCGTTGTACTTCAACCAGAATTGCATTGCTTTCCTGTGAAGCCAGACTCGTTCCTCGGGAGCTCCAGAGAATTGCGAAATGGTTTGCGTCGGCTCTGGGCGGATAGAAAACTTGGGCCAATGGACGGACCAGATAGCGCTCAGATCCGGTTTCCACTGCAAACTCCCGGGGAAGCTCCAGATGTACCGGCTCCAGCAGTATGCTATCAAGACGGACGAGGAGCCCTTCCTTTTGCACTTGGCCAACTGCAAGCCACACCCAGCTCGACCGTCCCACCGTCCGGTTCTGGAAGTACGATCGGGGTGCCCAGCGATAGCCGTCTTCGTCGATACGCTCCACCTGAGCGAACATCACGTCGTATGGCGCCTTGTCCAGCCGCGAGACCACCATCTTCATCCGCCGCTCTACAGAAGGCTCGTCCAGAAGCGCTGCCGTATCCTGTCCCAAAAGCGTGGCTATGCAGATCGGCTCATCCTCCATCCTGCTCGTCGACCGGTTCCGCATACTCGTCCCGATCCAAAGCAGGTTGTTGTGGTCGTTCTGGCCCGCCGACCCGAGATAGTTGAGCGAGGACCGAGCAGGGCTCCCCGCGCCCATCCAGCGTATCGACTGGAGGTAGTCTCTGCCCTCCAACAGGATATAATGGCCGGGTCGCCAATGATCCAGGGTCTCCAACAAATCGCGGTCTCGCTCCCACGGAAAATCGGTCTCCTCCGGCATCACAATGCTTGCCCCGGGTTTGTACCTGCGAGCATCCATGTCCGCGAGCCTCGCGGTCTCGGCCATGTGCAGAATCGCCCGGATGAGGATGTCGCGGACCCAAGGTAGCCGCTCCTGCAGAACGTCCTCTTCGACCCCGATGCACTCGTCGACGTGGCTGATGGCCGGCCGGTAGACGAAATTCCGCCACGCTGTGACTTTGGATTCACACACGGCGCCGTTCGCCGTCTGGAAATACAGCTGCTCCCGGCGAGCGAGCATGCCCTCTTGGCCGGTCCAGAGACGTGACGCCCACGTGCACGCCTTCACTTTCAAGGAATTGAGTCCATTGTCGGTTTCGTCGTCGTCGAGCCCTAAGTGATAGAGCCACGCGTCCAGGACCAGTAATTTATCTGCGGATTTGTATGTCCGCCCCATCATACGTATCGCTTTCTTGCGGGCTTTGCGCTCCAGCGGCACGCATATGGTGTCTATCCAGAACGGCACCGGTCTCCTCTCTTCGTCGTAGAGGGCGTCGACGTACGCCTGGATCCGGCGCAATTGGCATTCCGGGAGCGTGTTGCTCGTGGGATTGCCCAGGCCGTCCGACCACACGTGCGATATCGCCACGTACGGGCTCTCGTCCGACGCCGCAACCGAGATCCGTATCCCGTCCGAAGGTTCCGGGGGGAAATTGACCTTTATCACCGGCACGGCGTCCTGCTCGAGGAATCGCATGATCTGCGACTCGTGGTCCTCGTTCTCGCCGACGTGATTGCACGGGCAGTCTTTGGAAGCGTGCTTCGTGCTGTATGTGCTTTCGTCAATGTAGTCTGCCCGACACGCATGGTCGTCGCAGTTTGAGTGGTGTCTCTCCAGAAAGTGACGGTCCAGGGAGCTCAAGCAGAGCAGGCTTGACGTATGTAGGAATTTGCGGTGTAGGACGGTGATCTAATGCACATGTTACAGTCGGATTGAATGGCCACGATGTTACACCTCTGGATGTAGCATACCTCGCCGTTGCACCAGCCCTGTTGTCTCAGATGATAGCGCAGCGCGTTATCCAACTCCCAAGCCGGGAACCACTGGTCTCCATCGAATAACAGCCTGGCGGGCTCGTAAAGCTCCTCGAGAAGGATTATGCACGAGAGGATAATAGTTTCCAGGACCGACAGCTCAGATCTTTCGGTGGATTGTTCTCTCCGAAGGCGTATCAATTGATTGATGACCCTGGTCGCGATATTGAATGATTCCTGGTGTTTGGCCCACATATGCTCTTTTCTGTCCTCGAAGTCGTCCTTGTGAGTTTCCAGAGCGATCCAGTAAATGACGTAGGTGACTAGATTGCTCATCCCGATGATCGAGTCCGATGAATCGAAAGAGTCCTCTTCATCATAATCGCCTTCATCGCCCATGCGTTCCCCACCCTCGTCCTCTCCATACTGATCCACATCGTCGTCTTCCATAGCCTCATCTCCATCAACCAGATCTTCCATATCGCGGTCATCAGCACCCTCATCATCGTCTTCATATCTGGCGAGGAAGTCCCCATGTACAACATCCAATCCCGACGGACCGAACAGCCTCTGCATAAATCCAAAGAACATGGCACCTTGCACCAACTGTTCCACTGCTTGCAGCCCGTCATCATCGCGACACGCCTTTCGGTGAAGTGAATCAGCCCACCCTTCGGGATCTCCAGCTGCGCATTGCCAGAAACTCTCGACAGCTGGGGGATGGGGCCAGTCCCCACAGACAAAAGGGACGAGAAGGTGATCGATGTATTCACTCATCGCGGGTGAAACCGATGAGGTAGAAGCAGGAGAAAGCTGAGGCAGAATGCATAGGCAGTTGGGGTCTTGGGGCGAAGGTAGATGTTGGCAAAAATAAGATACACCAGGGGGCCAAATGGTGGGGGTGCGGGGCGGGCGCAATGGGGGCCAGGGATGCGGGGCATCGGGACAATTGACTCTACCACAATTCGAGCATGGTTCCAACAACAGGAAAAGGAACTTCTCGATAGGTAAACCTCTTGAAGAGGATGATGCGACCTCATTCCCATCATAGGCGCTGTCATACTCCCTGCGGCCAGCACTTTCACCGACTTTATCCTCCACCTGATCGTTGCTTTCCCGGCTTGCTTTCTCCCCGCGACTATCAACGGGACGAAAGGATGAGAAAGAAACAAATGGAAAATGAATTGGCCTATAGGCGTGCCGATATACATGGCCGGAAGCTTCGGGATTCGCGGGAAGCATCAATACAGGGCTGCAAGCAGGGCTTGGGACGTGGCGCACGGTTACCGGAAAGAGTAGGTGCTGGATCGAAAGAAATACTTGATGAGGCTAGATAGGCATCATCGATGTTAATGGAATGAGGAACTCGGCGGAGCTTACGTCCTCGGCCGACTTGGCGTGCGCGCTGCAACGGCTGGAGGCGCCAGGCAGCACAATTCCCACGCAGATGAATGGTGGATAACCAGATACCTCTACTCTATTCCAAATTCCGAGGGAATCGATTACTATCCCTCTAAGAGTAGCACAATGCGAGGCGTCCTTGCGGAGCTGGTTTGAGCAGATTGAAGGCCGATGGCTGAGAATTGAATGCTGGTAGCCTTTCTCACCGTCGGGTCAGAATATGGTTGCCTGAATTGCAGGCCGCTGTATTCCGAATTTGTCCACCAATTCCTTCGGAATGGACCTAATACTTAAGGCAGATTCGACCCAGCCTTTTTGGCTTACACACTCCCCACGATCTCTCCACATCTACCTACAGTTGAACACTACAGAAGCTTCGGAACCCGCAACATGTCTTTCAATCTCAGCACTCCCGACCGAAAGGTCCATGCTGGCGTCATCCTCACCAAAGGGTACTATCCAATTCTCTCAAAAGCCCGCAGCGGAGCTTGATGACCTGACCAGGAGTACAGTGTTACCGAGATGCTCGACGTAGTGCCCTTCGAATTCTTCGCCTGGACGAGCAAGGATTCGCTCCAGATCTTGAACCTGCCACCCGCCATGCTCGATGACGCCATCGAGTTCGAGCTGCACTGGGTGACCGAAGACGGCAACCCCGCCGTGCTGAAGAGCGGCGCTCAGATCAAGCCTACCGTCAGCAGCCCCCGACGCCACCATTCCGTCGTTGCGAAGCTAACGGTGTTGCCACAGGACTCGTTCGACTCGTGCCCCCCGCTCGACGTCGTGCTCATGGGCGCCCACGATCTCAACTACACGATGAGCGATGCAGAGAAGCTCTTCATCCGCAAGTCGTTCGACCAGTGCTCCGCGTTCCTGGCCGTCTGCGCCGGCACCTTCTCCCTGCTTGAGGCTGGTGTGCTCGAAGGGAAGACCGTCGCTGTACCCCGCCCGTTCCTGGGCGTGATGAGGAAGAAGGCGCCGCATGTCAACTGGGTCGACAAGCGCTGGGTGCGGGACGGCAAGGTCTGGAGCTCGAGCACGCTGTTGAATGGCATGGACCTCATGCGGGGGTTCGCCGAGGAGACGTGGGGAGGAAGGAGTGGCATGGTCGAGGCAGTGCTGGACGCCGCGCATTTCCCGGTGAGAGACGTCGATTTCAAGGATTTCCACGGCAAGCATTTCGAGGTGGAGAGCGTTGAATGAGTGCTGTCTACTCGAGGACGCCTCGGTCCATGGATATGGAAAGACAGTTGGCTATCGGAAATCACATTCGTTAGAGGAAAGAATATCCTATTCTCAAGTGAGGTGAACACGGCCGTGTGAGCTCCGGAAGCAAGTGAAAAATTCCGGACGACGAGGGAAAATCCACCAACCCCATGCTCTCAAAAGCCCACAGCCCTCTTCATGACATCCTCCACCCCCTCAGGGCTCTTCTTCCACTGCATCCGCTCATCCAGAAACTCTTCCCTATCCCTCTCCCACAACTCCTTGACCAAGCCCGCCTTCTCCGCACTCCGAGGCTGCACATCCGCCCGTATGTCCTCTATGCTCACCACGATGCCGGGCCGCACGTTGTCCATGTCGATCTCGATCTCCTCCCCCGTCGCCTCGTCCCTGGCCTTGCGGACGTCAAACGCCCACAGCCAGCGCGAGATGGCCAGCATCAGCCCGCGCTCGGCGAGGTGCTGGCCCGGGCAGATGCGACGCCCCGCGCCGAAGGCGAAGAGCTCGGAGCGCGCGCCGATCCGGTCGTCGGTGATGTTCGATGTCGACTCCAGCTTGCCCTCCCAGCGCTCCGGCACGAAGGCTTTCGGGTTCGGGTACACGGCCGCGTCGCGGTGGATGCCGTACGAGTTTATCACCAGCGGCGTGCCGGCGGGGATGGTGTATGGGCCCCAGTGGAACGGCTCGGTGGTGGCGTGGAAGAGGGCGAGGGGGACGCTGGTGAGCCAGCGCTGGAGTCTGGGGTGTCCGTCAGTCGTTGTATGGGTGGGCTTGGTTGGGATGGGGGCGTGTCCGCTCACTCTTGGAGGACCTGGCGGACGTATGGAAGATGGGCGACGTCGTTCTCGTCGGGGAGGCGATTGGGCCCGACGACTCTGTCAATCTCTGAAGGAAATCAGTCAACGAGAAGGCATGAGTGGAGTACGGGAGACCAGATGGTATACCTTCCTGCGCCTTCTTCTGCACCTCCGGGAACAGCGCCATTGCGGCAACCCAATTCACCAAAGTGCTCGCGGAAGTGTCGACCGCGGCGGTAACCAAATTCTCACCGGCTTCGGCAGCCTCGGGTTCGGTGAGACGGTTTTGAAGGTCACCCTCCTTCAACAGATCCATAATGGCCTTGTTGAAGCAGGGAAGCGACATGCCTTCGGCAACGCGCTTCTTCGTCACGTTCCAGTGTCGCATGATTAGGTCCATGTGCCTCTCCGCGATCTTCCTGGCCTCCCTGCGGGCAGGCACCGCCCACTCCGGCAGGTTCCACAGGAACGGGAAGTTCTCGGTCCACTTGGTGCGGATCGAGTGCACCGAGAACTCGGTCAGGTCGTCGACGAAATCCCGCGTCGTCGTGTCCTCGTTCGTCGTCACGCGGTGCCCGTTCATCATCGTCGTGGCCACCGAGCCGGCGTACCTGTCGATGTGCTTCCGCCACCCCTTCTCGTCCGCCGCGATGTCGGCGAGCAGCTGCTTCGTCTCGAGCTCCTGCAGCGGGAGGTATTGCCGCGACGCGCCGACGTTGAGCACCGCGTGCCACAGCTTGCGCGTCACGCGCCACTTGGGCCCGGACATGAAGCTGGGGAAGAAGCCGGAGCGCATCTCCAGTTCCATCCGGTTGACCGGCCGCCCGGCCGTCTGGCCCCCTCGCTTGTGGAAGATCTCGTTGGCCTCGGCGGCGCCGCTCACTATGATCCATGGCTGCGAGCCGTTCATGAAGGTGAAGACCGGCCCGTATTTCTTGGACCACTCGGTGTAGACATGCTCTGGATGGAGGACTCCGGCTACCTGTCACGACAAGAGCCGGGTCAGCGAATCTGAACGACGCGACTGGGGTACGCAGCGATTACCTGCTTCTGATTCCCGAAGATGGGCACGGTCGGCGGGCCGGGAGGCATGTTCGCAGGGCGGGACCCGATCTTCAGCAGCTTGCGCAGGAAAAAGGCAACGATGCCGAACACAACGGCGCCGAGCAGCGCCGGTGGCGCCGACAAGATGTGTTGGAAGATGACGGTGCTCATTTTGAATTCAGCTATGAGGTGGTTATCAGCGTATGCGACCGAACTCCAATGTGAGAATGATTTGTATAAGTAGGCAGCTCTCGGCTTACACCTATGCAGCATCATGGAAGCCAATCAAGAAGGCTCGATTGGAATCCCCGTAGTGGTGGACCACGACAGGCAGCAGTGGACTGCAGTGTCCCGGTAACCCAGCACCTGTCATGATGACTGGGGAGCGGATGCAGCAATGATGTTTGGGTTTAATCAATATATGCGTGCTTTTAGACGACTTGGCGTGAGGAGAAAGCATCGGCTCGGCACGCACCCACGGACACTTAACCGGATGAGGCAACTTCGCGACAAACACGGTCGATCCGTAGACAGATGTGGTGGTGAAGCAATTTATGCGCAGCGCTTTCTAATCAGGCGATTAACTCGGCCTACACTGGAACCCCATCACATGCGACCATGTAATGCTGACCTGCATAAACTCTGATATACACGATAAGCAGGTGAAATATGACGATATCGTACCCATTCAAAATGAACCTCTGCGTTACACCCAGTTGGCGCTTGCTGCCAATCGACGGAAGAGGGCTGCGCGGTCGGTCATACCCAAGCACCGCAAACATCCGAGAATGACAAATGTAAGCTTCAGCAGTGCACCGAAAAGTATACCCTGCTGCCAAGCCAAGCACGAGGTTTCGTCCTGGACTGCGTGCTGCATCACCCGCCAAATTTCTCGGTACTGCACGAGTTTTCAGGGAGATGGTGAGCTTGTAGCCATAACAAACCACTTTCATTTGCTACATAGAGCTCTCGCATTACTCAGAACTCTCCAACAGCTTCGCCGTCTCCACCATCTGGACGACACTCTCTTCCAAGCTCGTCCATCCGCTTGCCCCCGTATCCCTCAACAGCCCAGCGCCCCGCTCATTCAGCACCTCCACCAAGCACCCCCCCTCCTTCTCATCCTTCTCTCCAAACACCCCCCGCGCCCACCTCTCCTTTATAATCCTTAACACCGCTTTCCATGAAAGCCGCTCCCCAAACACATAACCCCTCTCATCCACCACATCCGCCCTCCCCGCCGCCGCCGCCACGTGCAACCTCGCGCAATCCTCCACATCGACGTGATACTGCAACTTCACAAATGCCCTCGCCATCTTCGCCCTCTCCCCGCCAGGAACCCCACCGACCCCGGCGTCCCCCGCTCCTCCACGCACACCACACCACCCGCCCCATCACCGCGTCCACCAGCATCACCGCCACCCGGTACCTACCCCAGCTGCCCCTCCTGCACCTAACCCCACGCTGCCCGCTCCTTCTTCGCCACGAACGCCGCCATGCCATCAGCACCGCCGCACCGCACCGCACCGGGTCTTCCCCCGTCACCGCCCGCGCCGCCGCCGCCGCCGCCGCCGCCGCCTCGTCTTTGTACGGGTTTTGCATCGTGGAAGGAAGGGGGGAGGGGTTTTGTTTGTGGGGGTTTGGTGGCAGTTGGTGGGTGTGGATTTCTTGGAGTCGACGTACATGAATCTGAGCTCACAGTTTCAGATCAACACTGCGTATACCGCCCTAAATCAAGCTTGCTCTCACCAACGCCTTCATCGATACCGCAGGACCTGCGGATATCCGTGTGCGGCTGCAGACAGCGGTAGAGCCAGGAACGTACGTTAAGAAGCCGCTAAGCCGATTGTAGTAATAGTTAATAGGAATCAGTTGTATTGCTATACCAAAAGATATACTAGCAGCCGAAAGTCATAAGAAAATGTCAACGTAAAGTATTGGTTTCCAACCTGGGAGATTTGTCATCCAGTCATAATGCCTCTGTGCCGCACACAAAAGCTTTGTCTTCATCCTCCTGCTCTTACTCCGCAGGAACTACCTCCCCTGCATCCTTCCAAGTTCCGTCGTCGTACACCTTCGCGTAAACAGCCCCTACCGGATTGAGTGACTTGTAGAACACCACAACCTTGCTTCCCTGCAACACTGCACCAAGCCGCGTCCCGGGATAGTACTTCTCCACGGTATCCACGAGTTTTCCATCCGCATAGTGCTGGATCTGATTGGATTTGTCGACGACCAGCAAGCGCTGCGTCCCGGTCTTCTCAGCGCTCCTCACTGCCGCAATCGGGGTTTCGGTCTCGACGTCCTTGGCCGGAATGACAACTTTCTTGGCTAAACACTTGTTTTAGCGGGCCTTCGAAGTTGGAGAAAGCCAGGTGGCTGACGAGATCATACCTTCCCATGAGCTGCCCGGGTGGGCGAAGACTGCGACGTTACGGTCGTGGTCTTGGAAGAACAGGTTGATTCCGCCGTTGTAGATGGAGACAGATAGTGTTGAGTCCGGCAAGGATGCTCCGTGTTCTTCCGGTAGGACGATTTCGGTGTATATCGGATCAGACGGGGTGCGACGAAGCTCGAGGATCTGCTCGTTGCCGTCGGTGAATCTGCGAGGCGTTCAGTAAGCGGTCCGAAAAGTCAAATTGCAGCAAGCGTGGATTTGTTCTAAGCAATCGATGGTACTCACTGGTGGAAATACGCCCATTGAGAGCCCTCCGGGTTCCAGCCCGAGGGGCCGTTGTAAGACCCGGCAGTGAGGCGGGTCGCCTCCACCGGGGCGGTGGCGATGTTTTCGGGCAACTCTCCGTTCACCCATGATGTGCCGCTGAGGTACCGGACTTTCTCAGCGAGCCTTTTGTTTGTGTCGAGGTAGAACACGTGGATCTAAGTTTGTTGGTTTTTTTGTCTCGGCTTTGGGTATTGGAGAGTGGCTTACCGTAGACTGTCCGTTGAGGTTGGCATCTTTGTGAACGTAATAAGCGGTGATGGGAGAGGCAGGAGTTTTTCGGGCGTTGGTGGCCACTGGATCAGAGCTCTGCTTCCAGCTCTTGCCATCTGATGACTGGGTCTCGATGATGCGGCCTTGGGAGTCTTGGAAGTAGAGGTACAAGTCCGTGCCGTCGGTTGTCACGGGCGCCAGGTCGGTATCAGTGATGGACGTCATGGTGCTTGGTTGCTGATGGGACGATTGAAGTGTTCTTGATTCTTGCTGTTCGGGATGATGTTTGAAAACGTGGGGAAGAGTCTGCTATTTAACTCCAACAGCACTCCAGTCCGCGCTTGGCTTCGGATCTGGCATCAGAGTCATAGCACTACCGCTGAGCGCATCATTCCATCATCATGCATGCCATTCTCGCCTTCTCGTATTGTCATGGACCGGTGAGGAGGGGAAGCTCCACAACATAGCTGCACGTATCTTCATCAGTAAACTCATATGTCGTGTATTTGAGTGAGGTTTAGCCCGTGGAGAAAGTGGGATTGGGCTACGACATCGCCAATGGCACTCAATTCCAATTGGTGTCCCAAGGTCTTTGTTGAAAGCTTTAGTAAACAGAATGACTTGAGAAGCAAGCGTTCGTCTAAAAGGGGAGGGTGCATATGAAGCCTTCCGAATGCCGATCATCAAGTAAGCACTCTGCTGACCGGTTCCTCACCGCAGGGAATCCCTGTCCTATGCAACATAGACACCATACCTTGTGCCTTGGCCATATTCTAGTCATCTCAGAGCTGGTGCAGATCATTATACGGTCAGGGCTCGTCCACATGGGCAGGTTTCTTGGCATCGCTTCTTTTACCGAGATGAACGATGATGGCGTGATGTGCTGCATGGTTTGCTTGCGGGAAGGCTGCCTATTGGAAGGGTAAAAGACGTGCCGCTGTTTCCAGCTCGAACTCGTCTGGCGCTGAGGTATCAGGTAGCCCCCTTTGGCCCGACCACTATCCGGCCAGCTCTCAGTCAACAGGGTATGCTTCTCATGAGCATGCTGACCATTCTCAGGTGTGCTGCATTAGTTGAGACAATCAAGCTCCCATGTGTCATCTTTGTTGGGTGCATCTGCTTGTCCACGACAAAGAAGGGCTTACTCAGTGATCGACAGTGCTACGACACCTACATGAAGGATAATTTCAAGGTTTTCGCAACATGTTCTCTTTTTAGGCGATGAAGACAGCTGCTGCCAGGAGACTGGCTACTACGACAGCTCCGCGGAGAAATCGGCTTCACATTGACCGGACAGATTATGCTGCCGTTTGTGGTGAAGTGCCAATTCAGCCGTGTGTTCGACGTAATCCGAAGATCAAATGGCGAGGGCGGAGAAAGCAGGCTAGAGCTAAGGATAGCTACATATTGTGTTATGCAGCTCCACGATGATGTGTGCGGGGTTCGCATTGCGGGCAGCGGGCGGAGCCGAAGCTAATGTAAGGCGGGTGTCCCGTATATGCAGCAAACCTTATTGATTACAGCACGCATATTGTTCTTCGCCGTCTTTCGCATCCTCGCCTATCACGAACACGGTACCATGCATATTGCATGTGGGGACGTGCACATTACGCAATAGTCTGCGGCAATCGCTTTCTCTCTTCATCCACTGCCGATCTTTCCTTCCAGCTCTCCTGGATTCAAGCCACTCTCACTACGCGCAGCACCATACTACGGCTCCTCACCTTATCCGTAACCGGTTACCGCATCTCTTCCGGCATGTCCTCATTCATACGTATCAATGAGGCCGTCAAGCAACCGCTGGACGTGATGATGCAAGATATCCACGACAACTGCGAATTCAGATGATGAGGCCCAAGTTTCTCCATGGGCTGGGTAGTATGGGCGCAGGCCCCTGACATTCGAGCAATCACAATAGTCAAAACAATGTTCAATACGTCTACTTCACACCTGTTCCGCTGCATGCAAGTACCCCAGCACCCTCTCACAAAGATCCCTCCGGCACTCGGCCTGATCATCGTTGCTCAGCGCGTGCGAGGCGTTCGGAATGATGCCACTGAAGTCCGCATCCCACACCTGCGCCTCCCCGCCGTGGTCCGCAGCATCCCTCCACCTCGCCATCAGCTTCTCCGTGTCGACCCAGTCCGGCGTCGACTGGTCCGCCCCGGAAATCATCACCATCAGCTTGTACCTCAGCAACCGCCTCTCCCGCACCATCCCGAACGTCGTCCGCAGGTGCGCGTCGCCCAGGTCCGAGCTGAACATGTCGTCCTCGCGCGGCGCCGCCGGGCTCTCCGGGCTCACCAGGCTGAGGAACCGGCGGGCGCTCAGCGGCGCGCCGCGGTACCCGATCGCCGACGTCTTCGCCAGCGGCAGCAGGAAGTCGCAGGACGGATCGCCGCGCGTGGCGGCGTCCTTGGACATGGCGACCAGCTCGTCGAAGACGGCGCGCGTCTCGCCCGGCGTCTTGCCCAGCCAGCCGTGGTGCAGCACCCACTGCATCGCCTCGCGGTCCGACACGGGCGCCTGCATGACGGCGCCGTCCAGCGCCGGCCGCTCGACGTGCTCCAGCTCGGCGTCGAAGGCGGGGGCACCGCCGGCGTGCGGGTTCGGCGACGACAGGTAGTGCAGCACGTGCTGGCTGCCCGTCGAGTGGCCCATCAGCACGAGCTTGCCGGTGTTGCCGCCGTACTTGGCCGCCTTGTAGTCCTTCACGTAGCGCAGGCATTGCGCGATCTCGTCCGTGTCGCGGTCCAGGTGCCCGAGCCCCCAGGATTGGTAGGACGACGACATGTTCAAGGTGAAGAGCGACCATTCGGTGGGCTGCAGCGCCCGCACCAGGTCCGCCATGTAGGATGTCGTGCCCAGACCATCGCCCAAGCCGCCGATGAAGACCAGGCTGTGCGGCTTGCGGATGGTGTTGGTGGTGAACTCGAAGGTCACGAGACTCTCGGTCTGGGGAATCAGCTGGATTCACGATACCACTGGCGGAGAGAGCATGCGTACGTAATGGTGGAGAATGCCCGGCAGGCCGCCTTTGGGCCAGAACTTGGAATACATGTTTGGTGGAGTGTGCAACAGCAGAGGAGAAGCCGGAGAAAGGAAGAATTTTAACATCAGCCAAACACGTCATCGCCCACATCCCGCGCTTTGATTTTCCGTAGATCCAAACCCTCCTCCGACATCGTCTCGGAGTCGCAGCGCTAAAAGGCGGTAACAGAAGGTCCACCAAACGAACCGACAGAAGCAAGTACCTACCTAATGATGCCGAGCCGAGGTGAGAGCTCCACTCAATTGTTTCGCTGAGAGCGGGTTCTGGGGTTCAGAGTTTTCGGGACACGGGGAGGACGGGTCGGGGGATGAGGGTCTGGAAGCCGGTAGCTGCCGCTATCTGATCCGCTTTTGGTCTCGTATCCCGGACATTGCCGATATCTGATCCGCTAGCCGGGGGCGCTGCCGATGCGACGCTGCAAGCCTGCAACACACACTTCGCTGCCCCCGGGGTAAAACCCTGCACGCTAGGGAGAGACCTTCTCTGGCGAAAATCTCTCCCTTCGAAGCAGTGGAGCCCTGTTGATCGGAGGAGCCACGAGCCAAGATGATGGAATCTGATAAGATTTCGAGAACGTAACGCCAAGCGAGCTAAGCCGTGCACGTCACCCCTGCTACTCTACTCTACAGTATGCCGTTTCTACGCTTCCATTACGCCGCAAAGACACTCGACGCGCGTGCCGGAGCCGGAGCCGGAGCATGAGCTAGTGGGAATGACAAGAAAAACCAACCATCACCACTCACGTGCGAGAGCCGACATGGTAAAGAACCCCGGTCCCTGCAGTCCCGCTCCGTCGTATTCGCCAAGCACAAGCCACACCCTAGAACAGGACACCCTTGGTCTGCTGCTTGGTAACCTTCAAGTCCTTGACCAAGAACATCCACCCGAGAGAAAGCGCCATGATGCAGGTGCCGGCGATCAACATCTTGCTCTGTGCCTCGGCATAGGCGAGGTTGATGGCGTGTCGGACATCGGTGCCTCTGGCGTAGCTCAGCTGGACGTCGAGCGAGTCGTAAATCTCCTGCCAGTCCGCCTTCGCCGACTCCGGCAGAAGACGTTTCAGCGCGCCCGGCAGCGTGTGCGTCCAGATGGCCCCCGAAATGCTGCTTCCCACAGCCCCTCCCATGTTGCCGAAGACGTTCAGGAACGCCAGCGCCGACGCCGCGTTGTTGTGATCCGCCACGGCCAGCACCGCAACCTGTTGCACGATGATCATGGTGCCGCCGGCGAAGGCAATGAACACCTGGCACATGATGTTGTAGCCCACGGACCAGTGCGGCTGCCGGAAGTAGATCATCAGGCCCTCGCCGAGGATGTAGAGAGGGACCGACCAAAGGAGCAGCCATCGGAAACGGCCCGTCTTCTTGATACACACACCCACGCCAAGGAGCCAGACCCCCGAGACCACGTCGAAGATGCTGCCAATGTACCCGGCGGTTTCGATGCTGACGCCATACACAACCTGCAGATACGACGTCCAGTAGTCGTTCCAGCAGTAGTACGCGATCTGGTAGGTGGCGTCCACGAGACACGCCCCGAGCACCGTCCTGGTGGCCAACATCTCCCACGGAAGGAAGGGGACCGGCGCGACCCAGTGCTCGACCGCGGCGAAGGCGAGCAGGCAGACGATGCCGACCACGAGCATCACGATCATCGACGCCGTCTTCCAGTCGCTCTCCGTCGAGCCGGCGATGGTGAAGGGGAGGAGGAAGAGAACCAGGCCGGCCGTGAGAAGAACGACCCCCAGCACTAACACACGGTCGTCAGCGAAAACGCACCCCCCAAGCAACAGCGAAACCACTCACGGTCAAACTCGACGACGTAGTGCCGGACGCTCTGCACCAGCGTCCGGCCGCTGCGCTCCTTCTCGCGCAGCAGCCCCCGCTTCTTCGCCAGGCGCCGGTTGTACCGCAGCAGCACGAACAGCGGCGCCGCCACGACGGGCAGGATGATGGTGAAGATGCCGTAGCCCCACCGCCAGTTCGTCTGCACAAAGTGCGCCGCCGCGGCCGGCCCCGCGTACGCGGTGATGATGTACGGCGACGACGTGAAGGCGTACGCGAGGCCCCGGTCGCGCAGCGTCGACGTGTCGGCCGTGATGACGTCCACGCAGAAGATCAACCCGGCGAAGCCGATGCTGTAGAACACCTGCGGAGCCCGTCAGTTTCCCGCTTCGAGATGGGAAAGGAGTTGGACGCACTTGGCCGGCGCAGTACGTCGCGATGCTGTAGCACGTCGCGGACAGGATCAGGCCTATCGTCGCGAACACGACCATGAGCGCGAAGCCGATGGAGCGGTCCCACAGGTTGAGGATCTTGGCGACCGGCATGTACGTCGCCGCCGACATGACGCTGGACACGATGGCGATGACCGGGATCAGCGAGTGCGATTCGAAGTCGCTGGTGATGTAGGCCGACGCGTTGGCCGTGATCTGGGATTGCCACGCGTTGACAAAGTACAAGCACCACATGCTGTTTTTTTTTTCCCCTTGCCGTCAGCTGGCCATTCGGTCGTTGTGGTGTTTTTGACAACTTCGGGATTGGGCTTACAGGATGTAGGCGGCGCCCAACGACGTCTTTGTCCACACCAAGGTGATGGCTTCGGCCTGAGCGACTCCATCCTGGGCGTGCTCGTCGGGTTGCTGCTCCTCGATGGGGGATGGCTGGACTGCTTCGGCGGGAGCCTTGGAATCTGGCTCAGCGGACCCCTCTGCGATGGTGTTGGCATCGTGGGAACTTCCCTCTGGCGAGGTCGGTTCCGGGGTCGGCAAGAACAGCTTCCGCAGCGCCGAGGCCATGGTGAGGAAATGGTCGAATAGAGAGGTGACTGAGCAGTGAGCATCTGCAGGCCAGCGAAGCTTGATTTACATCTTAAAGAGCCTGTGCGCCTGATCGGATCATCCCCCGTCCCGCTAACGAAGCAGAGGATCAGGAAAAGGCCGATAAAGGAACGTGTGGTACGATTCGCGCTTGCGTGGTGGCGGCTAAGCGAATGCTCGGCCAAGCGATTAAGTCCGAGCCTTCATGGCTTGACGGCCTCTCCACTCTTAGCAGGCCCAGGCGAGCCGTCCGATTCTGTGCCCAAGTCCCGCGGGGAACAATTTTGATCTGATAAGATTTGTCATGCATTCGTGGCCGCTGGCCCACAAAAAGGTTGCTCCATTATCGGCCCCTCCAAGGCGTTGCTCACATGCAGTACAAAATCTGCTCCGCTGCGATGCCTGCTCTAGATCCATCGGTCCCTCAGAGCCTCGCAATCGATTCGATTCGCCTAGCGAAGCGCCACAGCGCGTGAAACGAATCACCGGTGAATTGGCCCCATCAAGCAATCCGCCCTTCTTCACTGCACCACATCGCTGACGACTCTCGACAGGGGGTTGCTGCCAGACACCGTCGACATGAAGGCCGTCCAGAAACTCGCGGGCTACCCCAGCCTGCTTCTGGCGAGCAGTCCTTCCAAGGCCGACCTGGGCACGCTGTTGCTCGGCATAGCTGCTGCCATAGCATCTGGCGTCCCCTTCCCTCTGATTGGAATCTTGTTTGGCCAGCTGCTTGACGACTTCAATGGCGCCACGTGCAATGAACAAGATGATTCCGAGTCCGGCTCCGGATATCAATCCAGCATCAACAGCAAAATCCTGATCATTGTCTACCTGGCCATCGCTCAATTCGTCTTGATCTACACCCACCTCTTCTGCTGGAGTCTCAACGGCGCACGCCTGGCCCAAAGGTTGAGGGAGAACTATCTGCAGAACTTGCTGCGTCAAGAGCCGTCCTTCTTCGACGATCTCCCGCCCGGCGAGGTCGCCTCTCGCCTCCACAGCGACATCCAAACCATCCGTTCGGGCACCTCGGAAAAGGTTGGAATATGCCTGTCAAGCGTCTCCTTCTTCGTCACGGCGTACATTGTGGCTTTCATCAAGAACGACAAGCTGGCAGGGATGCTGGTCTCTTTGGTTCCGGCCTATTTCATAATGTCGTTCGTTGGAAGCCATTACATCGAGAAGTATTCCGGCCTCATGTCCGACTATGCCGCTTCCGCTGCATCCATCGCTTCCGAAGCCCTCTCGAACATTGTCGTCGTCCAAGCGTTTGGTGCAAATGCCAGGCTGGAGACCAAGTTTGCCAAGGCGCTCAAATCTTCGGAAGAGGAGGGGATCAAGAAGGCCACGGCAACTGGCATCCAAGCCGGAGTCTTGTATTTCATTGCTTATTCCGCCAACGGTCTGGCTTTCTGGCAAGGAAGCAAGAATATCGCAGAATCAGTGAACGATCCTTCCAGTGGCACTACCGTGGGAGCTACGTTTACCGTCATTTTCATCCTGATTGAAGGTGAGTCGGACTGAAATCCTGCCATAGAGTCTCCACTAACGCAAGGATATTCAGCCACCTTGCTCCTGAGCCAGGTTGCCCCCTTCATCCACCTGTTTTCGGCAGCCGTCGCCTCCTTTCAAAAGCTCCGCGGGGACATGGACCGCGAGCCGTTGATCGATGGCATGGCTTCATCTGGCCTTGGCCTTCCAGCCGCAGGAGCCGGGTTCGAGTTCAACAATGTGTCATTCACCTATCCATCCAGGCCTGAGATCACCGTTCTCGACAACGTCAGCTTCTCCATTCCCCCCAACAAGCACACTGCCCTTGTCGGTCTTTCTGGAAGTGGCAAATCGACCATTGCGGGCCTGGTTACACGACTGTACAATCCCACGCACGGTCAAATCCTGTTCGACAACCAGAATGTTCAGGATCTAAACGCCCGTGACGTTAGAGGGTTTCTGGGCCTGGTGCAGCAGGAGCCCTCTCTCCTCGACCGTTCTCTTTTGGAAAACATCGCACATGGCTTGATCAATTCAAGCAAGCCAGAGCATGCACATCTGAAGACGATACTTCTCGGTTCCGACCTTTCAGATCTGGCAAGCGAAGTCAGAGAGGGCGCCGACCTCATGGCTGCGGCGGAGAAACGGGGTCCTGTTTTCGTCGAGATGGTCAATTTGGTCAAAACAGCCGCGACGCTTGCAGATGCGGATGGCTTCATCTCCGCCCTGCAGTACGGATACGGTACGACGGCGGGCTCCAGTGGGCGACTGATCAGCGGTGGCCAAAAGCAAAGAGTGGCCCTCGCCCGAGCCCTGGTCAAGGATCCTCCGGTTCTCATCTTGGACGAAGCAACCGCTTCTCTGGACTCCAGAAGCGAAGAGCGTATCCAACGCGCCATCTCCAACATCACCAGCGGCCGCACCATCATCACCATTGCCCATCGACTTTCGACCATCACCAGCGCGGACAACATCATCGTCATGCACAGGGGACACATCTTGGAACAGGGAACCCATTCGGAACTCATCGCCAAGAACGGATCCTACGCCGAGCTGGTCAAACTCCAATCTCTCGCACCCGCGCCTGAACAAACCGACATCCGGAAGGCCATCAGAACCGATCAGCCCGCTGTCGCAAGTGGCGACATCGAGAAGATGAGCCAGTCCGACGACGAACCCGAGAGCCCCGAAAAGGCTCACTTCTCAACGGATGAAGCTCCCGTCGACGAATCGGCGAAAGACCCCGAAGAGCCCGAGACTCCAACCAAGTCTCTGTGGGCCCTGGCGCGAGGCTATGCGCCCGCCGTGAGACCACACTCGCTCACCATTGCCGCCGCCCTCTTGGGATCGATCGTCGTCGGTGGAGCCTTCTCTGGAGAAGCCGTGATTTTCGGCAACACGGTCGGAAGTCTCAGTCTTTGTCACACCCCGGCCAGCATCCGGGATCGGGGTGACTTTTACGGGCTCATGTTCTTCGTGCTCGCCATCATAGAGTTTTTTGCCAACATCTTCAGTTGGGCTGGCTTTGGCTGGGTTTCCGAACACGTCGTCTATACGGTTAGGGTGTTGTCTTTTCGGTCGCTGTTCGAGCAAGACCTGCAATGGCACCAATCGGAAGGCCGATCCCCTGCCTTGCTCCTCGCATACATCACCAGAGATGGGAATGCATTGGCTGGCTTTAGCGGGTCAGTTATCGGGACCTTGTTCTCCATCACCGTCAACCTCTTTGCGGCCATCATTTTAACTCATATCATTGCCTGGCGGATTGCATTGGTCTGCCTGGCTTTGGTTCCTCTCCTGCTTGGGGCTGGTCTGATGGAACTCCGAGTCCTTGGGAAATTCGAGGAACGCCACGAAAATGCATACACGAAGTCTGTCGATATTGGTGTCGAAGCAGTCACGTCGATCAAGACGATTGCGTCGTATTCCCTCGAAGACGAAACACTCGACACATACCGACGATCCCTCAACGGACCCCGCAAGGAAACCCTCAGCGTCACCATCCAAGCCAGTTTCTGGCAGGCCATGACCTATTTCTTCGGCAACCTCGTCAACGCCCTGGCCTACTGGTGGGGCGCCAAACAGATCATCGCCGGCAACTACACGCAGACGCAGTTCATGATCGTCGTCTTTTCGCTCCTCGTCAGCGCCCTTCTGTGGAGCCAAATGTTCGCCCTCGCCCCCGAACTCTCCAACGCGCGAGCAGCCATGGCCCGCATCCTCAGCCTGATCCAGATCGGCTCGGGCAAGATGCAAGGCCACGTCCACCCCCTCACCACCACCTCCTCCTCCTCCCCCAACGACCCCGACCTCGAAGCAACATCCGCCGCCGCCGAGAAAGAAGCCTCCACCAACAACACCACCGCCTCCAGCGTCGAGCTCCGCGCCGTCCACTTCTCCTACCCCGCCCGCCCGGACATCCCCGTCCTGCGCGGCCTCGACATCGCCGTCGCCCCCGGCCAGTTCGCCGCCCTCGTCGGCCCCTCGGGCGCCGGCAAATCCACCATCATCGCCCTCGTCGAGCGCATGTACTCGCCGCAATCCGGCGCCGTCCTCATCGACGGCGCCGACGTCGCGACGAGGTCCGTCGCCTTCCGCGACGACCTCGCCCTCGTCCCGCAGGAAAGCGTCCTCTTCGAGGGCAGCCTCGCGTTCAACATCGGCCTCGGCGCCAGGCCCGACCGCGAGGCGAGCATGCAGGAGATCGAGGACGCGTGCAGGCTGGCGAACGTGCATGATGTGGTGTGCGCGCTGCCAAGTGGGTACGAGACGATGTGCGGTCCGAATGGGAGTCAGTTTTCCGGTGGGCAGAGGCAGCGGTTGTCGATCGCGCGGGCGCTCGTGAGGAAGCCGAAGCTGCTCATCCTGGACGAGTCGACCAGCGCGCTCGACGCGGAGTCGGAGAAGCTCCTGCAGGACGGCTTGGATAAGGTCGCGGCGAGGGGGACCACGGTCGTTGCGATCGCGCATCGTCTGCATACCATCGCGAAGGCGGATGTCATCTTTTTGATCGAGGCGGGCAGGTGTGTGGATCGCGGGACGCATGCGGAGCTGCTGGAGAGGTCGGAGAGCTATCGCGCGAATGTTATGCATCAGACCGTGGCGGTTTGAGTGGGGGTGGGGGTTGGTAGTGTGTGGAAAAAGTTTTGAATGTTCGTTAGATGATGATGTTTTTATGACTTTGCTGTATTGCGTCCTTTAGAAGTCACGTTCTAGTTATTGCGTGGTAACATGAAAGGAGCCTGTCTACTTTGCCGAGAATGTTGCCCGATTGTTGAGGTTTCTCGTTCGGGGATGGAAATTTGAAGTGTACAAAGGTGGCCGGGAGATGGGCTTGTTTACTTTCACCGGCACGTCCAGCTCGCTGGTGAGGAGATGGACTCTGGTAATGTTGACACCCCTTGGAAAATTATTTCTGTTTATGTGTATTCGATTCTCCATGCCTGCCTGCCATTGAATTTCATCCGAAAAAACTGCACGCGTGGATTGGTCACGACCCACTCCTTCATTCCTCAGTGAAACCCACCAATGTCTAAACCCCTCGTCAGACATGCATAACACTACCGATCATATACTTTGTTCAACAGCTCGTACGGAACTTCACGAGACACAAACGCGGGCAACATCAAAGCAACTGATTCACTTCGCGTCATCTTCCTGGTCAACAGAAATCCATTCAAATTTAAACGATCTCCAAGTGCTACAAAGAGAACGCATGGGGAATCAAGTACAGTCCTAAAGCTTCGCATTCCAAGCGGCGCGGTCGGCAGATGCCAATGGCCGCTCCTGGCCGTCCCAAAATACCGGACACAGCTGGAACCATTTCTCCCGGCTACAGATCGAGTGGACGGACCGCTTGTGGCCCAGGTCGACGTACTTGCCGATGACAAGGCCTTGGGAGTTCTCATAGGAGAGAATGGTCGCACCCGTAGCTTTCGGCTCGCCGACAACGTTTGCGGTTCGGGGATCGTCCAGAAAGCAGTAGTGAATGCAGCTCGAATACCAGGCGTTGACCCGACGAGCGCCGCGGAACGACGCGTCGCCGACGAGCGAGTGGCGCCCGCGATCGTAGTCTTGAGCGTTGGAATGGAACCCGTAATGGTCCTCCTGTGATGACGTGTAAGCAGTTGGGCTTGATATGGAGACGGCGAATTACCTTTGCCCAGTACAACTCGTAGTAAGAGAAGCGGGACTCGTCAAATCGGCCGAACAAGCAGAGGACGTGGGGATCGAAATGCAGTTTGCGCAGATACTCGCGGTGCTGGTCCAACGTCCCCGTCTCGTTCCAGCCCTTCGCAACCCGGGGGTCGTTCTGCCACGTATTGAATAGCTCCAGGTGCTCCGCGTTCTGCCAATCCACCGCCTCCAGCGAAAAATGCTCGTCCACCTCCGGGATGTATCGACTGTACACGATCGACCCGGGATGCGGCTTCGGCCGCCGCACCGGATGCCGCGCGTACACGGGCTCGTCCGGAAACTTCATCGTCACCTCATAATTCTCAGGCATGAGCGGGTACTGTGCCAAAGGTGTTCGCAGCGCTCCGTCCGTGCCGTCTCCCACCACCCAGATCGGCCGCGGCCCCGTCGGCGACGCGGCGCCCTGCCAGAACGCGCTCCGCAGCACCAGCAGCTCGTGAGCATGCTGCGCGCTGCGGTCGTCCGCGGCACGCCACGGCTTCGGGTGCTCGACGGCCAGCCCGGTCGTCAGCAGCTCGCCACGCACGACCTCCCGCTCCGCGCCCGTCAGCGTCAGCCGGAAGTGCTCGCACGTCGGGTGCGCGAGGTATATCGCGTGCACCACGTTCCAGATCTGCCCCAGAGACGGCGCGTTGTCGCCCGCCCACTGGAATGTCGTCTGCGGGCTTCGCCGCGCGCGCGCCCACGCGCTGTTGTTCGAGGGCGGCGGGCTTTCGTGCTTCGGCTTGGTGGTGAGGTCGAGCCAGGAGAGCGAGTCGAGGTGGAGGGGCTGGCGGAATGGCGTGCCGGCGGAGGGCTGGTCGTCGAGCGTCAGGATGAGCATCGCCGGCGCCGTCTCGGCGATGGTGTGCACCCGGTACGTGGTCAGGAACGGGTGCGGCAGCTTCACCGGCGGGTACGGGTGGGAGGGAGTGGAGTTGGACGCCATCATGCCGGATTCGGATCGCAGCGAGATCACGGTGATGGAGTTGGATTCCGCGGACAGCCTGATACGTACGGCGGGCGTTAGCTATCAATTTGTTTCTTCGAACTGGCCGTGGAGAAGCCGGCACCGACATTGTTATCTCCGATACACCGAGTCGGCGGTATTCCTGTTACGGAAGAGGAGAAAGAGCACGATACTACCGACGGGGCGGGTATTCGTAAGCTATATACGCCGTCTAACCGATAGTCCGTGGATTTCACCACCGGCCGTCCCTTTCGACCACCTCGAGGCGTCTCTTGCCTAATCCGGCAGCCGTCTGAGGTGTCGTCCACCACGGCTACATCCGAAGGCTCGTACGATTTGCGTACTACCGGTACCGGATCGGCATCTCTTGGGACGGGGTCCACGGGACGCATGGAGATGGCCCCACCGTATAAGCGAAGCCTTGGTGCAAGCGAGGCCAAGAGGGCGCTAAAGGTGCTTGTTGGCCAACGTCGCTTAGGTTTGGGCCGTGCGCTATACGAGCTGGGTCGGACGCCTTCGACCGATCTGATAAGATGCCACCTCCGCCGAGTGGAGAAAGGTGGCGTTTGGAGCAGACAGTGGCGCCCAGCTGACCGCCGCCGCCTCGGGCTTGAATGTCTAGGCCCGTATGCCCGAGTCTGCCCTCTTATGTCCTTTTTGGACCATCGGGGCTTATCAGATCATCTCCTTAAAGTCCGATGCCGCCTAGAACACGCCCGGCTCTTGGCGACACTCAAGAATAACCGCCAAGGAAAGAGAAGGATTCACCGAGGAGTATTCCGCTCTACAAGGTGGGTCATGGTGTATTTTGATTGATAAGATTCTGCTCAGTGGAGTAGCATCTCACAGCTTTGAGTTGATCCACCGGGGCGGACGTTTCTCCACAAACGCCTTGATGCCCTCGGCGAAATTGGGACCCTCGACCAGACGGGGGTACCATTGATCTTCCAGAATCGACACTGCCTCTTCCACGCCGCTCGCTTCCCAGCTCAATCGGATCCCGAGCCGACCAACAATCAAAGCATCGGGACTGTTGCCGCACATGTCCTCCGCAACCCGGACTGCCGCCTGGACGACATCGGCACCGGATTCCACCAGTTGACTGACCAGGCCCCACTCATACAGTGTTTTGGCACCGACTTTCCTGCCCGTCAACACGAGGTCCGACGTGCGTTGCAGTCCAATTGTCCGCGTCAGCCGCGGCAGACACCCTGCCACAGGCACTATTCCCCGCTTCGCCTCGGGCAGCGAAAAAACCGCCGACGAAGAAGCTACCACGAGGTCGCAGTTCGCCACCATTTCGAAGCCTCCACCCATGGTTATGCCATTCACCGCCGCAATAATCGGTTTCTTGCCACTTCGGCGCGGGAGTCCAGCCAGCCCCGGCGCCGCCATGTCGTTGACTACCCCGGCCTCGTTCATCGCGTTCCATTCTGCCTGCATCAGTAAATGCCGAGGCAGAGCAACCGTCGGTGCCGAGCATACCATGTAAATCCGCTCCGGTGCAGAATGCCCTCCCAGAGCCGGTGATGATGCCAACCCACAAGCTCTCGTCCTGGTCGAAAAGCTCCCAGATCTCTTTGATCTGGTTGCTGGTGGCTTTGTCGATGCAGTTCAGCTTCTCCGGTCTATTCAACGTCACCTGGACGACCCGCTCGTGCGGAAAAGAGACATGAAAATGTTGGAACCTCAAGGGCCTCGATCTCAAAGACATGATGAGTAGATACACGATATCGTGACTAATCATCCAACCACCTTTTTCTCTCGACTTTATACTCACCTTGCGAGTACATGCTTTTGGTGGCATACCCGTGGCGGACAATGGGTACGTAATGAGCACATGCCCGAGGCCACCATCACACCTAGGCCCTTTTGTGGCGCGAGTTCGGGACTGGCGCATAATTCAGGCCGTCCGTGTGATCATTCTCCACCATTCATCTTATCAGACCTTACGAATTTTTCTGCGGCGAACGCCATGAGGAAGCTCAAGCTTCACTAGCGTATTTTCTAAACTTACTCTGCCGCCCGTACTACGTGGATCCACGCGGCTTCCCGGTTCACATGCCCTTGTGGGATTTTTTTCCCAGGCGGTTTAATCCCTTCATCTTATCAGATTGTCGGACAACTCATCTTATCAGACTGTCGGCACCCGTTGCAGTGCAGGTCCAAACGTGAGAACCCGTACAAGCGTCACGGCGCACGTTAGGTAAGAGACAGCCACAGTTCCCCCACGATCGATCCACACTCACCGCTCTGGTCAGGTTGAGCTTGCGCAACGCCCCGTTGGACTTCACTCTTTCCCGCTCATCCTGCATTGCGCCTGAATTGGACACTCAGGACAACCGTCAGCATGGGCGCCACTCCTGTTGCTGACATACCCGACCAAGTCCACCTGCCAAATGGGTCTACCGACATGACGTCCGCGGGCCAGGCCGGCGTCGTCGATTTCAGGCCTTTCGAGGTCCTCGGCCTTGCATCTGATCAGCACAACACGCCAACAGGCATGAGAGAGGACCTCGTGCTCTTGTCATGGCTCATTGTGCTCCTGCGGACTCGGGAAGATAGCCAAGTCTGTTTTGACTGGACTTACAAATCTACGTCCGAGCAGAAGGCGGAGAAAAGATGTTTGTCCATGGACAAAGTGATGAAAGGATTGGAAGACCGTGCCGGAAAAGTCGCTGCCGCAATCTTTGACGACATTGAGACAGTCGCACCGAGCCAGCATGTACCCACGGCCGGTCCTGTCTCCCTCGTCTTGAGCACCGGTTCTTTGTCTCAGGCGTCCGACCAACCGAAAGATGAAGTGAGTGAATGACTCGTTTCGGCAATGTAAATCACATGACTGACTGTTCTGACCAAAGGGTGTGCTTCATCTCGAAGTGCTCTTTGATAATGGCCGGCTCGACATTCGTCCCGTGTGGCACACGGGAAACATGCTGCAGTTTACAGTGGCGCGGCATGTTGACCTACTGGTTGAGACCTTGAGACTATGCATTTCAAATCCCGATGCATCCATTGAGGACTGCCTCCGGCCAACCCCCCGGGATCTGGACGACATTTGGGGGTGGAACCACGAACTGCCTCCGACGTACGACTTCTGCATGCACGACATGATTTCTGAACGAGCTCAAGCATCGCCAGACAAAGTGGCAATCTCATCGTGGGATGGCAGCTTGACGTACTCCCAAATCGACCGGTACTCGACATCCGTAGCATGCTCGCTCAAAGAGGCAGGCATCGAGTTGCATGACGTCGTCCCAGCGTGTTTTGAGAAATCAAGATGGACCATCGTCGCCGTGCTCGCCATCATGAAAGCAGGAGCAACCTTCGCCCTCATGGATCCCACGCTTCCGCTTGCCCGCCTGCAGAACATGGCCGTCCAAGTGGGTGCAAAGACGATGCTGTCGTCTCGCATGCAGCATAACCTGTCGGCATCGATCCTGCCGGGTGGATCGCACATTGTCGTGGAGGAGGACGCATTCACAAGCCTCTCAAACTCGGACCTTCCTCCAACGTTGGCACCCGTACCGACGTCTACCCTCATGTACATCATCTTCACCTCTGGCAGTACCGGCACTCCGAAAGGAGTCACCATCTCACACAGAACCTACACGAGCAGTGCTATTCCTCGAGCAAAAGCAGTCGGCTATTCGAAAGACTGGCGGGTTCTCGATTTTGCATCCTACGCGTTCGACGTCAGCATCGACAGCATGCTGCTGACGACTGGAAACGGCGGCTGTCTCTGCATTCCCTCGGATGAGGATCGACTCAACGACATCAACGGGGTGATACGGAACATGCAGGTCAACTACGCAGGCGTCACCCCCTCGGTGGCTCGGATCCTGGAACCGGACATGATAGCATCTCTCCACGGCCTCGGTCTCGGAGGCGAAGCAGCCTCGGCCACAGACGTCGCGCTGTGGGGCCGCGAGACCAGAATCATCATCGGCTACGGCCCCTGCGAATGCACCATTGGCTGTACAATCAACAGCGACACTGCCACAGGCAGGGACTACATCTCCATCGGCACAGGCAACGGTGCCGCCATCTGGATAGCGGATCCGAACGACCACGAAACCCTCATGCCAGTTGGTGCCGTTGGCGAGTTGCTCGTCGAAGGTCCCATCGTGGGGCAAGGCTACCTGAACGACCCCGAAAAAACCGCGTCCGTTTTCATCGAGGACCCCTCTTGGCTTGTCGCCGGCCACAAAGGCCACGGTGGCCGGCGTGGGCGTCTATACAAGACCGGGGACCTTGGCAAATACGATCCCGACGGTTCTGGAGGCATCGTGTTTGCCGGCCGAAAGGACACCCAAGTCAAATTGCGTGGTCAGCGCGTCGAGCTCGGCGAGATCGAGAGCCAGCTCAGAGCGAGGCTGCCTTCGGATACGAACGTCATTGCAGAGGTGATTGTGCCTCAGGGAGCCGGGGGCCAGCCTACGCTCGTGGCATTCGTCGCAGCCCAGGGATACGCGGATAGCGAGCTCAGCTCGGTGCAACTCCCCAGCGACATGCGCGACCTGCTTTCGAAAGCCGATGCGGAACTGGCCAAGGTCGTGCCCCGCTACATGGTGCCGAACGCTTACATCCCGGTCAACCACATCCCCGTCTTGATCTCGGGCAAGACCGACCGCAAGCGCCTCAGGGCGTTTGGTCAGACGGTAGACTTGCGGCAGCTGGAGCACGGCTCGACGAGCCCCGCTCGGGAGCTGAGCGATCTTGAGAAGCGGCTCCAGCAGGCATGGAGCCAGGTTCTGAGCATCGATGCAGACGGTATTCGACCCGACGACAACCTCTTCGCACTGGGCGGCGACTCGTTGGCGGCGATGCGACTCGTGTCCATCTGCAGAACCGAAGGCCTCGACCTCTCCGTCATCAGCATCTTCGCAAACCCTACGCTGTCAGGGATGGCCGAGATTGTCCACATCGTCGACTCGCAGGCACGGACGGAGCTGGCCCCTTTCTCCATGATCTCGCAGGACGTCGAGAGCGCCCGTCATGAAGCATCGCTCGCGTGTGGAACGGAACCGGCAGCCGTCGAGGACATCTACCCTTCCACTCCCACGCAGCAGGCACTCTTCACCTTCGCCATCAAATCGACCAAGGCGTACATCGCTCAACGCGTAGCACGCATCCCGGCGGACGTCGACCTCGATGGCTGGAAAAAGGCGTGGGAGGAGGTGGTTGCAGCAAACCCCATCTTGCGCAGCCGTTTGGCGCAGCTGCAAGACGCTGGCTTCCAGCAAGTTGTTCTCAAGGAGACTATCTCTTGGAGACATGCGACCGATCTGGGGCAGTATCTCGAGAACGACCAAAAGGAGAAGATGGAGCTTGGACAAGCTCTTGCTCGCTACGCCATCATCAGTCCCGACCATGGCCCGCGATACATGGTCTGGACGATTCACCACGTGCTCTACGACGGATGGTCGGAGCCTCTGGTACTCGAGCAGGTCAGGAACGCACTGAAGCACCAGCCCGGCCAGGTGCCGGCGCAGATGAGGGATTTCGTCGAATGGGTACGCGACACAGACGACGCCGCGACGCAGGACTTCTGGCGTCGGGAACTGCACAACGCCGTCGGACCCCAATTCCCACGACTGCCGTCCAGAGACTACCTGCCCACCCCGAGCGCCATGGTCGAGCGGCAGATCCCCCTCGAGACGGGCGCCGGCTCGCCCTTCACCATGGCGACGCTGATCCGCGGCGCGTGGGCCCTCGTGGCCTCGCAGCACGCCGGCAACGACGACGTCGTCTTCGGCGAGACCCTTACCGGCCGCGACATCTCCCTCCCCGGCGTCGAAAGCATCGTGGGACCCTTGATCGCCACGGTCCCCGTCCGCATCCGCATCCGGCGAACCGCCACCGTCGAGTCCTTCCTGCACGCCGTCCAGCAGGGCGTCCTCGCCCGCACCCCGCACCAGCACGCGGGCTTCCAGAACATCCGACGCGTCAGCCCGGACGCCCAGCGCGCCTGCGAGACGGGCACCGGGCTCGTCATCCAGCCCGAGCCCGAGTACGCCGGCGGCGACCTCGGCTTCGAGCTCGGCGACGTCGTCCGCGAGGCCCTGCACTTCAACGCCTACCCCGTCATGCTGGCCTTCGGCATCCGCAAGGCCGGCGGCTTCCGCGTCTGCGCCAGCTTCGACAAGACCCTCGTCGACGTCGCGCAGATGCGCCGCATCCTGGCCCAGCTGGAAGTGGTATGTTCGCAGCTGGTCGACCGCCCGCTTTCCACCCGCCTCGACCGCATCTCTTGCCTCCCCGCCCCCGAGCTCGACCGCATCTGGCGCTGGAACCGCGCCCCGCCGCTGTCCGTCGACGAGTCGTTAAGCTGCCTCCGCGCGGATGCGGGCACCAGGCCGGGAGATGTCTACCCTCGTGCGGTCGTGCCTTGGGTGTGCGATCCGCGCAACCCGTCCGCGTTGTCGCCCATCGGCTGCGTCGGCGAGCTCTGGCTCGAGGGGGCTTGCCTACCCGGCGAAGCTGTTGAGTCTCCCGTCTGGCTCGTTGCTGGCAGTCCGGCGTGCGCTGGCCGCACCGGAAGAGTCCACCCGACTGGTGACATTGTACGCTTGCAGGAGGACGGCAGCATGGTGTTTGTCCGCCGCAAGGACAAGGTTTTGAGGATCCAAGGCCATTCGGTGGATATTGCGGACTTCGATGCACCTTTCTCGACATGTCTCCCGCGGACCGTTCGTGCTGCTGTGGCTGTGTCTCAGTCGTCGTCACTACCCGACGACGAGACGTCGCAGCAAGCGCTGGTTGTCTTTGTGGAGCAAACCGCTTCCGAGGAAGACAGCGTCGAGCTCATGTCAGCGAAGCACGACGTCACTTCCGATGGCAAAGGCTTGCAAATCCGTGCCAGTGTCTCCGTCAATCTTGCCGTGGGACTGAAGAAGCTCGACAAGTTCATCCGGGACTCGTTCACGTCGTACATGGCCCCTTTTGCGTACGTCGTGGTTGACAAACTCCCCACCGACATGGACCACAAGTCGTTGAATCAGCTCGCTTCGGCAATTCCCCGCGACGTCCTCACTCAGCTTCGCGACGGACTCGACGAGGCGTGGATCAGAACAGCGCCGCAGTCGGTTTCGACTCCTGCCGAAGATGTGCTGCGATGCTCCTGGGCCGAACTGCTCGGCATCGCTCCCGATCAGATCGAAGTGGATGATAATTTCTTCCGGCTCGGCGGCGACTCGGTTTCGGCCATGAAGCTGGCGTCGGGTCTGCGCTCGCAGGGACACAGCCTGTCCGTGGCCGACATCTTCCTGCACATGCGTCTCGGCGATGCGGCCAAGGTGATGAAACTGAACCACGCGGCGGCGAAGCCAAAGGCACAAAAGCCCTACAAGCCCTTTTCCGCTCTGGGCAAGATGGACGTGGACGCGCTCTTGTCTGAAACCATACGGCCGCAGCTTGCCGATCCAAGCTGGTCTGTCCAGGATGCGTACCCGGTGACGGACTCCCAGGCACTCGATGTCAGAGACACTATCCAGGCGCCGCGGACGTCGGTGCAATACACTCTGCTGTATTTCGACAGCGGTGTGGACGCAGAGAAGCTGTCGCGCGCCTGCACCGAGCTGGTCAAGACTCACGACATCCTGCGCACCGTCTTCGTACAGCATGCAGAGTCCAACAGATTCCTCCAAGTCGTCCTGCGCGAGCTCGATGCGCCCATGGTCGCGAAACGGGCTTACGGGGATCTCGAGAAACACGTCGCCGACCTCTGCGCCATGGACGCCGAATCAGACATGTCCCTCGGATCGCCTTTCCTCAAGCTGTCCCACGTCCACGGCGCCAACGGCCGCAGCTGCCTCGTCATCCGCCTCTCCCACGCCCAATACGACGGCGTCTCCCTGCCCCGCCTCCTCCAAGACCTCGAGTCCCTGTACACCGGCGCCAAGCTCGCCCCCTTCGAGCCGTACTCCTCCTACATCGCCGCCGCCGTCGCCGCCCCCGACGACAACCAGAGCCCGCCACTCGCCGCAGCCCTCACCTACTGGCGCGCCCTCCTCGCCGACTCCCCCCTCTCCCCCCTCCCCGGCCCGTCCCCCCCCGCCCCCCCGCCCACCGACAAACCCGCCCTCTTCCGCTCCCAGCCCGTCGACGTCTCCCACGCCCCCAAAGACATCACAAAGGCCACCCTCCTCACCGCCGCCTGGGCCCTCGTCCTCGCCCGCCGCCTCCGCGCCCCCGACGTCACCTTCGGCAACATCACCTCCGGCCGCACGCTCGTCGACGACGCGCTGCTGCCGAACGCCGCCGCCGCGCACGTCGTCGGCCCCTGCTACCAGTTCACCCCCGTCCGGATCCCCTTCGAGCAGGCGTGGACGGCGCGCGACCTCCTGCGCTTCGCGCAGCGCCAGAACGCCGCGTCCGCCGCGCACGACTTCGTCGGCTTCGAGCGGGTCAAGCGGTCGTGCACGCGGTGGGGCGATGGCGAGGGAGGGGAGCGGTTCTTCGCGTCCGTCGTGCATCATCAGGACGCCGGCGAGGACTTCGACGAGATGCCCTTCGCGACCGGCGCGTGCAGGGTCGCCGTCGAGAAGCCGCACGGCGACGCGGCCTGGCCGTTCAAGGCGGTCTCGTTTGTCAAGGACGGGAGGATGCATGTCGGTGTTGTGGGGAGCGGGAGGGACGGGGCGTTTGTGGATGCGGTGCTGGGCGAGCTGGCTGCGGCTGTGGGGGAGTTGGCGACGCCGACCGGGGAGGAGGGTGTGTTGCTGGATGGTGGGTTGTTTTCGGCGGCTTGATGTGTTTTGTGTATGTAGACCTTTTGAGGGGTTTTAATTACCGTGCCGGGCTTCTGTATACTTCAGGTGTGGAGACGAGTGAGGTCAGTGTATATGGCGAAGTGTTATAGCTGGTTGAGGAGGAAAAGATGAGCAAGAGATGGAGATGAAGAGTCAAATAGATATCGTCGCTTTTCAAACATTATGCTACTACTACTTCATGGGTATTCATAACATCGGAGACATTGGCAGCTCTATAGCGCCTCCCGGCTGCTTACACCGGTCGTAGTAACTTGGGACCCATCTGCGCCTGTGTAAGTATCAATCAAAAAGGGACGGTTGGAAAGGAACTAACCTTTCACGAGGACCTCTCCATCCCTCCCAAACAGCACCACCTTCTCGCCTTTCGCGACCTTCTCCATCTCTCCCAAGCTTCTTGCGCGCTCCAGAAGATGTCTCACATGCGTACCCTGACTCATTGCCGCCAGAGTGCTGGACTTCCACACAGGCGCAGACCCGCACCTCCGCATGGTAAGAACCAGAAACAAAGCACCCATCAAGACCACGACACAGTTCAGCGCAATCCAAGGCCATCGGACGTTGTAGTAGGTCATCATCCGCCCCGACTGGCCCAGCATCTGCCCGCCGTCGGCGTCAGCGTCCGCCCTCAGCGCATTCGTCATGCTCGTCGCCAGCGTCTTGAACGTCTCGTCCAGATCGTCGCTCTTGTAGAAGGGCTGGATGGCGCTGGGCCGGTACTGGATCGTCGTGCTGTTCATGTACCAGCCGTTGATCTGCCCGTCCACCGTGTTGTTGGTCTCGTTGTACGTCTGCAAGTCCGCCTGGAACGTCGTCTTGAAGTAGGCGCTGATGCCGTCCACCGCGTCCTCGGACAGGTTGAACCGCTCGCCGTCCGGCGTCTCCAGCACCAGGTCGCTGCGCGAGGCGCCCGAGAAGTACACGTCGAAGTCGATGCTCGCCGTCATCGTCGCGTTGTACGCCTCCCAGCTCGCGGGGAAGTCGACCGTCTGCCACGAGTCCGCCGCCCGCTTCGCGCCGCCCACCGCCGTCGCCGTCTCCGCCAGCGTGCCGTTGCGCACCCGCGTCTCGTAGCTGTTGACGCAGTAGTACAGCGCGCACTCGGTCGCCGCCACCGGCAGGTCCGGCCACGCCGCGCTCGCGTTGCCCGCGTCCGGCCCCGTCTTGAGCACGCCCGCCGCCCAGATCAATGTGTCCAGGTCCCGCATGCCGTTCGTCCGGCTCGCGTTGCCCGTCCCGTACGTCGTCATGAACATGGCGCCGTACTTGGGCTCCCCGCCCCACTGCCACCCGTCCATGTTGTCGATGAACAGCCCGTTCGGCAGCCGGTACGACGTCCCGTTCGATATCGCCGCCGCGTTGTTGTCCTCCATCAGCGGCACGTACTGCGCGCCGCGGTCGGCGTGCTTCGAGAGCGAGGAGGTGAGATCGGTGCACTTGCTGCACACGGCGAGGGACGAGTAGGTCGGCCACGTGCAGTTGCCCGAGGGGCAGTTGAAGCGGAGCTGTTGGATCGTGGTGTTGAGAGGCTGGCTCAGGCCGTACAGGACGGCGGACTGCATCGAGAAGTCGGCGTCCGCCTTCGTGTTGTGGAAGGTTGGGTTGAGAGCTGGTTCCCGTCAGCGTATTGCCCGAAAAGGTATGGTGGGTTGCTTACATGGATCCAGCATGAGGGACATCTTGACCTGGTTCCCTTGCGAATACCGCTGAGCGCGTGCGACGGTCGTATCCGAGCTGTTGGAGAACACAAGCTCCTGGCGATACTGGACGAGCTGCTGGGCGAAGGGATCAACCGCAAGGGCCAGTATGGTCGTGATGGCTCCGATCCTCAGGACGGCGCTTCTGCGGGTCAGTGGTACTGCGCGCCGGGGGGTTGGATCCGTAGGAGAACTCACGCTCCCTTGCAATGCCACATCATCTTCAAGCTCCCCAACGGACCTCTGCTCGCCCAATCGATGCGCTCGAAATCCATCAAAGGCCGCAGTTTGTCGCCGAAGAGAATCCATTTCCACTGGCTGATGGATTCGCTCAGGGCGAGCATCACCGACGCTTTGCTGGCCGTGGACAGGATGGATACGATCGTGTTGAGCGTGACGCCATGCCAGGCAAAGATTGCTTTGCCGTCGGTGACGGCGAGGAGGACTGCCAGCGCTGCCAGAGAAGCGGCGGAGAATATTATGGCCAGGGTCTCTGGCAGCCACAGGCTTAGCGACCGCATGACTCTTTCGGACCTTTTGTGTTAGTGCCGGGGTAAGGCGGGAGAGTGTAGCCGGCCACGTCGTCTCGGAGCGGCTCCGATGATTGCTGCGACGGTGGAAGCAGACTCCAGCTGGGTATGAAAGGTGCTTGGTGTGTTGAAAGGGGAGTGCTACATCTTAAGGGCAATTGTGAATTGAGGCTGGGTTGGGGCTGAATTCGTGGGGGCCAAACCTAATCTATTTGGCTTGCAGGCGGTGAAGGGTTTTGGCGCCGGGTGATCAAAGCCATAGATGTTGGAACGGCCTATGATTGGCCACTCTCGGCCTTGGCTGCCATTTTGGCATCAAACCTATTTTTGAAGCTGTTGACCGAGCATCGCACGGGCCATCGACCTTGGTTTTCCCAAGGCAACAACAAATAATCACGGTGTTTCTCATCAGGCCGCAGTGTTGATGCCCATGGCCAAAAAAAAAAAAAAACGGTGAGGCTGGGCATCAAAGACTGCTCAAAAACCTTGAAGGCGAACAGTACATACATAGCTACGTAGGTAGTGGAGTCCAACATCTAGACGTGTTCATTTACGTTCAAGACTTGTATTCACGTTAGACAGTTGTTCGACTGCCTACGGAAGTTGGATATAATGTCTCGGTCGAGGGTCGAATTCTTTCATCACCCGCTGTGGCGATATGATCAAGGGGAAGCGAGCGATCCGTGTCAGGGACAGAGACCCCACCAAGGCGTAGGAATCCACTGGGATAAGCGCTGGGAAGTAAATCCTGTGCCATTACTCTGCCCCGCAAAGGTGGCGCCGACCCATCCTCAAGAAGTGGGCCTGCATCCGATCTATTGAGCACTTAATGTTGACGTCTGACCAGTGATCCGAAAACAGATGGGCAGTCTTGAGGCCGCGTTCAAAAGCAGCTGCTTGTATGTAAATGGCACAAGCCGTGGCACTGGCTTCCGCACGGTGGTCAAGCAGCGCATCTTCGGAATTACGGACTCCAGCTGTCGACTGTGTCTGCCATTTTGCAAGCTTGCTGTAACAATAATATGGTCTTTATCGTCGATTTATTCATTTATCATTTGGCAAGAGCAGCCTTAGCATATACAAGTAAATAGCGTACAGTAACTTTGAAAAGATACGGGGTGGTCGTCGTTTCTCTGACACGCGCCGGGTGATTACGGGGTGCGGGGGTTCTGATTGGTTGCAAGGCTTACTGGCAACCTTTGTCCTGGTACGTGTTGCCCATCTTCTCCAGCAACAGCTTGAAAACGGTGTCCTCGTCCAACCTGTCCGAACCAATGATTTCCCTTGCCGCGGGCTGCAGGACGGCCTCCTCAATCTCGAACAGCTGGCTTTCCGCCGAGTAGATGGCCTGCCCATTCCTCGATTTATCCGTCATCAGCAGCGCCACCGACCGGGCGACCACTTCCGCCGGCTGCGTCTTGGCTCCCACGGATTCAACGACCGCCGCCGGGACCATTCCAGTGTCGGTCCAAGCAGGGTTGATGATGTTGAGCCGGATGGGCAGGTTCGCGGATTGGATGTTCGGGATCATGCCACGCATCGCTCCGAGGACGCCGTGTTTCGAGATTGCGTAGTCGGCAGCACGCATCCTTTGGAAAGCTACAGTAAGATGGAGCATTAGCATGATGGCCTGCAAGTCGCGTCTTTCCGAGAGCCGCTTACCGGTGGAAGACGCAGTCATGACAATGCTGCCACCGCCCTGCTGCCTCTCGGGCTTCATGTAGTGCAGCGCCAGGGTTGCCGTGTTGATGGTGCCGCGCAGGTTGATGTCGATGACCTGGTGCGACGGCTCCAGCAGGTCGCCATTCTCGTCGACGTTCTCCTCCAGGTAGTTGACGCGCGTCGAGATTCCGGCGTTGGCGAAGACGTGGTCAATGCGGCCGTGCTGCTTCTTGGCCTTCTTGAACAGCGCCAACAGGTCCGCCCAGCTGGTCGTGTCCGTCTTCTGGAACGACAGCTGCTCCGATACCGGCAGCGGCAGCTCGTTGATGTCGCCGGCAACGACAACTGCGCCCAGAGACAGCAGCAGCTTGACCGTCGCGAGTCCAATGCCCGATGAGCTACCTGTGAAGCCGCGATGGCCGGGTCAGGCAAAACTGTGCGCGGGGTGGATCTTGGCTCGAGAAAGGGAGTCAATGTACGCACCTGTTACCAGCACGACCTGGCCCTTGAGGGATGAGAAGTTGGTCTCGTCGACAATGATTTCCGACAGCATGGTTGAGACTGAGATTGAGCAATTGATTTCCGAGAAAAAATCAGGTACGGACAGGATGGGGCGGGGGCAATGTTCAAGTTGGCGGTGAGGGGTAGATAACAATGCTCCCCCACTTCCCCTTTCCATTCTTGTCCACGACGCCACATTGCTGGTGCCGTTGTGGCTCGGCCAGACCAGCGGTAGCTAAGGAACGGGCCGACTTAATTTT
Source organism: Diplodia mutila (assembly GCA_022560015.1). Taxonomy (NCBI): domain Eukaryota; kingdom Fungi; phylum Ascomycota; class Dothideomycetes; order Botryosphaeriales; family Botryosphaeriaceae; genus Diplodia; species Diplodia mutila. The sequence continues at coordinate 135,029 of JAFISB010000092.1, forward strand.
GTGCAGGAAGCGTGGCACGTCCCCGGCTGCCCCTTCACCCCACACCGTTGATTACGACAGGATGCGGAACAACGCGATGAATCGCACTACGCGCCGTGGCGTCTGCAATTCGACACGGGGCTCCGGGTTCGACGGAAAAGCCCACTGCTGCTAACCATAGTCAGAAGGATACACCAAGACAAACGACCTCTGATTGGGCGACGCCGCGTTACCGCGTTATTCCGTGTGTTCGCAGCCGCCAAAGCGCCGGATCTATCGCATCCCTCTACGCAGTACAGCCGCCACATGGCCCCATTGTGCTCCTACTCGTCGACATGGCCGCGGCTCTTCCACTCTCGCCTCTAACACATTATCTGGGTAGGCTCTCAACCCCATCCACCGTATATCATTGCCTCTCCACGTTCTCGGAGCGGCACATGCGTAGCATCGTGCGAACTTCGTCGAATCCAAGTCGAAGCCCCGCAGCCACCCTCGCTTTGAGTACGAGAAGGCGCGCGACTCATTGCTCGGCGAGCTTCATGGAAAACTCTTCAATTCCTACCTCCTGATCACCAGCGCCTCATTCCCTTGTAGGCATATGCGTCGGGTACGCTGCCCAAAGGGAACAGGAGCATGAAGATGGCCAGTATGGCGAATCTGAAACCCGAGGGATCTGAAGGAACGTCCAGGCCACCACAGGCTAGAATTAAGATTTGACTCGTGCGCGTCCGGACCAAGATTGGATCTCTGTCAGCACTATAGTCGATGTAGTCCTCCCTCAGCCGCACATGCTCCATCCGTAGGTTTTTTTTTTTTCCCCTTCTCTCCACTCTAAAGACCGTCATGGCATCCAGTACTGCGTCGCTGGTATCCTTTCCCACTCCCTCCGGCCAGGGGCTGTTGGAATTGATTATCATCTTGTTGGCCCTTACCTGGGTCACCGTCATTGCTCGTACCCTCACCCGGCACAAGATCAACGCATTAGGCCTCGATGACTGGCTCATGATTGTCGGCCTTGTAAGTGGACTCCCTCACACCACAAGATCCGCGACGGCTGACAATCTTCACCTCAGATCTGCTTCTCCGTCACTTGCACACTAGTCATCCTGTCCATATACCATGGCGCTGGCGCTCGAGCCGCACAGCTTTCCGCAAACGACAACATGCTGGGCCGCAAGGTAAGTGTTCCACTGCAAGACAACAGGCAGAGTAGCTAACGATTCCCAGTGGTTCGTCCACGCGCAGCTCATCTACTGCCTGACCACCATTCCCATCAAAGCTAGCATCTGCGTTTCCTTGCTGCGCATTGCAACCAAACCAATCTACAAATGCGTGCTGTATGCAGTCATGGGCTTCACCATCGCCTCGTCCATCATCTTCGAGATCGTCATTCTCACCTATTGCCATCCGTTTGCCGTCAGCTGGGGTGGCGCAAAGGGCACCTGTGGCGCCCCAACAACCAATGCCAACATCGGTTACTTCTACTCGGCCGAGTGCATCCTGACCGACTGGACGCTGGCCGTGCTCCCGGCTTTCATCCTTCATGACGTGCAGCTGAAACGCCGCGTCAAGGTCTCGGTTTGCGTCATCCTTGCAATGGGTGCATTGTGAGTCGAAGCTTCCCTTGGCACCGAATTCCTTCTAACGATGAAACTCAAATAGCGCCAGTACCGCAACCATCGTGCGCCTCCGCTACCTCGTCCTCTACAACGACCCCACCGAATTCCTGTACGGCGTCGTCCCCATCGGCGTGTGGTCGCTCGTGGAAGAGGGCGTCGGCATCGTCGCCGGCTCCCTGGCCGCCCTCCGCCCGCTGTTCAAGTACATCCCTTTCCTGCGCAGCTCGACCGGCGGCAGCAGCGGTGGCGTCAGCAGCTCGGGGCGGCTGGGTTTCAAGAGCCGCTTCTCCAGCAGGGGCGCCCACCGGAAAGGTTCGGTCAAGATGCACACCATGGTGTCCGGGTCGGCTTCGTACGATCCGGAGCACGCCGTGGGCAAGGACGCTTATGGGGACAGCGACAGCCAGAAGAACATTCTCAAGGAGACGGACGTGGTCGTCGTTACGAGCGATGTCAAGGAGGGAGGGAAGCCAAACTTCCACAGAGAACACTATTGAAGGAGCATTGATTAATAATACCTCCACCGGCGTTTACTTTATCTGCAAGCGAGGTTTCGCATAGTTTTAATGTAATAAACTGGGCAAGACGCTGAAGCAACAGAGCCATGGGCGGGGTGGCGGGGATGGCAGGTCTGTCACGAAGTGACTGCAGAAGTCTTGCCAAGCAGGAAAATATATACTGTAGGCTCAGGTTCCCGCGCTATGCCTTCAGCCAGCTGCTTAATCTCAGCAAGCCGTGTTAGGCAGCGAGCAGGCTTACCACGTTGGTTAAAACGGTTAGGTGTCCTACTCGTGGCCTCAAACTTGTTTATCAAACATTACGCTTGACCGGTTCGTCCTATGAGGCAGGTTTGCACGCGAGCCTAGAAGATCGGCTGCTGCTTTACCATTTCAGTGGTCGGCTAGCAATATTTGAGAATTCCTCGTATAGGCAGACCAATGGGAGCCCTGGGTTCTTGTTGTTCCAATGTCTGAAACATGTTGTTTAATGAAGCGCTCTTGGGTATCCGTGCGTTGGTTTACAGCGGCATAAACTGCCAAGCTGGCTCGTGATTACCAAGGGAAAACGTCCAGGAGACGGCTGTTCTTAAGCAGGGCTACCGCCTTGGAGATGCTCATCTCTCCACCAAAGATCCGGCACGCTTTCTGATACTTCTGAATCCGCGAAACCTCACCAGACCAGCCACTGTTAAGATGCTCATCTTCCTCGCTGTCCTGCCCGCCCTGGCAATGGCCGCCCCTCCCGCAGCCCTCTCGGCTCGGCAGGATGAGCTGCAAAAGTGTTGCTTCACCCTCGACGTGAGTCTCCAATTCCCCAAAATCTCAAAGGCGCAGAGTTGTAATCAGCTAACACGTGAATATTTCACACGAAAAGAACATCAACAAGCCTGTTTTCATCACCACTGGCGACGGTGACTTCCTTGACACTCAGAGCTGGTGCTTCTTGAACGTCAAGCGGTATGGCTCCCATGTCCAGATCGGCGAACGTGGGCCGGCGCTGACGATCTCCAAGCGATTCCACCGATCCCAACAATTGCTCCAAGGCTACCGCCCAAATCTCCTCCGGTTACTGTACCCAGGGCGACAAGGGTGTGGTCATCGACTGTCCCGCCAATTGATACAGGTCACTGGAAATGAACAGACCTTCTCCCACGGCTGTTCCCGCATGTAAAGTCGACAGAGGAAGCTCCGGTCTTGATAAGCCGTGTAACTGTATAAACATTTGTTAGCTGTATGTACGGGTCTAGAACGTTTGGATGCCAGCTTTCACGAATTCTGCAGCACTTGCAACGCTTTCGAAGACGGGAACAATCTCTGTCTGAGATGCCGTCCCCTGCGACTTCGCCATATCCTCATTTGTTTGCCTGGCCAAGAAATCGATAAGATGCAATAAAATTCGTTACTTTGAGAAGTGAAACTACCTAGCAATCGCCATGTCACCCATGCCTTACCGGGATAGTCGCGTTAGGATCCGATGGCCATTCAAATGTGTTTGGCATAAAGGGCCCATTCAGCTGGTTGACAGCATTGACAACCTCCGGTCCAGCCTGAGACAGCCACTTATAATATGGCATCTTCAACAACTGCCTTCGGTCCAGTTTCGCATACTCATCGATCCAAGTGCGCACAGCTATCTCCGCATAAGGGTCATCAGCGACGACGGTATCAGACTACGGGTATAGCCCCCGTGGATAAAAAGGACCTGTAAGAGATTGGCGGGAGTGCGCTCGCAGGATCCGCTTAGTCTGATAAAACGAAGTGACAGAAGTGACGGTGCCGGTACCTGATTTGGTCGACGAGGATGCTAGCTTGAAGCACCACAACTGAATCTGTGACAGCGTTGTACGTACTTCCTTCGAACGTTCCTTTCGATCATTCCAGCTCTGGATCATTAAAGGGTGGGAGAGAAAGTGCTTAACATTTTTAAACTCCCCGCTAAAGCCGATAACTCTATGGTGGTAAGGTAAAAGCCTTCGTGCCTCTAGCCTGCATGTGCACCTGGCACAGTAGATCGCATGTCGGGGATGTTAATGCTAGATGATAGATAGTAAGCTGGAATTTAACTATGTCGTGTCTACGAGAAAGCCTCGTCAAAGAGAGAAGGGACGGGTCTAATCTATAAAACGGGAAAATGGAATGACATTACTAAACGAGTGACCCATGCTCAGTAATTCGTACGAATGAAATCGAAAATAAAGTATGCTAGCTATAAAGAATTACGAGTCATCGCTGTCGGCGTAGTCTTCCTTATCTTCGTCCTCATCTTGATCATTATCTTCGTCATCATCTTCATCTTCATCATCATCAGTGTTATTATCAGTGCCAGAGTTATCCTCATCCTCGTCCTCGTCTGAACCAGAGCTATCCTTATCGCCATCATCAGCACCCGAGTCCATGTCCGACTCCTCGAAGTCAGTCGTGTATCCAGCCTCTTGATACCGATCGGTAGCCCTGGCCTCGCGCTCGGCCACGTGGGCGTCGGGTGCATCCATCCACTGGAGCTTCCTCTCCTTCAGCCGTTTGACCATCGACTGAATGTATTCTGGTACTTTTGCGTCATCGGCAACGAAGCACGTCAGTACTCCGACGGCAGAGGCGACGGTGTGCATGCAGGTTGGGGTCGTTACGTACTTGAGTTTGCATTGCGAGCAGCGTAGTCTCTGACAATCTTCAGGAGGCGGTGGTCCTCTCACGTTAGAAGAGTGCCGTTTGTGTAAAAGGACTTTCATAGTAGAGCCCGATGGTGCTGTTTACGATTATCGCTCGTGTCGATCTACAGTTAGCCCACGATAATGAGCGCCAACTGTAACGCTACTGGTCGCTCCGCTGAGATTCTAGGCAGGCCGAGAACGAATCAGTGCTGAATTCATTATCTATCGGCCTGTCCTGACACCCGAGACTGCGCAAGGCTCGACTTTAGACGATCGCGAAATGATAAGCCTGATACCTGAAATTCATTAAATTCAGCAGAGCTGCACGCGTTTTTTACTGTGACAGAGGGTTAGCTGTTGACGCGTTATTTCTCTTCCCCTTCCGTATGGAGGGCTGGTATTAGCGCGCATATGGACCGGCTGCGAGCTCTACAGCTAACTAGAACCCCAGCACGCCGTGTTTACCTAAATGTCGTCGATTAATGTAGACACGGGAAATAAAAGAAGGCGCTTAGGACTGCCCGGACTACAAGAAGAAGTGAGAGACACCACGAAAGGAAGGGATAGAAAGTTGCACGGTCTCGGGAATTATCTTATTACCAAGCTTCTTGCCATCCGCGGCTTCTCTCACCGGCTCTGTCTTGCAAACATTTTTCCGAGCTTCAATACTTTTGACAGCGGCTCGAACGTGGCGGCAGTTTTTGTACGTATAGGGTTTATTTCTTCCCGAACAAACCGTATGCCCTACTTGTGGCTCTGGCGTGACAAGACTTTCAGACAGCGACCCGGATCAGGCTCCGTTTGCGCGCAGTAGACTGACCATCTCTGTGGAGGATGACCGAGCCGCAATCTCTATCAATGTTTCATGATTTTCCGTCTTGATACAAACACTGGCACCCCTTTCGATCAGCAGATTGGCGGCCTTGAGGTTATCAGCTTTGATGGCCACCTCAAGCGCACCGCTGTAGCGCCTGCCGCGTAGATTTGCATCGACTCCGTTATCCAACAAGCATCTCAAGCGATCATCGTCCGTGTGGCCATACGTGCTCTTCATACACGCTACGAACAATGCATGTTCATGCTCGCCCGCGAGTTGTGTCACCGAAATGCCACGCTCGATCAACAGCTTCATGACAGGTATGCAGGAATTTCGGCATGCGGCATACAGCGCATTGCCATACTCTTCGTGGAAGCAGTTGATGTCAGCCCCGTGGTCGAGCAGAATGTCGACGAAGTTAGCGTGGCCATTCAACCTCGCCTCCGCAGCTGCGCATATGAGAGGAAAGCCGTATTTCCCACCGCTCCTGTTCACATCCGCCCCACTGTTGAGGAGAAAGCTTATGACGGACTCCTTGCAGGTCCCACCTAAGGCTACGCATGCAGCCTGAAGTGCCGTGCCATAGATGCCTCCACAAGCGTTGATGTCGGCTCCGTAAGACAGAAGGATCTTCATCGTCGGAACCTGGTTCTGAGACCGTGCGGCGGCTTGAAGGGCATGCCCGTACTCTCCCCCGGTGGCGTGGACATCTGCACCGTTCGCAAGCAAGACCTCTACCTTACGAGGCGATCCAGACCGGCATGCAGCTTGCAGAGCGTTGCCGAATTTCCCACCCTTTGCATTCACCTCAGCGCCTTTGGAGATCAAGAGCTCCACGACTGTTGTGCGTGCCATGACGACACAAGCGGCCTGAAGTGCATTGCCGTACGTGCCACCGCTGGCATTGACATCTGCTCCCCGGGCGAGTAAAAATTCAGCTCTCTGATCATCGTACATGTAGTGTGCGCATGCAATCTGAAGTGCATGGGAACCATCCCTTCCCGTTACCGACAAATCGGCGCCGTAGGCGATGAGAAGCTGTAGTATCTGCACGCCAAACGAGCCGTGCTCCATCAGAGCGGCTCGAACAGCGGTTCCATAGTCTCCTGGGTGCTCGGCGTTTACGTTTGCCCCGTTCTTGAGCAATATTTCAATGAACTTCATCCCGGTGCCGCGTTCATTTGCGAGTGCCACGGCGGCTATGAGAGGGCTACCGTGCTTGCCCCCGCCCTTGTTTACATCTGCCCCAAAAGCCAGGAGCAGTTCAACGGCAGGCATGTGTCTTTGTGAAACAGCAAGCTGCAAGATCCTGCCGTGTTCCTTGTCGGCTGCATTGGTATCAGCGCCGTTCTCCAGCAGCAGCTTAACTACTGTTGCAGAATCTTCCTCAAACGTGTTTGACCCAAGCATAGCCATGGTGACAGCTGTACCGTGGCGACGTGCACGGTAGCATGCTGGTCCGAACTCTTGGACCATCGGTGCATTGACATCTGCTCCACCCTTCAGCAGAAGCTCAATGATGGGAGGACTCTTTCTCTCAAGCAAAGCGGTGCATAGTGCACTCTGGTTGGCACCATTGGGAGTGGATGCATTCGGATCAGCGCCGAGCCGCAGCAGCAGTTGGATCATATCCGTCTGACCAGCCTTTACTGCTGCCTGCAAGTACCACGCACCGTGTCTTTTAATTTCGTTGGTTGTTGATTCGGGCTCAAGCTTGGCGTGTGAAGAGCCAGCAGCTTCGTGGGATCCGTCTGGTGTTGGAATCTGGTTCGCTGTTGTATCCGTGCCCTCGGCCAACATGAGTTGGAAAATTTCAGTTGCGCCGCCTGTTGCTGCATCTTGGAGTAAGAAAGAAAAACGTGTCCGCTGCCCACAAGAGGGAATTGCGGCACGTAGCGAATCAAAGAAGGCATTGCTGCCGGCCGGGTTCGCAGAGAACGAGTCATCTCCAACGTTCAGTTGCGGCCCTGTTCTCATAAGTGATGCCCACAGTATTTTGAACATTTCCACTTGTCCTCGTTTGGCTGTCCCGGATAGCGCCCAACGCTCGGAGCTATCGAGGAGCGAGCAGTTGTGGGCGTGATCCACAAGCCGGGCAAACACCTTGAGAAGGCCTCTTTCGGCCGCAAGGTCCATCGCCTCGCACATTTCCCGGCCATCAGGCTTTTGTTGTTTGAGAAGACCCAGCTGCATGATAACTTCGTCTTCGCCTAGTACTTGAGCGGCCTGGATCATCGTTGTTGCACGGAGGTCCTGGTTCGGAGCGAGAAGAAGTGATCTGGCCAATACGGCATGTCCACTACGCAGAACCCTTTCGAAGATAGCACGCTCAGCGTGGTTTCGCGCTACTGGATTTGCACCGTGAGACAGAAGCTGTCGGGCTATCTTCTCTTCTCCGATATCCAGAGCCAAGAAGAGCGGAGATGTCCTGTTCAAGAGATATCGTGAGCTGCGTCATGTTCATGAGGCGGCTGTTACTTACCGTTCTGCCCTGGAGATCTTGCGTCTACGAGGTCCTCTCCACTCATCATCCTCTTCTGTGTCTTGTAAGTTAACATCGGCTCCGAAGCTCAGCAACGTCGTCACAACATCCTGGCGCTGAGCCATGATTGCGACTCGAAGAGCGTCGTTGCGCACCCCTTCCATAGCATTGACGCTAGCCCCTGCTTCAAGCAGCTTCAAGACAACTTCGCAAGAGTCGTCCCTGTTCCGGGCGGCTGAGTATAGCGCTGTTTGGCTGGGTTTGCCGCTCGCGAGATTTGGATCGGCACCATGTTTGAGCAGCAGCTCCACGGCCTCGGTGCAGCGTCTCGAAGAAGCAATTTGGAGCGGGCTGGCCCCGTCCTCCCCGACGACACAGTCAGGGTCCGCTCCATTCTCCAAGAGCTCCGTGATGACTGCCGCCGACGGGAAACTGACGGACAATGCGGCTCCAAGCGCGGTCATGTTTTGACTTCCTCCTGACCGTTGATCGATAGCAGCGCCGTTCTGCAACAACAATGACACGATACTTCTACGGGCCCCTTGGCAGGCGACAAGGAGAGTTGATTCCCCTCCGAGGTTTCGGGCATAGACGCAATTGGGGTTTGCTTTGATCAGCCGGTCAAGGACGTCGTCCAGCCCCAAAGCACACGCCGCAAACACCGTGCTTGCATCGTCGGACACGAGAACATCAACCGACGTACTCCTCCAACCAAGGGAAACGTGGCTATCCTCCTCCGTCATCTCTTTCAGCCAACTCTCAAATGTACGAGTATCGCGCACCAAGAACTGGACTAGACGGTCGGAGAAATGCGGAGTGATTGCCCCAGTGGTTATCTCCAACAGATTGCTGCACCACCATTTCGAGGGGTATGACAGAGGCCGAAACCCAAAGTCACGAGTGTCTTCCAGGTAGTCAAAACAAGCGGACACATTTGCTTCCACGTTCCGGAAAGGCATGAATTCCGGAAGATGGGTCTCGAAGTATTCTCGTACGGACAAATAAGCGAAACGAAGGACATTGAGCTCCTTGTCATGTGTCACCAGATGGAATGTCAGCCCGAAGATCTTCTCGGGCTATCTCAATACTGCGTTTAGGGCGGGATCCAACATATTAGCCATCTCAACCGGACTCCAGCGCTGATAACTGCTTAGCATCAGATGGAATACCTTTTTGGCGTCGGCTTCGTATTGTGGATCAACGTCTCGAAGATCCGACATGTTGCGCTAATAGATGTCGTGGTATGTCCCCGTCAAGTCCTTGGGAAGTGCTCCGAGGCGTTGTCGGATGTCCTCTTCGATAAAAAGCTTACATAGATATTACAGCTGCAGCTCTGCCCAGCGAAACCTACCAGGAAATCAGATGAAGATTGAACGGTGAAAGTGTGCGTCAAAACTTACATCCCTTAAGCTTGATCCTTCAGTGTCTTCTTAATATCTTCCCGCAACCCATCGGAGATCTTTCTCGCTTTCAGCAGCCTCCGGGGCTTACCGTCGACACGCCTATCAACTTCATCATCAACGAAAGCCGCAAGGTCAGCTTAGTTATTAGACGACAGAATCTCTTTATTAGAGTATTCTCTAAGCCAGCACACAAGGTCCAAATCGTTGCGACTAGACACAAATACCTTAACAAGACCTTGGCTCTCTCGCAAGATGGTTTCCAGTGCGTCAGTAAGTTCGAATCGAAGACTCACATCACACTCGTCCAAAGCATCCAAGACGATGTAAGTGATGGTCCGAGTCTCTATAATGTCTATAATAAGTTTCAGCGTCTCTCTAACACCTAGAAAGGAGCCCCGCTCCTTACTAAAATCCTTTACAATATAAGTTAGCAAAGCTTTCGAAGACTAAGGTATAGAAAGCTATCTTAGCAAGCTTCGTAAGATAGAAGCCGGCTTAGCTCGTTTCTTTTCCGCGGGATTCCTAGTGCAGTAGAAGTATATCGGATGAGATAATAGATTAGATACTACTTCTATAATAAGCTTTTCTACTATAGTAGATACGAGATAGCTTTTACTAGATCTAGATATCCCGTAAAGCTATAGAATCTCTAAGGCACTCGATAAGAACTACCTTTTAACTAGTAGATTATCTAGTAGCTATATCCTAGTACTAGACAACACGTTGCTATTAACCTTTATCTAATACTAAGGGTATAGAATAGTTAAAATTAAATCTAGAATACGGTTACGCTATATCTTATCTAAAGTCTAGTAGTCTTCTTCTATATACGTCTCTATTCTTAAGATAAACGTCTTAATATCGTTTATTATATAAAGAAGCTTCTAGATATTACTTTATAATATAGAAATATATAATAAGAGTTCTTTAGTACGTATAAGTATAGTACTACGCTCTATAAGGGTTTATTAGTTTAAAATACGCTCTAATAAAAAGCTAAATTCGGATTTAAGATTAAAAAGACTACTAAGTACTCGCTCTTAATAGTTATATTAGTAATAAGCCTCTAGAGTTAGATTCTTAGTAATATACTTATCTTACTTCTATCGTAAAAACGTAAGGCCTTTACTAATAACGACTAATAGATTATATAAAGCTTTATTAAATTAAGCTCTAGAGATTCTACGATAAAAGATTAGTCTAGAAGATATAGAGATTTAAAGATAGCGCCTAGTAGTATCGTTTATACTACGTATTTTACGTCTTCTAGTATAATAGTTTAATATTAAATATCGCTAATTAAGGCTTAAAGAATAAAGCGTAGTATAGTCTAGAGTAATACGGCGTAGATAGAATTATACTAGATAGCTACGTCTTCTACCTTAATAAATCTCTTTATTTATCTTATAACCTTTATAAAGATATTATATAAGAAGACTATCTCTTTATTTAATCGCTTAATAGAGACTCGGTTCTTCTAAGCCTCTTACTATTTTTTTTTAACGATTTTAAAAACGTTAGTTAGTCTTATAGCTTTCGTATACTTACTAATAGTTTCTCTCTCTTCTTATCTAAGCTCTTAAAGCGTAGTTATCTATAGATTTCTATTTTAAATAAGTATATATTAATAATAGCTTTAAGACTACGTACGAGGTTAGAGAGGCGTATAGCTCTATTAGTTACGTAGATATTATATCTATATAACTTTTATCTAGCTTTATAGTAGAGCCGAATAACTCTAATAATAAAGCTTTAGTAAGTAGAGAGTAGAAGTAGAAATAGCGATATAAAAGTTTAGTTAAAAGTAATTAGATAGTAACTTTTAAGTAGCCTCTATATAGTCTTATTATAATACTAGTATCTATTCTAAAGTCGATTAGACCTCTAAGCTATTCTTTTAGCTAATAGAAAGTTACTAATTTATATCCTCTATATTTCTAATTTACTATCTCTAACTAGTATTATTAGTATTATTAGATAGTTTCGTAGTATAACGAGTAATAATATAATTATTATACTTACTAGTAATTTTTATATCGTATACGTTACTACGCACGCGTATATATATACTATATCTACTACTTTATTAGTAACGAACCTTCTATTACTCTTCTATATTTTATAAACGTTACTACTATTATATTAAACTTTATACCCTTTATTAAGAATAAAATAGACCTAGATTACTTTCTAGATAATCTAGTAGATAGTCTTTTTACTAGTATCGAGCCCCTTATAGAGTCTATAGAAGCTATAAAAATAAATATCTACGCGTAGCTAGATATATCTAGCTATAACTAATATCTAAAGAATATCTTATTTACTATAAATAATATTAAATATTCTTTTATTAATAACGAATAGCTTAAGAATAAACCGTTTAATCTAGATCTATTTTTAATTATAGACCTTTTCTTAAAGCTAGATCTAGATCCGCTATCTAAGCTTATCTTCGATAAGAATAAAGATTAGAATAACTCTTAGCGAGTTTCTTTATTAATTTTATCTCTCTCGTCTCTCTCGTCTTCTTTAGTCTTTATCTAGTAGACCTTAGTCGTCTTAAATAAAGACGAGCTTAAACTACTAGAAGAGCGTAGCTATTTATTAAAAACGAAGATAATTAAGGCTATTCGTAACTAGAGTAGTCTTTATAGCTAATTTTACCGCTAGAAGAGAAGTAAGAAGTATCTAAAAACTCGTATTATTAATAAAAATATCTAGATTTATAACTATAAGAATATATTACGCTCTTAACCGCTACGCTTAGATATATAGATATAAGGTAATCGTAGTTCGTTTAGAACGAACTATAATATAAGTTTTATTCTTACTATATCTAACTACTATAACTCTAATAGTAGATAGAAGGTCCGCTATCGTTAAGAATAAATAAGCTTTTATTATAACTATCCGCCTCTCTCTACTATAGTTTAAGCTAGTATCTATTAGTATAAATAAAAGAAAAACTCTTAGATTCTTAATATAATCGTTATCTAGTAGAGAGTAGATATATACGTAGAATAGATACTCGCTACTATTAAGATAATATATCTAAATAGCTATATATAGCTAAAGAATATCTATAACATTTATTATATACTTAAGCGTATAGAATAGAGTAGTAAGAGCGTTATTAATACTATTATAAAGTAGCTAACTAAAGAGTACTACGTATTTCGCTATCTTATTAATAACGAAGAGAAGCTAAACTCGATTATTTAGTTATTTTAGCCGGATATAAAGTTATTTTCTAAGTATTTAGACGTTCTTCTTTTAGACTATACGTTTAAGACGAATAAGTATAATAGACTACTTCTTAATATTATTAGTATTACTCTAAATAATTAAACTATTTCTCTTAGAGTCTTAGTTTTACTAAGTATAAAAGAAGAGGCGTAGCGCTAGATACTTTAATAGCTAGTAGATATCTTTTATTAAGAATAAATTCTAAATTCTAAAGTTATTATTATAGACTATAATCTTATAGTAGTTAATACTATTTAGACTTCGTTTCTAATAACTCTAATACTTATCTATATTTAGTATATAAATAAGAATGTTTTAACGAATATTCGTAGATTCTACCTATAGTTAAGAGAGAATAATATATAGATAGACGCCCTATAAATACTAGAGCTTATAGCTATATACTAATACTATATCTTTATTAAAATTAAAGATAAGTTTAATTCGACTATAACGAGGCTTCGTAATATAGATTCTTATATTATTAATTATTTTAATAAGATTTAGTAGTAGATATAGTTAAACGACTCGCTAAATACCTTACTATTTACTTTTTAGCTACTCTCTCTATCGAAATCTAAGGGTTCTAATTAAGAACGTACTTAAGAAGTATAGAATTAAATTAATAGACCTCTTCTCTACGACTCTAGAGACTAGCTTAACGGCTAAATTCTTAGAAAAATTAAAGATTACTACTTGGCGATAGTAGTTAAACGATTTATCTAACGAGGTTTAAATACGTACCGCTATTTACTTCTTTATTTTTCTTACTTTTCTTACTTTTCTTTATATTTTTCTATTATTTTCTCTATATCTAGAGGTAATAAGCTCTTAAGCGTACCGTT
>JAFISB010000093.1:0-148302 GCA_022560015.1 Diplodia mutila
CCCCCTCACACACCCGCAGAAGACCCCCCTCCCCCCCCCCCCCCCCACCCCCCCCCCCCAATCTTCCCAGACAAAGACCCCTTCGCTTACAATTCCAATTCGCGTGGCACACACAGAAAGTCTTCTCCCGCGCCCACTTCAACTTCTCCCTCTTCTGGCTCGCCCTCACCCTCGCCCTCGGCACCGCCCTCCTCCTTCTCTCCTACGCCCTCGAGCCGCTCTCCCACCGCGTCCACCGCCCCCGTCGCCGCCGCTGGCCGCTCCCCCCGCCGCTCCGCAACGCTAGTAGTCCATTGGACTCCTACACCCGCCTCGAGTGGGCCACCAACGAAACCCTCCAGCTCCAGCGCCTCGCCCACGAGGAGCTCGGCGTCGGGCCCTGGGCCGGCTGCGTCGACGCCGTCCCGACGACCGCCGACGGGAAGCGCAGGCTCGCGGTGCTGGACGTCTCGGATCCGCGGCATCCGCGGCTGAAGGCGCCGGCGGCGTCGTTGGAGGAGGAGATGGCGCGGGCCGCTGCTGCTGGTAGGGATGGGGAGGATGGTGGCGGTGGTGGCGGGGCGGTGCCGGTGCGGGTGGAGGTGGAGGAAGGGGGTTCGGTGGGGAGTAGCGGTGGGGAAGCGGATGCCGGGGGAGGGCCGGAAAAAGAGGCCGAGCAGACGGTCGTGGAGAGGGACGGCGGGTCTGGAAGGTGGTTGCGGGGTTGGAGAGGGCTTTGGGGGATGGGTCGTGGGTGAGGAAGAGTATGCTCATGGGGGGTAAGTGATTGGAGTGGGGGTTTCGCAAGATGCTGTGTGAGTGTCGGGAGTCTCGGTGGGGATGGCGCGAGTGGAAATACATGAGGAAGACAGTATTTGATTTATTGTAGGGCTAATGAATGCTTGGTTCCAATTGCACGTACCTGGTGTACTCACTTCTACCGTGCTGAGTGGCTGTGGTTTTTCAATCAGGCGCAATAAGTACGAACTTGTCCGCTGAATTCTTCCTTCTTACATTGCAATTGCGTCTGCGAGCTCCTGTCGCTTGCATACATGACGTTGGATTTGCATGTGCTGGGACAGAAGTAACCTTGTTCTTCCGCGATTATTCGTCCGCTTCACTCGAGCACTCCTCATCTTCAAACTTTTTCTCGGCTTCTCCGACGAAGATTCTATTGCAGAAAGCGCTGATACGAGAATGCTTTTCAGAAGCCACTGTAAGCAGGCGTGCAGACTCGACTCACCGTCGAGCAGCTTTCCGGAGATCCGGTGCAATCAATGACAGAGAATCATGAGTCTGGAGGGGCATGTACGGCCCGGATTTGCCGACGCTCACCACCACTTTTCACAGAGCGGGGAAATGGCACCCTTATCGGCGAGAAACAAGATTTCTGCATCAGCATCCTTGCCGTCCAGCAGTAAGCCAAGCAGGAAACGCGTATTACTTACGAGGAAAGCCGTCTGTGCCTTGAAATCTGAAACGCGGCGACTGTCATGATGCTCCACAGTTGCGAAGTTGAGCGCACGTTCTCTGCTTTTCTCCGCAGTGATTCGGCGTATTTAAGGCGGCCCCATGTACGAGACGCAGCGGCTGGGTTAAGATCCGTCGGCCGGCTGCGGATCATCGGCTTACCACACCTCCCGTTCCGAATCCGAGACATGCAGCGCCGATCCCTTACTCTTTCGTCCACAAATCTGTAACACCAAGGCCCAATGACTGACGGGCATTTATGTTGAGATGATATATAATCTTATCTGCGCATACCAAGGTTTTTGCCTTCCAGCGTGGACAGGTCGCTGCTGATATCAAAAATGCTCTACACCGACTCCCCAAACGTGCCTTTCGCGCTCCTCTTCGTGGGCGGGTTTGTAAGTTCTCACTTGCGAGTTCAGAACCATTGGCGCCACAGCTGTTGACCCATGCTTAGGGAATCCTTCTCGTACTATCCCGAATCCTTTACAACCTCTTCCTCCACCCACTCCGATCCTACCCAGGCCCATGGTACGCCAAAGCGACCATCTTCTGGTCTCAGTACCACACGTACAAGGGCACCCTCACCTTTCTGGTGCACGAACTGCACCAAAAGTACGGTCCAGTGGTCCGCATCGCTCCGGATGAGTTGGTCTATACCAGCCCGGAGGCGTGGAAGGACATCTATGGCCACCGCAACGGCGTGGCGGAGAACAAAAAACATCCGAGCCGAAACACCGAGCCAGACGCCGCGCATCCGACCATCATTACGGCGGACAGGGAGCAGCACTCCAAGCTGCGGAGGCTGCTGTCCCACGCCTTTTCCGAGAAGTCCATGAAGGACCAGGAGCCCGTCATCAGGTCGTACATCGACCTCTTGATCGAGCGGCTGCGCGAAGTAGCCAAAGACAATGACCCCAAGGGCACCGACATTGTGCGATGGTACAACGTAAGCCATCATCATCACCACCCTATCTAATCCCCACTGACATGGCGGCCCAGTTCACCACCTTCGACATCATCGGGCACCTCGCCTTCGCCGAGTCGTTCGGGTGCCTGCAGAACTCGCAGTACCACCCGTGGGTCGAATTCATGTTCTCCGTCATCCAGTTCGGCTCCAAGATGAGCGCGCTCAAGCGCGTCGAAGCCAGCCTGGCCACGCTCGCCACGAACATCATCCCGGAGCGCGTGCGCGCCCAGCGCCACAAGCTGTACCGCATGACCGACGAGCTCGTCCTCCGCCGCAGCGGCACCGAGCCGTCGTACACGGACTTCATGACGCACCTGTTGGCCGCGACCAAGACCGGCAAGCTGAGCATGCCCGACGTCCTCGCCCAAGCCCCGCTGCTCGTCATCGCCGGCAGCGAAACCACCGCCACCGTCCTGTCCGGCGGCACCTTCCACCTGCTCACCAACCCCCGCGTCTACGAACGGCTGACGACCGAGATCCGCACCCGCTTCGCCGCCCAGAGCGAGATCGACCTCGCCTCCACCAACGACCTCAAGTACCTCTTCGCCTTCTTCGATGAGGCCCTGCGCATGTACCCGCCCGCCGCCAACAACCTCGGCCGCGTCACCCCGCCCGAGGGCGCGACGATCGCGGGCAGCTGGGTCCCCGGCGACACCAGCGTCGGCATCCACCAGTACGCCCAGTTCCACTCCGCGGCCAACTTCGCCGAGCCGGACGTCTTCGCGCCGGAGCGGTTCCTCGAGAACGGCGATCCGAAGTGGGAGGGCGATCGGAGGGACGCGTTGCAGCCGTTCTCGTTCGGGCCGCGGAACTGCATCGGCCGCAAGTGAGTGGGATTTTTTTCTTTTCTCCCTGCTTCTCCCCCCTTCTTTGTCGTTGTATATGGGATTGCTAACGCCTGGTTTGCTGTTTCTTAGTCTTGCGTACGTCGAGATGCGTTTGATCTTGGCTTCGGTTCTGTGGAATTTTGACATGGAGCTTGTTTCTGGCCAGGAGAACTGGCTCGATCAGAAGATTTACTTCGTGTGGGAGAAGCATCCTCTCATGATCAAACTCACCCCGGTGAAGAGGTGAGATGCGGATGTTTTTCGGGGTTTTCATCATTGTTCATTGCATGTGGAAGCAAGTCCGGTTACGATTGGAAGGCAACGCAAAGATCACACCGAGCTATCGGAAGATTTCATATGGATTAAATGATGTGATCTATGGGCTAAAGCTCAATCTGATAATTCTGACCGCTTGGTCCGCACCAGCGTTGGTTCACCCAGCCAAACAAAAACAATCATTGCCCACCCATGATATGGAAACCTGGAGACAATCTCAACCTTCCTCCAACCCCAGAACTCCAATATCCCATTCAGCCGGCCAGTGCAATTTGAAACTCCATGAAACTAATGAAGAACGAGTCTGTCCGGATCCTGCCGATCCAGAGAAATGGTTAATTCTGGCTGGTTCCGCAACCAATTCGCCACATGATGGCGCTGGCCACAGGATGTCACCAGCAGTTTGAAGCTAAGTTTAGTAGTTCCTGACAGCCTGCCTGCCTTGTTTCGCTCCACGAGGGTGTTGAGCGCATCCATGGCGAATTCCACGTCAAGGTAGCGTTTCATCATAAGATGATCGACCCCGTCGATCATGCAGATGATGGTACCGGCACGCACCCTCTCGATGAGATTGGCAAACAGTCTGCACATATCTGGCACCTTACCACTCGGAAGAGCCATCAAAAAGTCATCGTTGACGAACCGCATCACCCCCGAGCTGTCGACGTTCTGGATGAAGAGCTGGGCGATGAGGGACTTCATCATGGCCGTCACGCCGTTCCGCGCCTCGGCGTTCGAGCTGTACGAGTAGCAGAAGTAGGCCAGCGGGTTGGCCCCGTAGGTAACGGCGGGCATCTTCCGGGCTAGCATCGCGACAAGGTGGGTCAGACCAGGCGCAGCGTCGTACTTCTCGATAGAGACGGCGAGCGCAGCCGGGCTGTGGTCTTGGAACCAGAATTTGAACCTGGGCTCGTTCAGGATTTCGCTCATGGTCCCGAGGTACCGCTCGGCCGTCTCCTTGCCCACGTCGATTGCGGCATTCCGCTTAAAGTCGATGGCGGCTACTGACAGCTGGAGAAAGTCCAATATCTGTGCGACGCTGATCGGATTTTGATCCCTGTCCGGGACCGTCGCTTGCAGGTGCTCCAACCATCTTTGTGGCTCATCTGCATCTGGTCAGAGCTTGTTCATGCGAGAACTGACTGAATTTACCTTTAACGCCAGCCGCCAAGGCGTCAATGATGCCTTCTATAGTATTGTTGGTCGCCGACATCTTTGCCAAGTTGTACTCTTCGTGTACCTCGTTCTGGGGTGTGGAAGCGGGATCTGCCGAACTTGATCGTTCCTTGGGGTGAGTTGTGCTTCGGCTCTGTCTTTGGCAATCTGCTGTTGAGTTACCCGAGAGGTGGTCGAGGAAAGTGCAGGCAGTGGGTGTTGTTTCGAACCTGGAAACATCCTACAGCAAGGTTGTATATGTACGCGGTTGGCCTCAATGTCTGCTATGTACTGGCATCTGCTCTCCTTTTCCACTTCTTTGTGACTAATTCCTGCGGTGTCTGCAGCCACCGATGCGTTCTTGCTGAGAGCTTCGTGTCCTATTGGCAAGCACGGCTGGAACAGCAAACACTGCGTGTGCACACTACGACAAAGCATGTTGTGGCGGTCTTGAAGAGTGCCAGTCTTTATGCAAAACGTCACTGAAAAGCAGCTCGCTAATCATGCGGCACACTGGCTTGACAACTACGCTTTCTCGAAGACGGTTCCACGCGTGGATTTCGAGCAGCCGGAATACGCAGTCGTGGTCAACAACATCCAAAGGCTGTAAACAGATGATGTGTCTCGAGTAACTACAGCACCCACCCCTCATGCTCGATAAGCTGCCATTGGGCATGCGTCACGCACAGCCTTCGCTGAACACAGTAGCAGTTCCTGATGGCCTCCACGTGTACAGCATTCACCATAGCGCAAGGATTTCTTGTAAACAGTTTGCAGCTCTTCCCAAAAGCCCTGGTTGTACCGATTGGGAAAGCCTCCATCGCCGTTGAGCGCTCAAGGCATTCCCAAAAGAAACAAGAGCGAAAGCAGAACAATCAATCATAGCTTTCCAATAGGCATTCGAATAATCGGCTTCGAGCTGCCACTGCATTTACGCTACGAATTCGCCCTCTCCAAAACTCCCACAAGATCCCTCGCGGGGTCATCATTCTCGACAATACCCAACACCGTGTCAGGCTTCTTGTACCCCAGAAGCGAAAGCATCTTGTCACTCATGTTCCACACCTTGCTGCGCGGCACGGCGAGGAACTGATTTTCCTCGGTCCGCAGGTTCCCCCTGATGAAGAACAATCCGTGCACCTTGCGGACCTCACCGGGGACGGAGTTGTAGCCGCCGCCGTGGTAGCAGGAAGCCAGGAAGATGAGGGCGGAGCCGGGCTCCATTTCTGATGAAGGTTGACGTGAGTGGTGTGCCCTCCGCTGTTTCGAACGGAGGTTAAACGGGCGACTTACCAGCGAAGCAAACCTCGTCCGTCCGCGGAGCCCGGGAGTCGTCCCACTTGTGGGACCCGGGAATGAACATGGTCGCGCCGTTCTCACGCGTCGTCCGGGTACCCGCGATGAGGCACGCGAACTGGCTCGCCTTCTTCAGGTCGAACTTGCTGCCGCCGTGCCTGACGCCGTGCACGTTGTCGTCGCGGTGCAGCCGCTGCCGCGGGGCGCCGTGCCCGATGTAGAAGGTCACGCTGATGCTCAGCAGCGGGTCGATGACGTTCTCCTCGACGACGTCCTCCCGGATGACGCTGAAGCGCTCGCGCAGCACGGCCGTCCGCAGGTCCTCCAGCACCGGGTGCTCGGCGCAGATCTTGGCGACGGTGGGGGACTTGCCGACCAGCCCCGGCACGGCGAGGGTTTCCTTGGGGACGATGTGCAGGGCGCTGCCTTCGGTCGAGCGCGTCTGGGTGCGGTGCGACTCAACGTCGGCGTCGATGGCGGAGAGCTCGTCCTGGCTGGCGAAGTTGGTGAGGATGAGGCCGCCGTCGCGTTCGAGGACGCCGAGGATGTCGTCGAGTGCGGCGTCCGCGGGGAGGGAGGCGATGCTTGTCGGAGGCTTGTGCGAGGCGGGGATTGGCTGAGGTGGTGAGGGGATTCCGACGGCCATAATTTTTTTTTCTGTTCTCGCAGCGGTTTTTGATAAAACAATGTTGTTGAGTTGAGCAGGCAAATGGAGGTGGACTCTGCCCTGGCGTGGAAGGGCGCTCAAAATAAGCATTGGTCGTTGCGGCAGTGGCATTGCCCGATCGGCATGCGGGGAACGGTTTTCCAAAGATGGGGGTTATCAGGACGATCCCTTGATCGGCTGTATGCAAGCTCAATAGGGTGGCACGCTCGGATAGACCACCGAGCAGGGATCGGGAGCCTCGGCTGTGGCCTCCGAGCAGCGGTAATGGCGGGTCCCAAGCCCCCCGCTACCCCAGGATTCTTATCATATCTCGGATATCTCGATTTCGTGGACTCGATAACCTCTTTGGGAGATTCTGCGGTTCACTATGTGTCATCGCCGACCTCGGTAGTGAGCCGCGTGCCCGATGGTTCATTCACTATCCGCGTTGCTCTGGTCACACTCGATTTGGATTCTAAGCTTTGGTGGATTTGCGTAGTATCGGGCCTTATCGCTCTCTGCACAGCTTTATGTGGCTTGGGAGAGGGACCAAAGCTGTCCAAGCCCAAATCCGGTATCTGGCTCCATAGACGATGAGAATATTTAATACGAATTCTTCACGGCTTCATTCAAAGCCCATCAGAAAGCGTCGGAAACTGTGCCATCAGATCTCATTCAGAGACAGACACCTTGATCTACTTCCTCACACTTCACTGAAGACCATTCAAGATGCCCAGCGCCATCTATGAGAATGCTCCCATTCCCGCTCCGGCACCGCCCAAGGTGACCGGTCCAGCAACCAAGCGGGCTACCCGTCCCACCAACAAGCTGCCTCTATCCCTGATCGATGGCGCTCGCATCGAGAAGCGAGAGCCCTTCGATCCCGAGAAGCACCTCATCTTTCAGGCGCCGGAGAAGATCTACACCATGGAGGAGATCGGCCTCGATGGCAATGGCATCTCTCCCAATGCCGTGTCGGACCCATTCCCCTTCTTCAGTGGCGAAGCCATCCGCCAGATGCGCGCCGAGATCTTTAGCGATGCGTCCATGAAGCAATGCCAGTACGCGTCGACGTTCAACAAGAACATGATCCGCGGGATGGGCCCAGAGTAAGTCGGAACCCAGCCGTGCAAGCAGCAATGCCGTGTTGACACTTCTCCCCCCAGCCGCGCCCCCTTCATCTACGACGCGTGGTACTCGCCCGAGGTGCTGGCCAAGATCTCGCAAGTCGCGGGCATCGAGCTGGTGCCGGCGCTGGACTTCGACGTCGGCAACATCAACATCTCCATCGGCAACCCGAACGACACGGTCGACATGGCGGAGGTCGAGAAGCAGAAGTTCGCGGGCGAGGACGTGTCGGCGGTGGCGTGGCACTACGACAGCTATCCCTTCGTCTGCGTGACCATGCTGTCCGACTGCACCGGCATGATCGGCGGCGAGACGGCGCTGCGGACCGGCACCGGCGAGGTGATGAAGGTCCGCGGACCCGCCATGGTACGATTCGTCTATAGCCCGCCTCTTCGTCCAAGCAACGTTCACGGTGCTAACTGCTCCTCCACAGGGAACCGCCGTCGTCCTGCAGGGCCGCTACATCGAGCACCAGGCCCTCAAGGCCTTCGGCGGCCAGGAGCGCATCACCATGGTGACCTCGTTCCGGGCGAAGAGCCCGCTGGTCAGGGACGAGACCGCGCTCACGGGCGTGCGCGGCATCAGCGATCTGTCGATGATCTACGGCCAGTACACCGAGTACAGGCTGCAGATCCTGGAGGAGCGCATTCGCGAGAAGCAGAGGACCGAACGCCGCCGCGAGGTGGGCAAGCGGCCGTTCGACATCCGAGGCACGCGGGCGTGGTTGATGGAGCAGAAGTACTTCATTGATTCTATGTTGCAGGAGATTTACGCGGTTGAGGACAATTAGGGGAGTGAGTGGAAGCTTACGATATTGTTTTCTGCAGACGTTCAGCCTGTTTGTTATGTGGCGTTTGTTTCTGTTTAGCTGTTATAAATTACTAACTTTTATGCCTTCACACTGCAGCTGGCTGTCTTACCATTTTGTAAGAAACTGGCAAACGTATGATTCGAGTGGTGAGGAATAGGCTAAGGGAAGAAGTAATCTTATCCGCAATCATTATCAGCGCTCTCCGAAATTGTCGGTAGGCATTGAGCGGAGAGCCCATGGAACAATTAATGCTGATATCTTTTGTCTTCAACTTGGAAGACCTAACATCCGAAGGTGTAATTAAAACGTGACATTTTACGTCTGCTCGCCATATACCAGTAACAGTATCACTTCATTCGCACTATGTCCAATGTCCTTCGTTTTGGGTAATTACTTGTGGGGTATAGTACGAAGCCAAATGATACTCTCGACCGTAACCACGCCACGAAGCAAACACTTCGGCAATGCAGAATCTACTGTCGGAGCACCGAATGTGGCATCCCCCATTTCAAATGGAAGAGCGAGATACAAGTATACTAAACGGTATCACATAGCCGAAGCGCTTGTTGAGGACACGAAAGAATTTCATGTGCGGTATCCTATCTACATCTTGCTGTATACCGTGTTGATGCCGCCGGTGATGACCGTCTTGTACACCATGTAGTCATCACAACCGTACTTGCTGGCTTCGCGACCAAAGCCGGACTGCTTAACGCCGCCAAAACTGCAACAAGCCGGTTAGCATACGACCCAGTGGAGGAGTAGAATCAGGTTTGAAGAAAGGAAAAAGAGACACTTACGGCGCAGCGGGGTCCGAAATAACCCCTGTATTAACCGCCACCATACCAAAGTCCAACCTCTCACTCACACGATAATGCCTCGCCAGGTCACTTGTCATGACATACGACGCCAACCCCACATCCACGCTATTCGCGCGGTCCACGACCTCATCCTCAGTCTCAAACCTGCCCACGGCGGCCAGCGGGCCGAACGTCTCCTCGCTCATGACCTTCATGCTGTCGTCAACATCAGCCAGCACGGTGAGCTCGTAGAAGCGGCTTCCGAGCTGCGGCAGCCTGTTGCCACCAACCAGAACGTTCGCCCCCTTGCCGACGGCGTCGCGGACGTGCTCCTCAGTCTTGTCGACGCTGGTCGTCAACGGGCCGTGCGTGACGCCCGCCTCGGCGCCGTTGCCGACGCGGAACGCCTTCACCCCTTCCACCAGCCGCCGGCAGAAGGCGTCGTACACGCCGGCTTGCACGAAGATGCGGTTGGCACAGACGCACGTCTGCCCCGTGACCTTGAACTTGGCGATCAGCACGGCCTGCACGGCAGTATCGATGTCTGCGTCGTCGAAGACGATGAAGGGCGCGTTGCCGCCCAGTTCGAGGCTAAGTTTCTTGAGCGACTGGCTCGACTGTGCCATGAGCAGGCGGCCCACCCGCGTCGAGCCGGTGAAGGAGATCTTCTTGACGGCGTTGGACTCGCACATGGCCAGCCCCAGCCGCGGCGTGTTCTCGAGGCTCGCGGTGACGACGTTGAAGACGCCCTTGGGCACGCCCGCCCGCTCGCCCAGGACGGCGAGGACGTTGGACGAGAAGGGCGTCAGGCCGTCCGGCTTGAGCACCGCCGTGCAGCCGGCGGCCAGGGCGGCGGCCACCTTGCGGGCGCCCATGGCCATGGGGAAGTTCCAGGGCGTGATGAGTCCGCAGACGCCCACGGGCTGCTTGAGGATCTGCGTCCGGGCATCGGGATTCCCATGCGGGACGACGTCGCCGTACAGCCGGGGCGCCTCCTCGGCGAACCACTCGAAGAAGCCGGCCGCGAACAGCGCCTCGCCCTCGGCGTCGCCCCGCGCCTTGCCGTTCTCGGCCGTGATGATCCGCCCGATGTCCGCCTTGTGCGCGACGATCAGGTCGAACCACTTGCGCAGGACGCGGCCCCGGGACCGTCCGGACTGCGCGCGCCAGGATGGGAAGGCGGCCGAGGCGGCTCGCACCGCGGCGGAGAGGTCGGCCGTGCTGCATTCCGGGACCGTGCCGATGACCGAGTCGGTGGCCGGGTTGCTGACGGGGAAGGTCTTGCCGGACTCTGATGAGACCCATTGGCCGTCGATGTAGGCTTTCTCGATGAGCAGACTGGGGTCTTGAAGGGAGGAGGCGAGCGAAGCCATGATGGTGGAGGGAAATGGAGGGGGCGGGATTGGGAATCGACACGGAAGAGTTCGGCGAAGATTGGAACAGGACTGGAATGCCTCAGAGATAACGGCTTGATATGAAGATCTAAGAAGTGCTTCGCGTCTGTGGCAGATGATGACTAGAAGCACTGCTTCCTATCCGAGGCCGGTGCCCATCTTTCACCATGCTCGTGGTTGCCACCGATACGGGAACCCCGAGTCCCGCTGCCTGACGGTCCCGAGATCCGCAATCAATAACGGAGAGAAGGATGTACAGCCTGTATCTCTCGCAATTTCGAACCCTTTTAGTTCACTCAGTCCATGATGTTGGGCGAGGTTGGTGTCGAGGCTCGGCAATGATATCCGAGAGCCCACCCTGCTCGGCTTCCCCACCGACGCCGGATAAGCCAGATAACGGAACGCATGAGTGACACAGCCGGCGGTCGCGGTTTCATGGCAGCTTCGGATCCCGCTGCGGGTGCCATCTCTCATTCCGGGCTGTCGAAGCGTCCGCGGACTGGACCGAAACGCCTGAGCATGGCGTGTTCGTAGGTTGCAAGCCACTGATGCATTCATATGTAGTTGGCCCTTGATGGAGTCTCTGGATATCCGTCTTTTGAGGGGACATGGGAACTGAACAGCCTGCAAGACGCTTATCTCAAATTCGATTGTTGCCATGTATTTTTGATGAAAGAAGGTTCGGTTTATTTATGATTTCAATCTTTTCGCACCAATGGCAGTACTCCGTCTACGGTACCCAAGCTGAGCGGCAAATGCACGGAAACCATGCGCCGCGGCCTTGTATGTACACACAGTAGTCTACGCCCCAGACCGAAACGGAATCCCAATCTTCTCGAACTTCAGCCAACCCCTCACAGACCTCCAAGCTCCCATTTCCTCCACCTCCGCAAACAGCGCCTCGTGCTCATCGACCGCCGGCCTCGCCCACACCAGATCCGCCTTGCGGGGATCAACCGGCCTCGAGCGCTTGAACACCTTCCAGAAAGTGAAGGTGGCGACGGCGAGGAAGGCCATCGTATAGCTGCTGAAGAAGGTGCCGAGGTCCCAGTGGCCATTGAGGAAGACGGCGTAGCCGTAGAAGATCTCGATGAACGCGATCCACACGAGGGCGATCCACGCGCCGGCGGGCTGGAACCAGCCGCGGTATGGCAGCGCGGCCCGGTCGAAGCCTTGGGCTTTGAGGGCGCGGTGGAAGCAGATGTAGTTGACGCAGATGACGATGTAGGTCACGAGCGTGCCGCCGGTGATCAGGTTTGTGAGCCTGTTGGTTTTTTTCTGCTGTGAGTATCAAGGCCGGGAACAACTGAGGTGGGAGGGAGACTGACCATGTCAACACTTGTACTCCGCTCTTGCTAAGCTTCATGTAGGAGAGGCAGGCGAATGCGAGCGCGACCGCCAGCGAGTAGATCGGCACGCCGTTCTTGGTCGTTCTCAAAAAGAATTTGGGGGCGTGACCGTTGGATGCGAGCCCGTGGAGACTGCGGCACGTGGCGTAGACATAGCAGTTGCCGGCCGAGTAGACGCTGGTGACGAGCAGCGCGTTGACGATGTGGGGAAGGACTTTGATGCCCATGTTGCTCATGGCGATGACGAACGGCGATGAGCCCCCGGTGCTGGTTTCGCCCGCGCCCAGCACGGCTGTCAGGGTCGGGTCGTTGGCGGGCAAGACGATGCCGACGCAGAGCGCACCCAGCACGAAAAAGAGACCGAAACGCCAGTATACCCGCTTGAATGCCACGCGGAGTGTCTTGCGAGGAAGTTGGACTTCGCCAGCACACGTGGCGAGGTACTCGGGACCAACGATGACGAAAGCAGCTTGCCAGAGTGCGGACAAGAAGCCTTGGAAACGGCCCAGGTCACCGGTGGAGATGTACTCGACGAAAGGCTCCTATGGACAGAGGCAGTTAGCGTTGTGGGCGACAAAGACTTGCAGTTGTCGACTCATACCGGCTTGCTCCAGTTGGAGAATCCATAGGCATCTTTCTTCGGATTGCCGCCGCACATTGTGACGAAGGTGAAGCTGTACAGAAGGATGATGAGGAATATCTTGCCGAGTGATAGCCAGAACTCGGCTTCGCCAAAATACTGCACGGCCAGGACATTGGTTACGCTGGACCAGATAGTGAGTCACCTTGCATATTTCTAATCACAGTGGAGAGTGACGCACCCGTAACAGACGATACACGCAGTGATGACGGCGACCGAGGGGATATCGTCTCGCCAGTAGGTCAAGATCAAGTCCAAAGCCGTTATCTCGAAGGGGATCAAAAGAGCCTCGAACAGGAAGAAGTTCCATCCGACCATGAAGGCCCATGCCTCGTCGACCCAGAGGTTGGCGTGCGTGACGAAGGCGGCACTGACGGGCATAAAGGTCGTCATCTCGGCGAGGCAATTGTTGACCAGCGCGATGATGCACGACTGGAAGATGAAGGCGATCAACAGACTGGCGGCTCCTCCATGCAGCAGGCCGTAACCAATGCTGATGAAAAGTGCAGTTCCGATGGAGCCACCAATAGCGAAGAAGTGTACCTGGCGCGGTGTTAAGTGGCGTTGCAGCGTCTCATGGTGCAGTTTGGATTCGCCAACGGCAAAGTCGCCAGGCACAGTATCCTTCTCCGCATCGGTTGCCGACGCCTTTTGCTTCAACGATAGCGATTCCGCCGTCATTGTTTAATGTGGGTCGGTTGTGCGAAGGCACTCAAAAATGAATGGGGGTAATTGGACGGCGCTCCGGGAGGAGCAGAATAGTGTTGCTGAAGAAAGAGCTTGAGTCTTCCTACTCGGTACCAGGAGACGGTGTAGACGATGTTGGGTTTCTCACGCACGAGAGTGATAAACGCCGCTTTCTATGTGAGATATATCCCCGGCATGAAGTACGCTATCTTACCGGATGTTGTAGGATCTCCTGGATGGTGATAAGGCTTGACCTACAACCACTTGCCTCTCTTGCGGGTGTCTCCGCGCCTCATTTCATTCTGTTTGGTAATTCCGGGCTGTCTAGCGGTCGACCACACGGGTCGGTTGGGGAACCCGAACAAGATACCAAGAACTGTGACATCATCCGCTCGCCTCCTCCAGGGCGCAGCAAACACTATCATCGAATGGCCCTAGTGTCTTTCTTTACTCCCCGCGATACTTAACCAAAGAAGGCATAGCATGAATTTCCAGCCAAGTGCAATCAAAAGTCTGGGGTATCAGCCGCAACTGTTAATACCTCGCATTTCGCCACGCTCTCGGATCGGTAATGGTGTGTCGTTGACTGCCGGCGCCACAGTCGCGGGTGAGGGCCATCGAACCCGTGACGTAGCTCATCTTAACACTGCTGTACCTTATACCTCATAGCCGCAAACGTTGTGGCTTATAAACCAACTGTCAGTCTGGTTGGCTCTGCGCTGTCTCAAGTGGGGATACCCTGTATGATCCAGGCAAGCAAGTCTCAATGCTCGACTGCTGGCACGGATATTAAACGTCCAACACGGCGCTTGAGAAGGAAATGGAATGCCAGATAAGCTTGTTTCCGAAGGGTTTACAGTCTTAGGAGGGCGTGCTCCAAGCGGTATCTGATAGTCGTCTTCGTCGCGGAAGGAAGTCCCACCTCGGCTGTGTTCCGACGTGTCTCGGGACGCCGCCAAGGTCTCGGCTTTGCTGTTCGCCGTGTACTCCCATTGGAATTCGGACTGAAGCAGAAGCAGGGCCGAGTACAGTACAGGACGATTGATATAAGGGAGAGACAGTCCTGGTGAACTACTAGCATGGTAACAGCCTTCCATTCTTCTCTCCTCTCTCTTTGTCGACATCTTCTTGGCCTTTCAATATCTCATCCACACAAAATGGAGTCACGAGAGTTGCGTGGCATAGCGGAAAAGCTCCGTGAAGCCCGCCTCAACCGCACGCCCATCCAGCCTCTTTCCAAGAGCCACCCCAAACTCGATACCGACGGCGCGTTCCAAGTCCAGAAAATCAGTGCCGAGCTTGCGGTTCAAAAAGACGGCGACCGGCTCGTGGGCTACAAGCTCGGCAACATCGCCAAAGCCATGCAGCAAGCGTTCGGGCTGGACGAGCCAGACTACGGCATCCTGCTAGGCAGCACCTTCATCTACGAAGGCACCAAGGTGGCGCTCTCCAGCTTCGTCGCCCCTTACGTAGAGCTGGAGCCAGCGTTCGTGCTGAAGAGCGGGCTGAAAGGCCCCAACGTCACGACCGCGGACGTCATCAGTGCCATCGACTACGCCATCCCGGCGGTCGAGATCATCGACTCGCGGGTGCAGGACTGGGCGATCGGGCTGGCGGACACGCTCGCGGACAACGGGTCGACGGGGGCAGTGATCCTGGGCGGCACTCCGCGGCGCTTGACCGACCCTACGTTGTGCCTGAGCAACACGCGTGGCTGGCTCGAGCACAACGGCGATGAGATCGTGGCTGGGAATACGCGCAACATCCTCGGCAACCCCATCAACGCGCTCGCGTGGCTGGTCAACCGGCTGGCCGAGTATGATGTCGAGTTCCTGCCCGGCCAGGTGGTGTTGCCCGGTAGCTGTCTGGAGGCGATGCCGATGAAGAAGGGGCACTGGTCGTGCACGTACGAGGGCTGGGGGACGATTGACTTCGATGTGGAGTAGTGGAGGCTGAAGATTGCTTGGCGTGCGGAGATCGTCTTGGATGCTTCGGGTTCTGTTGGAGATAAGGTACAACAAATGGCTGGTTGGGGAAATCAACAAGTGAATGGCATGCAGGCCTTGCGGAGAGATGCCGAGATGCAGGGTGTAGTGGAGCATGGATCGGGATCTGTATCCGATCCCAGCTGCCTTATCTAACCGCATTCGGAGCACTGCTTTGATGATGAGTAAGGAAATCCCCCGCAGTCTACTAGTCCGCTTTGTGATATAGTAACCGGAGCATTCAATTGGCTGGAAATGCGGGAGCTTGGCCCAGCAGCGATAAGACGACCCACTCAAACAACAAGCGGGGTCGTGCGTATCTACCATCCCATTCTTGCGTGCCAGTGGAAGACACCCAACGCCCACGATGAGGAGCTGGTTTGCGGCCTGGGTCGATCCAATACTGTGCAACTCCGTAGCATAATGACTCCCAACACTGACACCGAGCGTCGAAGGGGGCGAAGGACCGCCAACGCGTAAGGCTTCTTATCTCATTATTACTACCGTTGTTGACGCAGGCCCAGTTGTATCGCGTGCCGACAGAGCAAAATAAAATGTTCAGGCATACATCCTTGTGGCAACTGTGAAAGACGCGCTGTCACGTGTCGATTTTCCGATGGCGGTAACAAGGTCATGGTCTCGGAGAGGTATGCCGATACACCATTGCACCATTCGGAAGCTCTGTCACGTATAGATATACTTACACCAATGGCTAGATATCTTCGAGAGCTGCAGGAAGCATCCCGAAGTCAACGTCATTCGTCAACGAGGCTGCCTTCGCCCGTGACCCCGAGCCAGTTGTTGCAATATAAGCTGTTTTAGTACTAGTAGATAGCTTAGTCATCCGCATTGGGTTATAAAGGCACCTTCGGGTGACCCTCCCCTCTGCTCCTCATGCCACTCCTCAGCAGGAGTCCAATACGATCCTTCTTCATCATCTATTGCAACACAGTCTTCCGGCCCGCAGTCCAGCGGCCCTACTATAGATCCCCGTGGTGAGTATCTACTTTCCCTCTTTTCCCTCTCTATAGGTTCCCTTTAGTCATTCATCAAGCTGTTCTTGGTTACTCCGACTCTCACCCTCTTATTCCGCTGTCATGTGCACGGCCTTCCCTTTCCCAACTATCATCATAAGCTAATCGTCTTCAACAAGGTACGGGCTCGGCATTTGTCACCAATGAGGTACCACAGTATCAGTCCAGCGATGGGACGTTTAGCATATGGACCAGTCCCTTCGAATGTCCGTCAAAGACCATCAGGAACATGTGCCATGACCGACGCAAATGGAGTGAGTCCCACCCACCTTTGTCGTCCGCCACAACCCTGACATATAATCTACAGTCTGGCTGGCCCCTCGATCAACAATGTCATTCACTGTCCGTCTCGAGCTGATGTTGACCGACAAGCTGCACGTCGAAGCAACCAACAGCTTCTCCAAGTGCTTCGAGGCCAACACGTACTCTTTACGATGGGAACAGTGGCCAGACAATGTCCCCCCGGACATTAGTGACCTGCCATCGGTCGATCACGCCCTGTACCTATTCCACACGGTCAAATTCCATCTCGGCCACCACTACCGATCCTTCGATGACGGAGAATTCATGGACAACGTGCACGAATTCTACTACGGCAACGCCCTCGAAAAGGCAACGGAATGCCGCATGTGGTTCATTCAGTTCCTTCTTGTGCTGGCATTCGGGACCGCTTTTCTTTCCAAGTCGGGAGACCCTCTGGAGCCGCCGGGCAGAAAGTACTTTGTCCGCGCCATGTCCCTGATGCCGGACCATGCATCAATATGGAGGGAGAGCTTGCCGGCCATTGAGGCTTTGACTCTGACCAGCCTATATCTCTATTCGATTGACCAGCGGGAATCGGCCCATGTTTACGTGAGTCCCCTCAACATTCAATCGACTCTCTTGGTGGCCGACACTCACACTCACGCAGCTTGGTCAAGCATTACGCATTGCCCAGTTCGAAGGATTGCACACCCGGCTTCCAGAGGAAGAAATCGGGACCGACACCGTGTCTCGCTGCCGCCGTCTCTGGTGGACTCTTTACATCATGGACCGGCATTACTCCACCTCCCTCGGTCTGCCTACTCTGACTGCCGACTGCGAGATCTCGGCTCCGATCAACTCGCCCAGCGCAGGCTCGCAGGAGGACAGCACCCTCAGTCTGCAGGTCAAGCTGTCACACCTGCTGTCGGTCATCGTAACGAGTGAGTAAGCCCATGCTCCGTAGTCACTGGCGCGGTGCTCACACCTGCTCCAGCGATCTACAAGGCGGGGAAGATCCAGCTAGGACTTTTTCTCGAGACGATCCGTTCAACGCTACGCACCATGGCCGGGCACGCTCAAGAAATTGAGCACATCATAAGCACGAAGTTCCGGAACTCGGTTAAAACCATGCCCAGAGTGACGCGCCACATCACTCTGTTGTATCACCAGGTGCGTAAACATCCTCCCTGTACCCGCCGCATTACTGACCATCTCCTCCACCCGTCCAGTGCGTCATTGTGGCCACCCGGCCCCTCCTCCTCTCCGTTCTCAAAGAGCGCCTCGAGAACGTCGGCCTCACCGAAGACGACTGGCAGAGCTTCCTCGCTCTCACAACCAGCCTGATCTCCACCGGCATCAACTCCGCCGTGAAAACGCTGCGCATCCTCTCCGACAACGACAGCATCCTCGGTGCGTCCGCCTTGTCCCTTCCCTTCTTACCATGCCATCGCCGCAACCGCACCCCAACCCAAGGCTGACCCGACTCTCAGAAACATTCCTCCCCTTCGACCTTGAATTCACCTACGGCGCCGCCCTGCACCTCATCATGGCCAACGCCATCTTCCCGGCGTCGGCCGACAACCAGAGCTACGCACAGCAAGCACTCGGCATTCTCGACGAGATGATCGGCCGGGGCAACAGGGTGGCCGCGACGCGCAAGGCGGAGCTGGTGCGCCTGCAGGACTTGTGTCGGGAGCTGGGCGTGCAGTCGGAGAGGCGCGGGTTGCAGGCGTTGACGCTGCAGGTGGCTGCTGCGGCCGGGGCATTGGGAGCTGGAGCAACGGATCAAATGGGTGAAGGTGGGTGCAGCGGCAGCGGCGGTGGAGGTACGGGAAACGAAGCGGCGGCACAGCAGCAGCATCAGCAGCAACAGGCGGCCGTGTCGGTGGCGACGGCGGGCACGGAGCCCGCTGTGCACTTCTCCGCCACCGTGTCTTCAATGGCCGGTGGTGGAGACGCCGGGCTTCAGACGACGACGGCTGGTGATGCTGAGCTGTTTGACAATCTGGGCATCTCGTCTTGCGAGTTCCTGTCTCTTGCGGAGCAGCTGGGGGATCACGA
This sequence comes from Diplodia mutila, assembly GCA_022560015.1. Classification (NCBI taxonomy): domain Eukaryota; kingdom Fungi; phylum Ascomycota; class Dothideomycetes; order Botryosphaeriales; family Botryosphaeriaceae; genus Diplodia; species Diplodia mutila. Next base: position 18,752 of record JAFISB010000093.1, read on the forward strand.
AATGCTGTCTTACGGGCTCATCGATACGTTGCCCAGCTAAGAAAGACGAAACCTTTAGTAGTACTTTTGCTACTAGCGGCGCTCGCCGCCGGTGCTCACTGCTCACTGCCGGTCCTTACTGCCGGTGCTTACTAGTACTTACTACTAGTACTCGCTACCGGTTTCTACTATTAGTACCTACTATTAGTATCTACTACTATAGATAGTTACTAGTTATATCTATTAAAATAATAGAGGTTACGATATTCACATAAACGCTAGAGTTATCTCTTAATATTTTTTAATTTATTATAGATCTTCTAGTAGCGGGTATTAGCGAATATCTCTAGAAGCGGGTGGTGGTAAATATCTCTAATAGCGGTAGCGGTAGAGAATATCTTTAGTAGCGGGCGGCGAGTACCCCCCATCTACGCTTTGCTTCGCTGATGAGGATTTCAATATATTACATCCCAAGCCATGCGACGAAATAAGATGATAATGAAGGATATCAAAGGAAATACCCATCATTATAAGTCTTTCGAAACAACACATCCCGATCCGGTGCAATAACTCCCTCCCTCACGTGGTCTTCCATTACAACCTTCCGCCATGCGTCCACGCTCTCGAAGTACTCACCTCTACACTCCCTAATGACCCTACACCTCTCCTCCATCGTGCGCGCCGCCCTCATCCTCGCAACCCGCCTTAACTCTTCCCGCCGCTCCCTCCTCCGCGCGCGACACTCCCTCATCCGCGCCTCACGATCCACACCAGGTGACTCACGCTGTTCGTCCTCGCGCCAGCGGTCGGCCTCCCGCCATCTACACCGCCCCTGCTGCCTCTCAGCCCACCGATCGCGATAGACCCAAACGCCGCCTTCCTCCAGCGCTCCTCCCGCCCCAACAACGCCCTCAAACCCCACAGCCACAAGTACTACCGTCCGCAGCCCGCCCGGGTCGTCGAGGTCCGAGTCGATGTCTTCGAGAGAGGTGGGTTGGTAGTCCGGGACGGCGTCGGGAGGGTCGTAGGAGATGCGGTTGTGGATGTCTTCGGGGTGGGGGTCGGGCTGGAGGGGGATTGGGAGGAGGCGGGTGAGGAGGAACATTGTGCGTGTGTTGTGTGTCGTGGGATGAGTGACGGGAAGAGATGAAAAGGGATTGAGATGGAGGAAAGGAGATGAGGAGTGGTGAGGCTAATGGTGGATAGCTGGTGGTGCTATTATCGTTCGCCGGTGCCTAGCTGGCGGGGAGGTGAAGAAAGCGTTGGTTGGTGCTGCTGTGCCGCGGCCGGACTGTCTGACCCTGACTGGTGGGAGTATTGGGGAGACGTTGTCGATGGCATCTTCAGCTGGGAATCCACCTGGCCGCTGCGGGGCAGCACTGACACATCTTCTTGGAAGAACGAGTTATATGTGAGGGAAGGCGCGTTCTCGAACGAGAAGGCGTACATGATTGGTAAGACATCCGTCCAATCATAGTTTTCACAGGCTGACATTCGGCTATCCAGGCTTGAGCATGCTGCAGTATAAGAACTCGGTGCGCCTTGCGAGCTATCGCTTCGACTTGAGCCTTATGAACTGACCACGTGCTTGATTTAGTACGATACGAACCTCTACCGAGCCGGCGAGGACAATCTCTCCTGGAGACTTTTCAACCTGCAGCAAATGCGTCCGGCGCCTGAGTACATTGAGATTCTTACATGGGTGAGAGCTCTCGCAAAGCAGTAGCTTCACGCTGACGACTGATTTGATTCTAGAATGACGGCCCCGAAAGCCATTACATCGGCAACATCTGGCCGGAGCAGAACAACGAGACCGACCCAACCAGATATGCCACCCGGGCGGATTTTCCACACAACGGCGTCCGTCCCTTGCTGTCCTCCTTCATCAGCTCTTACAATGCTGGAAAAGAAATCATGGAACCCCCGACTGGTAACAACGCGGCTGGTGCGCTGTGGTACAAGTCCATTCATTCGAGCACCGTGTGCCCCGACACCGACGATCTCATCAGCAAGAAACCGGATGGCTACTCGGCCGCCTCCGACGTGCTTACATGGGCCGTCATCGTCAGCTCCATCGGAGGACCCTACAGCATTCGCGGCTTCAGCGGCGGACAAGAATTGGAGACGTTCTACCTCACCGACGGCTACAACTTCGGCACCTTTTCCTCGCTGCAAGAAGGCGACCAGCGTATGGAGCTCCTCGACGCCAGCGGAAATGTCATCATGGCGGCATCGGGCGGCCGTTGCGTCACTTCAACCTGTCGGGACGGTATCTACAACCTCAACCCCTCCCATCGACACTCTCTCCCCCATGCCCCACCGTAGCCCTCGGCAGCTCCTTTAGCACCATCCCAAAGTCCTCGCTCTTCTATTCCACCATCGCCGTCGCCGTAGTCCCCACCGTGACGCCCTACGTGCCCAACAAACTCCACGACCCGCGCGGCCACATGTCGTGGTAGTATTAGGGCTTGTTAGTGCTGAAGCCATTGTCCTGGTCGGCAGAGCCGATGCCGTAAGAGGACAGCTTGCGGGTGATGATATTCTATATTTCATATCTCTAAGCTTAATGAGTATATATATAGCAGGGCTCCCAGTCAATCTGAAAATTGATCAATCTGACCCAATTTGAAATTCCAAACCGTATTTTTATTCTATTTACTCAATTCATTCACCCGGTTTGTAAGTCAATTTCACAATTTAAAACCAATTTACTAGTAAATTGCCAATTCAAGTAAATCAAATCGTGACCTAATCTGACATTTTAGAAAGCTTGAATTGATTGAATTGATTTACTGGAAGCCCTGATATATAGTAAATAGTCGAAGAAATCTCGCGTATTATTAGCAATGCGGGCTTATACAATCTTGATAGTACGATACTCCGCGTCTTTGAGTTCGGCCAGTGTATCCCCAAAGGCAGACCCCCGTATATATCCCGCTCTCAGATACACTCCGGGCTGCTCCGTTTCGTACAGGGCAAGGCCGAGGACGAAGATTGAATCATACGTCACCGTTGAGCCATCATCTCGCCGGACTTCCCGCTCGCAGCCCGCCACTCTCTTGAACAGTTCCCAGTTATCCTCCGGACCGGACGGGGCCAGCTCCGGCGGGTAGACGCTCATGCCGATGAGGATGACCTCGAATTTCCCGCTTGGCCAGTACTCGGCGTGGCGCTCGTCCTCGACCCACCAGTCGAATGCGACATCCGCCTCGCCGCCGTTCGGGGAGAACAATCGGAGGCTGTTGACGCCCGTCTTGGAGGTGCGGCCGATGGCCTCATATTGAGGCGACGTGGAAGGGACTTGGTGGCACTCGAAGTAGGAGTACGGAACCCGGGCCATCCAGCCAGACAGCACGACGTGGCCGCCCTTGACCTGGCCGTACGGATCCAGCCCGGCAGGCTGCACGTGGACGGCCTCGACGCACCCCAGCGCGTTGAAGTCCTCTCCGTACCCGTGGAAGGCGACATATTCACCCTGGCAGGCCCAGCTCCACGACGGCGCGACATAGCGCGTTGGGTCCGTCATCTGCGCGCGGTACTCGGCCAGGCTGGGCGCCGGGTCGGCATCGAACCCGGAGATGGACCAGAGGAGGCCGGCGCAGAGGTCGCCGGCCCACAACCCGGCGACGTACGTCTCCCGCGGCAGCCCGAGCTCGACGAACTTGCCCCCCACGTGCGACGCCAGCGCCGAGATGGCGGGCAGCCGGTCCGTCGCGAACGTCAGGCTGCGGCCGGAGTACAGGCTGATCTTCTGGTACCAGTTGTCGTGCAGCTTGGTCTCCTCGTCCAGCCGCCAGCTGCTCCCTCCCCGCACCTGCGCCTCCCACCACTGGCGCCGACTCTCCGGTTGGAACACGGCCTCGCCGCTGATGTGGATTTCCGGATCCGCCTCGCCCGCGCTACGCGTGTCCCACAGGTACGTCTGCATCTTGCCGAACAGGATGGCGCGGGGGGAGAAGTAGAGTTCTTGGAACGTCCAGCCGCGGCTTTCCCACTCGAAGTTTTCGTCCATCCATCCCGTCAGGTGGTAGGAACCTTGTATCAGAGGAGCCAGATGGGCCGAGAACGCCACCTCGGCGGTCTTGCTCGGCCTGTGCGCGAAGCCGTTGGCGCAGCTGCCTTGGGTCGAGCAGAATGTCAGGTATGCGTTGCGGTACACGGAAGCCATGCGCGCCGCTTCGAGCTCCCAGTCGCCGCGGTCGTCTTGCACGATGCAGAGCGCGTCGATCCAGATGTACTGGACCCCCACGCGCCGCGTGACGAGGATGGCGTCGCGAAGTGCTGGAGGGAAAAGGCTGAGCGGGATTCGCTTCTTGAAGTCGGGCAGTGTGGCGCGTTCGGTTTTCAGGAGCGGGGCCCCGTGTTGCGTGCCCCAGCAGTAGCTGAGTGCGATGTATCGACTTTGTTTGGCATTCAGCAGATGCGAATGCTCGCTCGAGACGACAAGACGTGGTTCCTCCTGTTCGGGACGTCCGCCGACATCGAGAAGGCGTGTAGGAAGCGTCGGTGGCTCGTTGGAAAGGGGAGACCACTCCAAAGCTTGGTTGACGAACTTGTGGACATTGGCAATGCCAGCTTCCGAGAGCAGATCTTTGGGAACGTGCTTCTGGAAGATACCCAGCTTGTCCGCGCCTCGGAGCTCTGTTTCGGCAGCTTCTGTCAGCGAAAATGAGCTCCGCCGGAAGGAGCGGGGCAACAGACCCGAATCAGCTGCAATGTAAAAGGTAACGCGCGTCTGTCCGCACGGAGACTCAACCTCGAACACCATCTGGTGCTCGTAGAATTTGACCACCAGTCGGCAAATCTTGACGGGGCCGGGCTCGGCAAGATGGTCCAATGCGTCCATGATCTCGCCGTGGAGCATGCGGCACACTCCACAGCCTGAGACTGCCGATTGAGCCATTTCGGGCAATCCTGGCAGAGTGTCGTGCCGCTCATACTTCAACTCGTACTTTCGGGAGACAGAGATCTGATCAGGATCTATGTCCCTGAGTTGCAGTACCTGACAATGCGTGCACAAGCCGGTGTGTTGGCATTGGGCTCCGGTTTGTGGGACTGGGGAAGCAACGCATGACATGTTCGTGGCTGATGATGGAGACGGATCTGCAGTGGGTTCCATGCTGACGACGCGCAATAGGGACGCAGTCAGTCTGAGGCTGAGATTCGAGTATAAATGAGATTTTGACGATTTTAGCCGAGGAAACCGCCCCCACGCTTTATTGCCGCGTTGGAGCGGTGAAGAAGATAAGACGGTCGAATGCTTCCTCCATTATTTCTGATACCTTCCCGTACCCCGTTTTGAGGATCGTATGAATGGCATTGCGGGCTGGCCCATGCCGCAATGGCCTGGACTGTGCTCCCTCGGGTTCGCCGGGTAGGCATGACGCGGGAAGTCGTTTGGGAGCTGATGTATTGGCTATGGCTCACCTCATCCCCTCCGATGCCTCTATACGGCGTGCGAAGATGTACGGACTTTGACCGCAATAAAAGACGACATTTTCGTTGAATGCGACGGAAAGCACTCGGTTGTCGCCCGCGTCGAACTCCTGTTGAAGGCTCATGACGGACACCAGCTCCCAACTGCCTCCCTCCTGCTCCATCCAGATCTTGACCGTGCCATCATACGAGCCCGAGACGACCAAGTCCTCTCTTCCACCCACCGCTCCCGCCCGTACCGATCTCGCAATGTTGGTGGCGTGCGCGTCGAAGGAAACCAGCTCAGCAGCCCGCTCGACATCGAAGACTCCAATCCTGCCACCCGAGTGGCCGGAAAACACGCGTTTCCCGTCGCGTGCCAGCGAAAGCGAGCAGATGCCGCGCCGGCGACCACCCTCGGGCGAGTCGAAGTCCCGGCCTTTCGTCTCTCCCGCCAGATGCCAGTGCCGAAGCGCCCCGTTCCCCGCCCCGGCAAACACGTCCCTCTCGTCCTTGGAGAGCACCACGGCGTTCACGGCCGCCCCCATGCTGCCCAGCAGCCCGGACTGCGGTTCCTCCGCAGGGACAATCCTCTCGACGTTCCAGACCTTGACCGCCGCATCCTTGCCGCCCGTGACCAGCACCTTGGCCCCCAGCGCCAGCCCCAGGACGGAATCGGCGTGCGCCTTCCAGCGGGCCACCAGCTCGGCCGTCGACAGCCTCCACACGGCGACGATGCCGTCGACGTCCGAGGTGGCGAAGCGGTCGCTCTCCTCGTGCACGCTGCAGCAGAGCACCGACGACGCGTGTTCGCCGCGCAGGGCCGGGTGCGCCAGCCGCTGTTGGTCGTCGCCGTCGAGGCTCCAGATGCGGATGCTGCGGTCTTTGCTGCAGCTGATGAGATGGCGCGATGACACGGCTATCGAGTAGATGTCGGCCGTGTGCGCCTCGGACGCGTGAGAGGGGTGCGGGAAGCTGATGCCGTGGTGGAGGGTGATGGCGGACATGGCGGGCGCTGTGCTGTTGTTGAGGTTGTGGCCGAGTAGTGGGACGCCTCTCAAGATAAGTATCGCCTGATGCGAAGCTTCACGGGCCGATCGGTTGTTTACTTGGCGATAAGTAGTACTATTTTTGCCACTCATTATTGATCCTGCCTCGAGATCCTTCCTGGTCATACTTGAGAATCTCCGAATTGGCCATGTTGCCGCCGTCTTCCGGCACAGTAGCATTCGCACGGCTGGTGATGATGGCAAAACCGCCCTTCCCACCCGCGGCGAAACTTTCCGGCGATAACGCAAGCAAATTCCTTCTGTAAGACACTTGCCTTCCAATCAAGTTTTTTTCGCAATGCACAGCTGAAGATAGAAACCATCAGCATGGCCCCGCAATGAACTTCCCGGCCTTGCCAGTACCATTGCCGCCCCATTTCTCTCGACATCCAGCGGCCCCATAATGCTATTCTCGTATCACAAGGCTAAATATTGAAGCGGTGTCACCTTCTTTTTGGGATACCCCTGGTTCGAATTCACTCTTTGATGTCAACGAATGACAGGCACTACGTGAGACGAATACCGTCATTAGTAGTAGTAGCGAACACCATCGGTGAATAAAAGCAGCTCGCCAGCTACGCTTTACTTCGCTGCGAGGTTCGCATGGATGACAATGAATACTTGGACACTTGTTCGAAATTTCCACGAGGTAAATTGGGCACAAGGCTACGTGCAGGCGAGGCTGATTCTGGTTGCCTACGGGCTTGTGCCACTGTCTGTGTATCGAGGCAGTGATCGCCTTCACCATTAATAAACGGTATGGAGAGGGCGACGTTTCATTCGCATGCAGCAAGGACCAAGGCTGCGTATGCAAAATTTTATTTCAGCAGGTTGCTTCGCAGGCAACATCGGGAAGAGGAGTTCCACAGTGCTGCGGCGTAACTACTACCCTTCGCTATGAATTTCGTGACAGTGCCCCCACAGGTTGCGCCTTGTAGTGTTCCGTGCGACGTGAACGTTGAACTCCGCCACTGGAAGCTGAAACGGCAAAGAAGTATGTCCCTAATATAAAACCTTGTACTTTCTTTGTCTAAGACTCTTAAACGCTCCGTCAACCTCCTCTACAAATCGACAACGGCCAATACATCCTTGCACATCCGATGGCAGGCGAAGCGACCATGGAACGAATCCCCGATGATGAGATCCTAGTACAAGAGCATGCCTCTTTGCGAACGACGTGTCAGAGGGCAAGCGGCTTTCTTGGGCATGGCTTCCACTCCGAAAACGACGCTGAACTCGAAACTGCAGATCTTAGTCTTCGTGAATTCCAGATCAGAGATGGGAGCGACGTACGTGTCAGCGTATACGATGGTCGCGCTCGAAACTCATTTACCTCTACTGGAATCGCTACAAGCCGGGGCACTTCCTTCAACGATCCAGACGGGACGATGGAGGGGGCCGCGAATGGTGATGGTCTACCAGAGCCGCCTCACCAAAGAATCCCTGACGGACCTGAGAGTAGAAACATCCAGGGACTACCATTTACGTGGACACCCCTTGCTCTCAGCCGTCCTGTTCTTCTTGCATTCACCAGCCTGTTCGTCGCTCTGGTTGCTACATTGGAGGTCCTCAATTTCTTTTCGCGCAAGAACCAGGGCCTGGCTACGGTCTCGGATGATCGGTACTACCTTTGGAAGTTTGGTCCGACCTTCTTCCTCACCATTGTGGTTACTCTTTGGTCCCAAGTCGAATACCGAACCAAGCAGATGATGCCCTGGATGGTCATGGCCAGCGATAGGTGTGAAACAAGACGAAGCAAGGGCTTCACCTTGAATTACCTAACAGCGGCCATCCACACAGCCTTTTATGAGTCATCCAAAGCGGGCCATTTCCCAGTCTTGCTGGCAATGCTCGGAACGTTGATGCTGAGGCTACTCATTGTTCTTTCGACGAGCCTCCTCATTGCGGAGGATCGAACGATGACGCACCAAGGAGAAACCTTAGTCCTGGACAGATTCGACTTCAGCAATCAGTCCCCAGACGCCCACGCTCCAGTAGACAGTATATGGACCATGTGGGCAATCGGCACTCAGAACCTTTCCTGGCCCTCCGGAGTCACTCCAGACTTTGCCACCCAGTCATTTCAAACTCACGATGATGGTAAGATGGCTTGACGATTCGGTGAAGTTGACTCAGCTCACCATTCGTGCAGGCATGATTCACAAGACGACCATCGAGGCAGAAGTGTTTGAGGCCCATCTCGATTCCTGTGAGATGTTCAACGCTTCATTAGTCTGGGAAGACAGAGACTACGGCCCATACCCCATGTTTCCCGCGGAATTCACGAGCCGCTTTTCAACCTATTGCGTGTACGACGTTCCATATGATTTTTCTCGGCCGCTCAAAAGCGTATCAGCTTCAGACGCATATTTGCTGAACGAAAATATATACCTTCTTCAGCCGTGCTCGAATCCCACTCCTAACAGCCCACATATGCTTTTCATGACCTTTCCCCTATCTGCGCCAAACGGGTCGCTCTTCACATCTGGTATAGCATGCCAGCCAAGATACGAACTGACTCGACAAAAGGTGTCCAGTACCCTTTCCCGCGACACCTCTAGCCGCATCCTGGAGGCTTCAGGAAACGCATCCGAGATTCTTGATGTGGGAATATCCTCCGAGAATCTAACGAAGCTATTCATCGGCACAGTGAAAGCAAACAGCCTCTTCGGCATTTTGGAAGAACTTCCGCTTCACCCTGGAGCTGGACCAAATCCAGAATACTACCAGGACATGGCATATCTCCTCAACAGTTTCACGCCAGAACGGAGCTTTATTGAATTGACAGAAGCCGATGTTCTACAACGGGCGGCCCAGCAAGTATTCCGGTCGGAAATGGCTCTTCTTGCGCAGTCCCACTTTGCGGTTCCAATCAACACCACAGCGCCTGGGACCTTCATCTTCAACTGCAGAAGACTTTGCGTAAGTGCGTGGTCCTTGAGGCTTATGGAAACAACGCTTGCTGTATTGTCTCTGTCCAGTCTGTGCATGTGCTTCATTAAGCATCCCATGTTTGCAGGAGATCCATCGTCGCTTGCGGGCCATGCTCTCTTGCTGCACAGAAGCCCTGGCCTTGAAGGCTCTATCCGACATACAGGAGGACTGATGCAGAATGAGTTCCAACGATTGCTTTCCGGGAAAGCTTTTACCTGTCCTCAGAGAAACCGCGGCGAGGGCTCACCAATCTGCACACACATCTCTGTGTCCGAGGATCTACATCGAATGACAGGAATCAGGCGCCGCACTAAATCTGAGCTTTCGAGCCGACAGAAATGGTGGCTGCCGTTGGCGTCATCTTGGTGGTATCGAATAATGATTATCCTTCTTACAATATCTTTCATCACCGCCCTTGAGGTACTCTATCACATCTCGGCAAAGAACAGAGGCATAATGAATGCTCCGACGGGCAGATATAGAGAGTACGCATGGCTTTACATTCCTTCAGTTATGATGGCGGCCACTGGTTTGGCGTATGGCGCGCTCGACGCGGCTGCTCGGACACTTCACCCATTCCAAGAATTGCTCAAAAAGAAAATGCGTGTCCGAGAACTTTTTTTCGAGCCTCTCGGCGATTTTACCATACGGGCCATAATCCACTCGACTAGAAGAGGTTACTTCGCTCTTACCGCCATTCTTATCACTTCGATATTGGGCCCGACCTTAACCATCGTTACGAGCGGCCTCTTTACTACGACCACCATACATGTTCCGGCAGCCACTACTGTGGACGTCCATAGCTGGTTCAATATTGAGACCGACCCTCTTGGAGTTGAGGCCTGGAGCTTGCCATGTTCAAATCAAGGACAAGTCATCTCGGCTATGACACAATTCGGAAACATCTCTTACCCGCGGTGGACATACAAGGACTTGGCGTTCGCAGGAATATCCCTCGAAGACGACATCCCAGTATCGGCATCTTCAGTGACAGTCAGAACCCCAGCTCTCCGGCCCCAAATGAACTGCACCGTACAAGACGTCCTTGACCACCCAAACGGTACGCTAGGCGTCGATGGCGACCATTCTGAGGGCGGATATACCAATTTCCCCGGCCCTCCCGGTTGCTTCCCTCTGGAATGGAACGGAACCGTGCAACTCGATGTGCCAGCTGTGTCGAGCGGCAGCTACTACGTCGGCAGCTGGCTGCAATCCGGCGGCCCCATGTATGAGATGGCCGTCGGCACGGTGGACAACTATTCCTGCCGCGACGGCCGCGCGCATGCTTGGTTCGATGTCGCCCACGTCGAGGATGGGGAGCTGGAGTCCTTCTCCCTCATCCACTGCATGCCCTACGTGGAGGTTCTGCATGCCAGAGTCCGCTTCACCGTCCCCGAGCTCGACATCGACCTTTCGGACGGGCCCCCGCAGCCGGACGAGGACGACGCTCAGCCGCCGCGCCTGTTCAACAACATCACCATGCAGCCCGTCTGCATGAAGGTCCCCAGCGGGGTCGGCTGGAGCGGTGACCTGGACGCGTTCTTCGCCACGGCGGTCCTCGGACGCGAGGGCGTGCCGATGGGGGAGCTCTCCGACCCCGCCAATGCCGAGCGTCTGCTCCGTCGCATGCAGGAGGTGTACGCTGAAGACGTGGTGCAGGGTCTGCACCGCCTCTACCGCGTGCCCGTCGCCTCCAACGCCAGCTCCTTCGCGGCGTCGGACGTGCTGGCCGGCCCCTTGAACGGGACGCTCACCGTGGCCCGCCGTCGCCTTGTCCAGAGCCTGCCGGCGACGCGCATCCTCGAGGCTGTGCTCCTGGCTATGGCCGTCTGCGCCGCCGCGCACTTTGCCCTGACGGCTGACACCCGTGTGCTGCCCAAGGATCCGGGGAGCGTGGCGGCGAAAATGAGCCTCTTTGCCGGAAGTGAGCTTGTCCGGCGGCTTCCAGCAGGTGGCCGGGAGCTCGAGATAGCCTTCAGAGGTGAGGTGGTGAGCTTAGGCTGGCGGGGCGGGGATGGCGGGGCGGAAGCGGGTTCCGGCGGAGAGAGAGAGAGAAGGTTCGGCATTGATCTCGGGCTTGCTGCAGAGAAGGACTGATGATTGCGAAAGTCGTTTTGGTGCACGCTCAAGGCTGCGAGCTGGAGTGGTTACTGGTGTCCGTCCGGACGCATCGGCGTTGACTTTTGAAGTGAAGCGGCGCTGAAGGAGCATCATGGATACAATAACCCAAACATCTACTTTGAAGTCCGACAGGGACTCATTATTCAAACTTTCTCAGTCCCTCATGCTCGATGCTTCTCGTGAGTAAATTGGCCATAATGTTGCCTTACTATTATCGTCTTACTATAAGGCGATGCATCCTTTCAACCACCTTACTGCACATAAAGATGACTAAAATACAAATGTCCAATAGCTATTTAGACGGCTCCGCAATAAGGCTTAGAAGAACATACCATGCCATGAGTGGTTGCGGTGGCATGCAGCTCCCTCATAACGCTATGCGCGGCTCATAAGCGGTGTAGGGCTCCGATAAACTCACTGGTGAATCCTAACCAATGGCAGGGCAAAGGCTTTGTTATATTCCATTATCCACGAGTACTGTAGGAGCTCTACATTTGGTACGATAACTCCCACTTGGAACGGAGCTTTTGCCGACCCAAGTTTTATCCAGTAGGGTCGGGTGTTCCTCTGACTGGCCGGCTCCCCGCCTTCGAACGGGCTTGTGATAGGTGCACCCCCGACGCCACTTACGTGAGACTCTGACGGCCACGCATGTGCGGCCTACTCCACGTCAGTGTCTTGCTTTGCCCTTGGGAGAATTGGATTATCTTTGTTTCACTGTCGACATGTGCGAGTTCGTCTTGCACGACCATCATGGGGCCTTGCGTAAGACGTCGTGTACTCAGACGCTGCCACCCCCACGGCAAAATGACCGTGACTATGAGCTCAATTGACACGAACTGTAGCTCTGACTACACTGGGGCGGAGGAATATCACTCTCTCCGTCCACCCCGACAGTCACACCTTCACGAAAGGTCATTGTCCGGTCGCGTGCAGACGCATGTTTCTCTGTAAGCTTGCAGATCCACGTCTTCACCAATGATGATCAGGAAACATCTCACATCTCACCAGGACCACGGATGCCACCGCTCTTTCCCCGCCCCCAGACTTGGCATGCAGCGCTCCCCACGTTGCACCGGAAGAACATCTGGGCACCGTATAACTTGCGTTTCCCTCCTACGTTGAGCGACATTGTGGATTCTGCCGCCGTCATGTTACCAACCGGTCCCAGCACCCTAATTGTTCACCTGAGAGCAGTCGTCGTTGCATTCACATTACTGTCACTGGCCCTGAGCCAAGATGCTGATCCGGTTCGCGACAGATGCGCGCGCTGGCATCATGCGGGCAAGTTCCGATCCCGCAAATCTCTTCACATGCGCTGACCCAAAACACGTGCAGCAATGGTGAGACGCGACTCCATCTTCCTCGACGGTGGAGTCCAGACTCTCCGCAGCAACGGGACCACGTCGCTCACATTCAGTAGGTTACTTGGAAGCATTCTCGGAACATCCGAGTAACGCGGTGCAGGCAAATACATATACGAGCTTGACGTGGGCAAGTCTTGGGATGTCAACACGAACTTCACCGAGTCGAGGATCGGAAGGTATGCGGGGACTGACAACAACGCAAACCCTCCGAACATGCTCCGCGGCGCCCTCTTCGCCGCGAACCGCGAGACGAACAAGCTCTTCACGTTTGGAGGATCCAGCTTCCTAGCCAACGATTCCGACCCGGACTGGGAACCACCGAGCCAGGATTCCACCTCGCTGTGGTCCTACGACACCGAGATCCGGGATTGGCATTCGTACAACATCAGCAGCATCCCCTGGCGGCCGAACTGGGGAGCGGTGGCTGAGGACATTTTCCACGACATGGGCTTTTTCCTGAACGGCCAATACGACCGGGGATCATCGTACGGACTGTACACCAGCGTCGAGTATGAGGGAGGGACGGTGTCGAACGACTCTTTCGATGAGATCCGATATCTCGGTGGCCTGATCATGATTGATCTGCACACGCAGGAGACGAAAAACCTGTCTACAGAATCCCTCGGTGCTCCCCGCGTAGCTGGCGGATTGGTTTATTCACCCACCTTCGGGAAGACTGCGAATGGGACGCTTCTGACGTTCGGTGGCATGCGTAGTAGCGGCCAGTCGGTGGACACATTTACCAACGGCAACCTGGTACGTCGGCAGCATTGAAGGGACCTTTGACGCGGTGCTGACCCTCGCAGATTGAGATGTCAACCATCTCCCTCTGTGACAGCTTCATGGACGAAAACGTCACCTGGTATAACCAGTCCGCTACGGGGGACATCCCGGACCCGCGCATGGATTTCTGCACGCTTCCGTTCGAGAAGGACGCCAAGGACAACTCAAGCATCAACATGTGCGACACCCTTTTGGCCATCAACAACGTCGAGCTGACAGAAAGCAGTTACATCCACGGCGGATACGATCCAGGCACCTCGACGCTCTTTGATGACATGTACGTCCTCTCGATTCCGTCGTTCACGTGGACGAAGGTGTACTCGGGAAGGGAAGGACGGTTCGGCCACTCGTGCAACGCCGCAGGCCTGCGGCAAATGGTGGTCACGGGCGGCGCGCGCGACGCCAGCCTGTACGCCGTCGAGACGACGGGCGACGTGCCCGACCTCAACGACACCACCTGCAACGACGGCCTGGGCGTCAGCCTGTTCGACCTGACCAATCTGACGTGGGGCACGTTTTTCGACCACGACGCTCCGCAGTATCAGGTTCCGCAGAAGGTCGTCGACGCGATTGGCGGATCGTAAGTGCAAACATCCAGTCGTCTCTTTCGAAATGGATGTTGATGACCATGGCAGCGGGGACGGAGGCGCCACCATGACGGAGCCGCAAGGCGGGTTCGCGCATCCCGCCATCTGGACAATGTTCCACCCGCCACCGTCCCCTACGGCCACCGGCACCGCCACTGATGACGGCGTCAGCGGGGGCACAATCGCCGGTGCCGTGGTGGGGTCCGTGGCAGGCGTGGCGCTGCTCGGCCTGGGGGTCTGGCTTGTGCTCAGGAGGAGGAGGAGGAGGAGAGCGCGCAGGCTCCGGCGCGAGTCGGTCGCAACGAGCACCACCATCTCGGAACTGCAAGGCCAGCCGGCCGAGATACATGAGAAAGCGTCGATGCCGGTGGAGCCGATCAACGAGGAGCCGCAGGAGCTCGAGGCCACGTTTACGGAGCGCCAGGAGTTGCCCGCCACGAAGGAGGATGGTACAAAGCCGATCGAGCGCAAACGTACGCCGAGCCCACGCCAGTCAAGGTTTGCTGAGAGCACGAGGGATGAGGCCACGGGTGATGTGCTGTAGGTAGTCGAATATCCGTTTTCAAATTGCGTCCGTCGCGTCCGTCGGAGGTAAAACTTGCAGACATTACCTGTTTTGTTTTATTCTGTGCATGTACTAGAGCGAGTGGCTACTTTAGCAGTGAGTCAAACAAAAATGCAAAGCAGGATACTAAATAGAATCAATCTGGTGGCGGCCAACGGTGCGATGTCGTAGTATTGCCGGCTTACGTTACATGAAAGGTAAGACCATTAAGAAAAATAGAGCAAGAAGGTCGTTCGTTTCGCTGGGTTGGTGCAGTGTACAGCACTCTTCCTTGTGTGTATGCTGATAGTCGTATGCCATCGCAAAGCAAGAAAAAGCCCACGATATGTCCAGCTCCGCGAAGAGCGGCAGCACCGAAAGTTGGTGACTGAGCATGCCCTGACAACTCAGCAGCAGCACTCTGGACGGGTGCGACACGGCGTTTGCGATGAATTACCTCTGTAGGCGCTGGGTGCCTTATATTTATTAAGTGTCGAGTGAGGACGCGCCAGCGATCGCGTCACTGACGGGGTTGCGGTCCAATCAAGGGGGCAGCAGCCGTTTCGAAACCGGCCCAGCCCCACACATGTTCCACCCCATCTCCCTGGTGCCGGTTCCCGCCCGCCCCGTGGCGTCGCCTTCTCTGCAAGCCGGCCTGGAAATGCGGAGGTTCCACCGTTGGCAGGCCACCAACGGTCGAGACCCCGAGGCCTTCCATCTTCCCCTAACTGAGCCTTCCAGCGCCCTCTGCGCCTCGGAGTACGTACCCTTCGACCCGACGGTCCGTAAATCGAAACACATTCTGAGGCCACGGATCGCCTCAATGCTCGCGCCCCGGCCGGCCTTGAGCAACGATGCCTGACGCACATCGTCCTGATCGTACGTGGGGAGATATATATATAAGAGGCGGCCAAGCAGTCTTGTCCACCACCAAGCCTCAAGCAACCACACACACTCGCTTCTCCACCAACAACCATCACCGCCACCATGTTCAAGCTCACCAGCCTCCTCTCCGTCCTGGCCGTCGCCGCCACCGTCTCGGCCACGCTCGACCCGGCCACGTCCAACACGCAGGGCAAGTACCCGGCCAGCCCGGGCTGCTCGGCCGAGAAGACCAGCACGGCAATCCAGGCCGCCGAGTGCGCCTACAACACGCGCGTCTCGGGCACCCAGACCTTCGCCGTCTTCAAGACCGACCACCAGTACGACAGCTCCAACGGCGCCCCCTACGGCACCTGCGAGGCCTACACCTGCACCGCCCCCACCGACGACGAGCTCACCGAGGGCGAGGACTACTGGACCTTCTTCTGGGGGTGAGTGAAACCTTTCTTTTCTTCCGCTGTTGGGATGAATAGACACTGACGTTGCTGCAGCTCCAACGGCGAGGACTCTGGTGTCGGCACCACCTGCATCAAGAGCCCCGATGACGGCACTTGCGGCTGCGAGAACTCGGACGGCACCTTCGTCTACGGTGGCTCGGACTGCTCTTAAACGCGCTTCTTTTCTCTCTCGCTTGCGGTGGCGTTTTTCCTTGGAGAAAAACGTTCATGGGTTATGTTTTTCAACTGTGTACGGTAGCCATTTGATGATGATCAAAAAGGAAAAATGGGTAGCTGTTTGAAGTGCAAAATCAACACGGAAAGTTGAATGGAAATCAGTCGGCAGTACATACATTTGTGGAAACCAATGTGAAGAACGTTACATACGATGCATGCGGGTCTCCAGCTGCCTTTCCTCTCTCTCATTACTGTTCTGACCTCCATGCTTCTCGGTGGGATTGTTTCCGAACCTACTACAAAATCAGATGATGCGCCCACTAACTCACTTCCACTGACGCAGATGATTTAGTAACGTATTCTGCTCGCTATTGGCAGGCGGTCTACACGTGATTCACACGTTGTGGGCAACCGACAAATCGCCTCGCTTATCTACATTCGATCATGACTTTCTCAGCATGTTTCCACATACATACACCGACGCTGGACCACGAGGGACTGGGATTAGTAGCTGTCAATCAGTCGTTGCACCGCCCATGCCAAACTGGCCAATCAGGATCTCCGCACGCCGCAGTTACCCAACGGGAATGCTGCCCCCCACCTACACCATCACCGTTCGGAGACGGACGCAGGCGGGGTCCGATGGCGGACCCAAGTAAGTAAACAAAACGACGGTTTCGGAATCCGCGGAATCGAAGGCCGAACACAACCGGTTCATCCTTGAGATCGTTGCCTGATCGGTTGTTGCTAAACGCTCCGCTTCTGGTAGTCTCGGCGTTCGAAAATCGCGACGGGCCGGCAAACAGCGAAGGCCGACATGACGGAGGTATATATATATATATATATATATGAAGGGAAACTTGTAACACTCTCTTATACACTGCAATCTACAGCTCCCTCTCAGTAATACATCTCCACCATTCGCCATGCTATCCCAATCCAAGCCCCTTGCCGGCAAGGTAGCCATCGGTAGGCGGAAACCCCCGTACCATCGCCGCGCGAACACCGCCGTACTAACGAGACATCTCACAACCCAGTGACCGGCTCGAGCCGCGGCATCGGCGCCGCCATCCTGCTGAAGCTCGCGTCCTGCGGCGCCGACGTGGTGGTCAACTACGCGTCGTCGCAAGCGGCGGCCGAGGGCGTCGCGGCCGCGGCGCGCGAGCGGCACGGCGTCAAAGCCACCTGCATCCAGGCGGACGTCAGCAAGCGGGGCGAGGTCGCGCGCCTGTTCGAGCGGGCGACGGGCGAGCTGGGGCGGGTCGACGTCGTGATGAGCAACTCGGGCGTCGAGCACTTCGGCGACCTCGAGGGCGTCGGGGAGGAGGAGATCGACCGGGTGCTCGCGGTGAACGTGAAGGCGCAGTTCTTCGTGGCGCAGGAAGCCCACAGGTACCTTGAAGATGGGGGCCGGTTGATTCTCATTTCGTCCATTTCGGCTGTTTGGGTAGGTTTCCGCGGAAGTGGGCAAAATCAACAGGAATACCAGTGCTGATGCGGTCTCAGGGAGTGCCTCGCCATGCCCTCTACTCGGCATCGAAGGCCGCCATCACCGGCATGGTCAAGTGTCTGGCATTCGATTTCGGGTCGCGCAACATCACCGTCAACTGCATTGCCCCCGGCGGTATCAAGTCCGACATGTATACCGAAGCGGCGAAGGACTACATCCCCGGCGGCGAGAAGATGACGGTGGAGGAGATTGATGAGAAGGTTGGCATGATGAGCCCGTTCAAGAGACCCGGCTTCCCCGATGACATCGCGGGCGTTGTCGCCCTTGTGGCAATGCCGGAGTCGCAGTGGCTCACCGGGCAGACGTTCCACGTAGGCGGAGGCGCGCACATGGCGACTGCTTAGGCGTGCCCTGCGGGAAACGAACATTCGCTTGGATGTGAAGTCTACAATTTCACGCTCATTCATCGTTGCAACTGGAATCTTGAATCTAATTACATGAAGTGTAGGAATCTATCTTTCGCTACCAGATTGAGCATATTCTTTCAAAGACTCGTGTCGCCAGCACCGTGTAAAAAACAAACTCCCAGCCATCCAACACTCGACGATCAGTTCAAATACTCATTGGGAACATAGAGCGGCATGGAATCCTCCCACAGACTGTCGGTGAGCATGGTCTTATTCGAGCCGTCGGCATTCATGGAGATGATCTGGCCGTACGGCTGGAAGGTCTGGTCGTAGATGGCGGCCTCGTCGCGGAAGCCGTACATTCCACTGGAGTAGAGGATGCGGCCGTCGGCGGACCACACGGCGTGTGCATCGTTGGCGCCGCTCGAGGTGAGGGTCCGCAGATCCGTTCCGTCGGGGCGGATGGTGCAGACGTCGAAGTTGGTGGCGCTGGTCTTGCGGGTGAAGACGATGCGCTCGCCGTCGGGGGACCAGCCGGGCAGGTTGTCGGTGGCGTTGGTGAGGTAGCGGACGCTCTTGTCGGCGAGGTCGATGACGCGCAGGCCGTAGCGGAGGCCCCACTCGCGGAAGACAAGGTAGCGGCCGTCGGCCGAGTAGCTGGGGAAGCCCGAGTGCACGGTGCCGTCGGTGAGGGCTTCGTAGTAGGAGCCGTTCGACGTGGCGCGGTAGACCTTGGCCTTGCCCGTGGCGCGCGCCTGGAACCACTGGCCCAGGCCGAAGGCGATCCAGTCGCCCTGGGGGGACCAGGCCGGCTGGAAGGCTCCCGCCAGCCCCTGGCTCACCAGCGAGGAGTCCAGCTCGCCCGTGCTGTAGGCGTCGAAGACGAGCTTCTCGTTGGTGCCGTCGGGATCCATGGTGACGATGGAGGAGTTGCCGAGCTGCTTCTGGGTGATGACCAGCTTGCCCTGCTGCGACAGCTCGGGGAAGACGTCAGTGAAGCGGTACTCCCACTCGTTGTCCCAGCTGTACAGCTTCTTCTCCATCGGACGGGCGGTGAAGCCGACCTTCTCGTACACGACCGTCTTGCCGTCGGGCGACCACGACGGCGAGCGCACCTCGGCTTTGACCTGCGCGCGGCCCGAGGCGTAAGAGGTGTAGTTGAGCCCCTCGTCGTCGCCGCCCTTGACCAGGAAGCCGATGTCGTCCTGGGAGACGTACTGCGGGAACATCTTCAGGCTGGCGCCCGACGTGTGCTCGACGCGGTCCTGGCCCGTCTCGAAGTCGACGGACACGATCTGCGAGACGACGCTGGCGACGGACTCGGGGCGGTGGGCGCCCCAGGTGTTCTCCGTCGTCACTTCGTAGTAGACGACGCGCTTGCCGTCGGGCGACCACTTGGGCGAGCCGAGGCAGTAGCCCGACTTGGTGGCCAGCTGGCGGAAGCCGGAGCCGTCGGGGCGGATGACGTAGACGGAGAGCTCCTGGGTGTGCTCCCAGCCGGTGCCGTTGCCGTGCCCGCGCCACGCCGTGTTGCGGTCCGACGCGAAGGCGATCCACTCGCCGTCGGGCGACCAGCTGGGCCGGAAGTGCCCGTCCGGCAGGCTGGCATCCCCGGCGACGGCGGCCGTGTTGGTCAGATTGTACCGCTCGCCGGTTGCGAGGTCCTGCACCCAGATGTTGGCCCGGTACCCGTTCTCCGTCGACACGAAGGCGACCTTGCTCCCGTCCGGGGACAGGGCGCCGGCATCCTCCAGCGACGGTGTGGCAATGATCTTCTCCAAGCCGGTGCCGTCGGAGCGGCATCGGTAGAGGTCCGAGTTGCCGTCGCCGTTGCGCTCGGTCGTGAAGGTGATCCACTGGCCGTCCGGGGAGAAGGAGGCGTGGTACTCGAACTGGGAGCTGTTGCCGAGCAGCTTGCGCTCGTTGCTGCCGTCGGCGTCGGCGAGGTACAGTTCCGACGTCGAGGGCCCGATTCGGTTCATGAAGAGCACCCCCTTCTTCCCTTCGGCGGGAAGTCCGCGGGCCGAGTGCGCCTTCATCAATGAACCGAACTCACTCTCCAGCTCAAGATCCATCTGGTGGCCCTGAGGCACGACATGCGCCAACCCCATGGCGAGCCCGAGGAGAGAAATGCTGATAAATCGCATCGTGGCTTGACCCGGTATGCGTGATTATCAAGGGAAGGCTTCGCCTCGAGGGTGTGGCGGAAAGGAACGAAAGACGGGGGATGGATGCTGTGTAACATGTCCTGTGGCTTTATAAACGAACTACCGTGCTGGCCGGTGTCAAGCTTTGGCGGCACGTTCATTGGGGAAGGTGGAAGCTTGAATATCCACAACGGCTGGCGCTTCCGGCGTGGCCAAACAAACACGGTCAAGATTTTCAGCAACCTCGTCTAATGGACGGCGATAAGATTGAGCTTACGCTTCAGGATCAGGGCCCAAGCGAGAATCTCGCTTCCAGATTTTTCTGTAGGGCGGACATGGCTATGGTAGTTGTGGCTGCAGCTGATAAAGTCCGAGAAATAGTCGGGTTGACTTCGTATCTCCGAAAAATCTCTCAGGCACTGACAGGGAGACATTCTTGGCGTTTGGACTAGCCGGCCGAAAGAACGAGGTGTGAATCAATGCTTGGACGGCTTTGATCAATCATAGTCCTCCTTTACAAACCCTTCCGGCGTGGGTCACATCGCCACAACATCCGAAGTCGACGGCTCAGCCCGAACAGGGAAACATTCCGACACGCAGGGAAACGAGACGAAACAAACATCCGAGAAAACTCTTGGAAGTTGAGGTGGGTGCGTGTTCTCGCCCGTGTGGAGTATCACAAGTGACTGGTATTCCGGCTCCTTGTACGCGCTGCCGGCGAGCAACGTTGGAGGGGGCCTGTATTAACGTTAAAAGGTCTGGCGGAGCTCGTGAAATGATAGAAAACGACTTGAGAATAATCACATTCACCGCCACTGGTCGGCTGTGTCCTTGTTAAGCACGTCAGTGATTCGCAGATGAAGACGTGGGAAGTCCGGAATGCCGAGCCGACATCGGGCACCTTTGTGGGGTGTTTCCGTTGCATTAAATACCACACGCCATCTTCAGTCCGAGTCAACGGAACGATGGATGTGTACGTGCTTACTTCCGATGGGCTAGAATACAAAAGGGTAGAAGCGAGTCGTGGCGGAAGACCACCCAGTGCAGGCCATCCCCCATTAGCGAAGCGAGCAGAAAATACGAAGGCATTGTATGGAGAAAGAAGACCAGTTAAAGAAAGGTATGTTCTTGGTTGACTGACATTTTTGGGTACTGCGTCCATTTGTGTTGTTCTCGTCATCCTGCAGCCCTCGTGTTGCCGCCAGCGTCCTTTCGTATCGCAATGCACAAACCACCCACAACGTCCGATCGAGAGTCTCTTGACCTACATGCCATCCGGCAATAGAAACTAAGAAGAAAGGGGTTGAGGAAAACAAATGCCAATGAAAACGCCAATCGCAATGCAGTGCTATCTTGCAGCTGAGTATCCAAGTAAATGGAGAGAAGCCCAGAAGGCTTGAAGAAAGGATGCCGCCCAGTCATTCCTTTGCCATGAGCGCAGGTCGACTCGACTCCATGATCATTGCAGGTATGTTTAAGAAAGCGCTAAAAAATGTTACACGATGATCGGTGACGAAAAGGTATTTCTAGACGATGAATGAAAAGGCTCGAACGGAACAAGTAAAAAAAGAAAATAATAATCATCAGTCGAAGCCAACGGTGCGAGTCACCCGTATGCCGTTTCCAGAATGGGGAAGAATCCCCTGATCGCTACGGTTGTCGGCAATGCTCGCCTCTCGAGGTACCTGCACGGCTTCGATGGTGGTCGAGTTGTCCGCCAAGTGTCCGCGGAGCTCGAACTCGATGATGTCGTTCTGCGCCTCGATGTTGGAAACGGACGGCCACTGCTCCTTGGAATCCTTGGACCTTGTGCCGTGTGACGACGAGACCTGCGAGGACGAGCCTTTCAAGCTGACTTGGTGGAAGCCGTTGATCGTCCATGCCGCCTTGGCTTCCTTGTCATCGTTTCGTTGGGTCGTCGTCATCTGTCCGCATCAGAGTAAGTATCGGTCTTTGTTGAGGTAGTAAAGAGGGGTGTGCTTACGTAGAAGAGCAGTACAGCGTTAGCGAAAATGTCGATGCTGCAGGATCCGAGGCACAGCCATCCGGGCGCCTCGATCATGATGAGCATGACGAGGTTGACCATGGTGGCAATGACGGAGCCGACCGACGTCCAGAGCGACTTGATCGCGAGACGACGCAACTTGCGGTTGAGAAACTGGTTCCGGAAGAGCGGGATGACGAACATGGCGACGAGGTAGACTGTTCCACTGGTAAGCTGGTGGAGCGAACGGTACTCGAGGGGAACCCACTGTTGACAAAGACATCCAGAGACATGAGGGGGATGAGGGCCCACCATTCCCAGCCGAAGGTGCAAACGCCATCCTCGCGGAGCGCGAAGATGCGGCCAGTCTGCAGAGAAAATTAGCACGAGTGCAGGATGGGAGAGAAGCAACACACACCTCAAGCAAGATAAAGACGCAGAGCCAGCAGCCCATGAGGAAGAAGTTGAAGCGGTAATGCCAAGACTGCAGGCGGATGCCGCCGCCGCGCACGACGAAGGCACGCTCCATCAGACTGGCGAATGGACGTTAGCAATCGTCAAGATGGGCGGCAGGAGAGTGTTACAAGAGGTATATTCCAAGCTTTGTGGTGGTGTAGAACCATGTGCAGAGGAAAAGGCCGGTCGAGCACTCGCGGAGGCTCTGGCTGAGGCCAACCCCGAGGTTGAGCAGACCGCCAACGAAGATGTAACACCAACTTGCGGCCAGCGCGATCAGGATGGTCACGCGGGTGTATTGCAGTGTCCACTGGAGGCGGGAAGGTCAGCTGCGGATGTACGAGAGCGTGGAAGGTCGTGGCGGCGCACACTGGTGATTTCGTGGAAGGTCTTGACGAGCGGAAAGCGGGAGAAGAGCATGAGGCTGATCAACGGCATGGCCACCAGGTAGCCGACGGTGAAGCCGACCTGGACTCCACGATTCGGGAACCAGGGGACATCGTTGAAGCCGATTTCGTACATGATTCGAGAGGACCAGGTCCGGCAGGCGGGTACGAGTAGGGAGACAGGAGTGTAAAGTCGCTGCGCAACATCGGGCCGTCCGGATGCTTTAATACGATCTTCCCCATGGGGGGTCGCGTCTCGGCGTCGAGCTTGTTTTATGGCCAGGCAAATGAAGGCTTGTCCCGCCGTGCCGCGTGTGGCTGGCGGCCGTGCGTGAGCGACGACGCCACATCCATGCTTGACCTTCAGACTTGATCCCATGCGGATAAGATTGAACCGCACAAGGGATGCCGCCACGCGGAAGCGCAGTTACCGCCAACCACGCGCGTCGCCACGCTGTGCAGAATATGCAGCCATCGATTCCTGCGGAAATCTCGTGCGAGCGAGGGGCCCAACGCCGCCCACGTCAGCCACGTCGGTGAATCCGATCGGCACTGCTAGACGGAGTAGCTGAGACGATATGTGCGTATACAGGAAGAAGATGTGCCACACTACGCCGGACTAATGGCATCGTGCAATCTACGGGGATCGAGGCAGGACGCCATCACTCACCGGAGAGTATTGAACTGGATGCAATGCAGAGAACACGATGACGGCGGGAGGCGGGGGCTTCTCCGCTTGGAAGAATTCTAGGTGTTGTGTTGGGACGGCAGTTCTGCGGCACTCATTAGGCATTGTATCGGCGTAGATGCTAGTGGGCGGCATTCTTTGATTGACGACAACAAAAAAGGTGGGCAGATCTACGCTGTACATGCTTTGGAGCACGTCCCGCGGAAGAGGAAGCCTAGCCCGACGCACTATCGAACCTTATTCAGCGGCCCCCCATCCAATTGGCTACCCCTTCCACTTTGAAACAATCACTGCCTTTCGCGGTGATGGACCGAGTCAGATCGGGACAGAGGGCAACCGCAACCCCGAGACGAGGAGTATAAAGTCCTGCCTGGTCTGCCTTTCGAACGCCATCCATCACCGCTAGGCATTCGGCTAAAGAGCGGGGGCTGCTTTACCTACTCATCGAGTGTCTGATTCGGAGATCCCTCCGCCATCGCGACAAGTTGCCCGCCATCGGCTTCGGAGGATTCGGTCGGCGGTCCAGTGAGGACGGGTGAGATTTCATTCCCTCCTCCTCGCTACTCGCAACCACTCGCACTGCTGAATGATCATACGGCGAGGAGTACCTCTGGACATCTATATTCGGAAGCCTTTCACGCGCTGGCCCAAGCGCTTCGACTGATTGAGTGCCGATATGCCGGCAGAGAAGCGTCGGGACCGACAAAACAATCCATCAGCCACACCCACCGAACCCGCCCCGGCGCAACGGAGTAATTGCCATGGATCAGGCGTCTTCATGGAGCAGGTTTCCCCGGCGGCCGGCCACATCAATCGCCCCTTCGCTGTATCCTACAACACGTGGGCTATCGCGCGAATCATGCAGGGTTCCGACGAATTTCACACGAAGCCCCTGGCGCTACTGCAACAGAAACCTTCAGGATCTGACGCACGGTGTGACGGGTGACTTACTCGCCAGATGTTCGCCACCATCCTGGCACTAACGAAGCACATGGGAAAGGCAAGGATGATTTCGAGCTGACACCCGGCAAGATCGGATCTCACGGTCTGATTCTTGATAACCGAGCGCTCGCGATCTAAGCATCCCGATTATGAGGGGGATGAGCCCTGCAAGCCCGAATCTCCCCTGTCGTTCTCCACACTAAAGAAGCAGCCACCCTTTAGACAACCATTTCTGTTTCGGGGTCCAAGGGCGCCCACAGAAAAAGAAAGTCGTTCGGCCCCAACTTGCACGTCGGCAAGCAATCGGCTCCACCCTCGTTACTTCCAACCCGGTAATGATCGCCACTGTAGCTTCCCGGTTGACCTATGCCACACGCCGGAGCTCCTCACGCCATTACGTTCATCGGCAGCCGTGAAGCGGCATGCGAGCGAATTTCCCTCCGGTTCGGGGAAGAATTTGAGCGGGACGGAGGTCGCACCAGCTTCGTGGCTCTCAAGCTGCAGGGCAAGTCCACGGATGCTGCAGAGTTACATCGCCCAGTGGCACGATTCTTCCCACCAGAGGAGACGGATGGAATTCCTTGCTCTGGCGAATCTGATGACACTTTGCCAAGGAAGGGGACGAACAGAAAATGCTATGGAAGGAAAATGACCACTCAGCTTCCACTCTACCATGTCTGCCCTGACTCATTGACAGACTCGGTGCCTTTGAAGGGTTCTCCGTTAGAAAAGAAAGTTCACAATCCGCTTCCACACCGGTTGCGTGCCCTCGTCCAAAAATTCGGGATCGAGCTCTTCTTCAAACCTCCTTCCTTTATCGAGGTCCACTTCACGTAAATTGACACCCCATGTCCAGCTCTTCGAGTGGACTTTGAAAATGATGAAGAGGAATATGGTGATAGGTGCCGCCATATAACTCTCAAAGAAGGCTTCGGCGCTGGGAGATGACCCGATAGGCTACACAAATCACGGTTAGCATCATTGGTAAGGAACATCGCCTCTGAGCAGGGGAAGACTTACAAACAGAGCAACGTAGAAAGTAGCAACCAGAGAGAGAATCACCAAAACGGTTCCGACGTAGCTACCGGCGACACCAAAAGGCGAGCGCCACGGGATCTGGTCGACACTTCGGCCTTGAATCTTCCAAGCTCTGCGGAAGTTGATATGGGAAAGCATGATTGTGGCGTAGGCGAATTGGCCAGATAGACCGGTTATGGCTAAGATCCAGGTGAACACAGTGTCGGAATCCGCTCCGACCGTGATAAAAGATAGAAAACCGAATGCCACCTGAACGACGACACACCATATCGGACGCCCCATGCCGTCGATCTTGGCGAAGCACGACGGAGCGTATCCACTCGATGCCATGGCCTGGAGGACACGCGTGGACCCGTAGGTGCAGCTGTTGGCCACCGATATCACCGCCATGGTAATCACTGAAGCCGTGGTCAGTACAGGTTCCCGAAGTTGGTGGCGGCCGACGGGTTCTTCCCGACGCCACCACGATGACTCCGGAACATACCTGCGTTGATGATGTGGGGGAGAGCCTTGATTCCGGCCATTTGGACCGCCAAGACGAAAGGTGACGCTTTCGTGTTGGCGCCACTGGCCCCGAGCAGCACATCGCTGTCCGATGGGACGATCAAACCGACAATGAAAATGTTAACAACATAGAACAGAAAGATGCGCCAGAAGGCCTGCTTCGTGGCCTTGGGTAACGATCGTCGCGGGTTTGCAGCTTCTGCTGCTGCGAGGCCCACCATTTCCGTTCCGCCGAATGCGAAGGCTATACAAAGGTTAGCATCCTTTTCACAGAGATGAGGTTGGCTGGCACTCTCCGACGCACAGATTCCGAGTGATGGAATCCAGCAAACGGATGGACAGACGCACCAGCTGTGACGAAGACGGAACAAAATCCTTTGAATCCATTACGAAATGCGCCAGGATCGTGCCAATAGCGAGCTCCGATGTAACCACGGTCGTCAGTGGGGACGCCACCGCAATCGATCACGATACCGAGGATAATAAAACCTATACATGCCGCGATTTTGATGATGGCGAGTATAAACTCGACTGCACCAGTCCAAGTCAGCAACCAAATCACAGCTACGAACGGCGGAGACGACCTGCCTTCACCGTAGCCACGAACTCCAAAAACCTGGATGATGATTAGTGCGGCCAGGAACACGGCGCACCAAACCCCGGGATTGACTTCCTCTCGGCTTTTCCAGTATTCGATGGTGATGCCGGCAGCGGTGATTTCGAATGGAAGTGTGAGCATCCAACCGACAGAGTACTGCCATCCCATCGCGACACCCCTTGCACTCGGGATCAGCACTGCGATTCCTCACCATCATTGAGATGACCACAACTTACCACGCTGGATCGACGAAGCGAATGCCGTACTCGTAGAAGGCACCATTGACCGGGTAGATGATGGCCAACTCTCCCAGCGCTTGAACCGTGCACAACATCATCACACCAATGGTCAT
This sequence comes from Diplodia mutila, assembly GCA_022560015.1. NCBI lineage: Eukaryota > Fungi > Ascomycota > Dothideomycetes > Botryosphaeriales > Botryosphaeriaceae > Diplodia > Diplodia mutila. The sequence continues at coordinate 45,979 of JAFISB010000093.1, forward strand.
GAAGCCGATGAGCTGACACGTGGGTCAGTTGTTTGTGCAGTCGATTTTCGATGAGGCCGCAATGTACCTACCAATGATGCAGGACCACCAGTTCGGAGTGCACTGCCTGTGCCAACGAAAAGACCAGCGCCGATGGACCCGCCTGTTCACAACAAGCTGTCAGTACAGGCATTTTCCACAAGCAGCAGCGGACCGTACCAATGGCAATCATCTGCATATGCCGTCCCTGCAGCGATCTCGACAGCTGTCCGGGCGCCTTGGCGTGGATGACCTCCTCGGACGCGACATCATCGTAAGGCGGGGTGGGCGCATCCGACCGAACTTCACCTTCCGCAGCCGTCGGTTCCTTCTTTTCGGTATCCGCCATGTTGCGCTGTTTTGGAGTATCTGATGGAGAAAGGTCCCGGGGAACCACTGGTTATCTACGGGAGATAAAACGGTTGGCATCCCTCCCACTTCTGGTACGCCGCATCGCTGGTTGTGCTGCTTCGCCGGAATCGCCGCAGCTGAAGTAGCACGACCTTACGCGGCCTTGCTACCATCCATGATTCGGGCAAGAGCCAATGCTATCTGCGTTGATAACAGTAGCACGGGGCGAAGCGTCCCACTTCTGATGGGCCGGGATCCATGTGTCTTATCTCAAACATTGCCGGGGTGTGACGAGATGATCATTTCTGGAGTAGCCTCTGCTTCCCCGCGCTAGCACCGATCGTGTCCAGCTGCGGATCGCGCCTGTACCTTCCTCAGACGCATGCTACGAGGCAATCTATGTGACAACCGCCTCTTTCAACATGGCGTCGTTCAGCAAATCATACTCCATGACCCACTTCATCCGCTCCCTCAACGCCTCGGGGTCGAACGCCTCGGCCCACGTATCCTCGGGCACGTCCGCGCTCGCCATCTTCCCGGTCTCGTAGCTGGTCTTGGTTATCCTGTCGGTGCGGGGTTTGCGCAAGTCCTGGAAGAACTGCAGCGCCGCATCCAGATCATCCGATTTCCAGCGGCCGAGGACCTGGGCGAGTGCGAAGCCCGATTCGATCGCCATGCACGCACCCTGACCTGGTCGACATATCAGTATGAGAGACGGGAAAAAAAAAACGGAAAAGCAAGCATGGATAGATGTATCGACATACCCTGATGAGGCAGGGTGGAATGCACCGCATCCCCCATCAACACGATGCCGCACGCACCCCCCTCCTCCACCCCGAACCACTTGGGCGACGGCTCGCGCACGTACAGCGTCTGCTTCAAGATCTTGCCGTCCGTCGCGCCCTTCCTCAGCCCGTGGACGATCTCCCGCACGGCGCCGGTCCAGTCCCCGACATGCGCATCGAGATCATCCACGGGCGCCCTGGCGAGCCAGCTCTCCGACGTCCACCCGTCCAGCGGCTCCGTCATGAAGGCGATGACGCCGACCCTCGCCGTCCCCGACCCCTCGTTGCCGATGGGCAGCGTCAGCACGTGGCGGCGCGGCCCGCGGAAGTTGACCGTCTTGCGCAGCAGCGCCGCCGTGCCCGGCGAGAGGTCCTCGTAGGCGACGTAGCCGCGGTAGACCATCTGGCCGGAGTAGACGGGGGGGTCGGCGGAGCCGAGGAGGTGGTGGCGGACGGACGACTTGATGCCGTCGCAGCCGACGACGATGTCGGCGGCGGCCGAGGTGCCGTCCTGGAAGGTCAGTTCGTAGCGGGCGCGCCGGGCGTCCCACTCGATTCCGCGCAGCTTCTTGCCGGTCGAGAGCGTGTGCGGGGGGGCGTTCTGGCGCAGGACGTCGAGCAGGTGGGCGCGGTGGATCTGGCGGGAGCGGGGGGCGCCGAACTCGTCGATCTGGCCCAGGTACTCGCCGGTGCGGTAGTGGCGGTATTCCATGTAGACGGGCGGGTCGCGGGACGATTTGCGCAGCATGTCTTCCTTGAGGCCGAGCGCGTCCAGGACGAGGCTCGCGTTCCGGCTGATGTTGACCCCGGCGCCGACCTCGGTGAACTCGGGCGCGGCTTCGTACAGGTGCACGTCTTGGAGTCCCGCGTGCAGGGCCGAGTTCATGAATGCCATGCCCCCGAGCCCGCCTCCGATGACTGCGATTCTCTTTCCCGAGAATGCCATGGTTGAGGTGGGATGGCGGCGTTGGATGGTGAATGGGTGCTGTTTGGTTAAGATATATGACTGGACCAATGATGGCAGGGGAAATGCAGGTCGGATAAAAGCGGGAAAGGGATGTGGAGCGAAAGCGGACATGTCCGCAGTGGATCACCAGCGGGAAAGGCCGCACATCAAGCCAGATCCAACGTGATTTGATACCTGTACTCAGGCCAGACCCTTTCTAATCAACGCCGGAACGACCTTCTCCGACAGCCTCTTGAACACTGCAAGCATGCCCTCCATGCCCGGGAACTTGTCGGCGCACCAGCCGAGTAGGACCAGACACGAGCCAGTGACCTCCGAGATGCTTGCGAAATCAGTGTCTCTCGTATCTTCCGTCACTGCTTCCAGTACGGTGACTCGGCCATCCAATGCCAACAGACAGTGAGCCATCAGCGTGAGGCCGGCAAGGTAGATGTAGTGAGCGGATAGGAACGTCATCGGATACGAGCCAAGTATTGAGTCCTGCGGAGCATGCAAGACCCGCTCGTACGTCTTTATGAGCTCACATGCTGCCCGGTAGTTCTCCTGCGGGATGGCCGCTGCATCGTCGTCTCCGGTTGCCGGCCCAGTCGTCTTCGAGAGCGCACGAAGCATCAAGGGTTGAAACAGGAAACAAATGGTAGCGTAGAATCCCACATCGCACGTTACTGTCACCACGCTGGTGACGTGATCAGTAAGGTCGAGCTCCTGCCGCCAAGCAAGCAGAGTTGCGTGTCGGTCCTTGTACCATTGCAGGTCGAAATCCGGCAGAGTAACGGGCAGATAGAGATCCCGGTAGATTTCCGAGCGGAGATACACCAGCCGGTAGTGGTGAGAAACACCAAGTTCCTGGGGTGTTGATGATGCTGGATACTCGGTGGTAATCAAGAATTCGGGTACGTCGGAGCCTCTGCCGAAGAGTTGCCCGACGATGCGCTCGATCGCATACAAACCCCAGAAGGTTGATCTCTGAAGATGGCGCTGGGTTTCATCGGCACACCCCAATTCCTGCTCGTTATGATAACCCAATTCGATGGAAAGGCGGCAAGCGTAGTCAAGCAGCTTCCAGATGTCTCCCTTGCGTGGATGGAAAAGACAGAACAGCACCAGCAACAAGAGCGCCTGCAGAGAGGCCGGAGACACCTCGGACGTCACCTCCTCAATGCACGTCAAGGCGTCGGCGTAAAAGGCCATGCTCTCGGCTGTTCTCGTTGGTCGATACCGCGCTTGGTTGGCGCAGGCTATGGCGCAAACCATGCTGACACGGAAGTATTGATGAGCCCGGGAGCCGTGCGGGTGACTGCTGGAGCGTAGTTCCACGTACGAGTCCAGATCTGATTTCACGGTCGATTCGTCCATGAAGCCGTACAATTTGTTCATAGACGAGAAATAATGAGACACCAAAGCTCTCATGTCCTCGATGGCCGGAACGCTCTTCGGAGGAAGGTCTTTCTCGAACTCCGTGCTCCATGCATCTACCACGCCTAAAGGCTCATCTGATAGGATGCCCTTACTTCGTGCGTGGTTCATGACTTCAACGGTGAGCGCGAACACGGAGCTTGACCCAAAGAATCGAGACGTGTTCCCTGATCCTTGCTGTACAATGAACTGTACGTCGAAGGAGGATTTGGAGGGCTTGCCGCGACTTGTTTGAGATGACACCGCACCGGTGGAAACGGGGCTCGGCAAAGCCGGCGAAACAGATGTGCAGCGGTCGGATGAATTCCGAACGTCATCTTTGAGAGCCTTGAGGTGTTCGAGACGCAACAGGAGCGATTGGACGTAACTGATTATGGCTTGTCAAACCGAGCATACGTAGTCAAACGAGGTGGCATACCTGCGTGGTATTGTTTGTTGCAGAGCTTGGTCGATGAACATGCACTCAACCCCCGCCTTCTCACACGGGCGACAGGCTGGGAGCTGCGTGTCGCATTTCCGCCGTAGTCGTCTGCATCTTTGGCAAGTGGATAGTAACTTTTGGACCGTGGATCTGTCGATGGTCTGCGTCTGCTGAGGAGACATGATCGTTGCGTGGTTGAATGGACATGACGCGGGCCGGCGGAAAGATAAGGAATCAAGTGCACACTACCGAGAATCCATTCATTACTAAGCTAAGTTATCCCACCCCATGCATCCTCACGTCTTAATCGGTACGCTAACATTTACAGGAGACGCAATCTCCACACCCTCAATGACATCCTTTCCCGCAGCGTGAACGTCAGCCAGATTTGGGGTGTCGGAGTGCTTGACGCCGTCAAATATCTCATCAATCTCCTCGAGAGCCAAACCCCTGGTCTCGACCCAGAAATACGCAATGTAAGCCCAGAGAAACACGTTGAACGTTGCGTTGATCATGTAGGTTTTCCATCCAATGGCGTCGAGTGCGAACGGAAAGGCAAACGTCTGCACGAAAATCAACTCCAGACTGCAGCAACTCAGGTAATCAGACACTTACAACAAGCAGTCCGCAGCCTTTGGATACAACTGTAGCGATGGACATTCCCGTCGCTCGAATGGAGTAGGACAACACCTCGGGTTGATACATGACCGTCAGGGGCGTGATACCGAAGGAGTATGCGCCAAGGAACAGGAAGATGCAGGCAATGGTGCCGTAGATGCCGGAGGCATTGGTGCTGTTGCCGTATTTCGCAGTGAGACCGCCGAGCATGTAGAAGAAGACGGTACAAGAGCCCAAGGAAGAAAGAGCCAGCATCCGCCGGCCCATCCGCTCGGCCAACAGGGAGCCGGACAACGCAACGACAAGTTGCCATGCTGAAAGAATAACATTGATTTGGAGCTGCGTATTCGCGTCCGTGATCCCAGCTTGCTCCAGCATCGTGCTGAAGTAAAAACTGCACAAACCGATCAGCGGATGGTCTCACGGCCGGGCGGAGGCGGGCCTTACGTGATGATGTTGGAGCCAGTCAACATTGCGAGAGGAGCAACTGAGATGGCCAGTATCAGCCTTCTTGCGTTGCTCTTGTTCTTGATGACCTCGGAGAACCCGAGCTTTTGTCCGTCGGACTTTTCAAAAGCAATGGTGTCCATGATCTCTCGATATTGAATCTGGACATCTGGTTCACTCTCGTCTCCTCCGTTGATGGCAGACAAGACTTTCAGCGCCTCGTCAGATCTGTTCTTGTATGCAAGCCAGCGCGGGGATTCCGGCAGAACGAAGAGCACAAGAATGGCCACGATGGACGGGACGGCTTGGATGAGGGACGGAATTCTCCAAGACCAGGTTGAGTTTTCCATTGCTGCCGCCTACCACAGCGTGAGTATCTCTTCCAGGTGTATGTGGTCAGACTTACACCATAGCAAATTCCAGCCGCAAGCAATGATCCCACGGCCCAGCAGGTAAAGTACAGCCCCAGTGCAAAGGCACGGATCCTCGAAGGCACCGTCTCGGCAACATATGTGGCCGCGGATGTTTGTGCAAGGCCGGAGCCAGCACCAATGAGCAGGCGGCCGACGATGAACATGCCGATGCTCTGTGCAGCGCCTTGAAGGATGGCGCCTACGATCTGGACCAGAGCTGAGACATAAATGCCGCATTTCCGCCCACGCCAATTGATGATGGGCGCGGCGAAAGGGGACAACAGGATTGCCCCGATGTACGTAGCTGCCGTGTTGAGGGAGGTCGTAGCTGTCGTCAAGGCGAAATAGTCCGAGTATGCGGGCATGGCGTTAAGAGACCCCATCAATGACCCATCATATGCAATCGTGACCGAGTCGACAACGCACACGGAAATAACCAGGGTGGTTGTAAGGGTCGGATGACCCCCGAGAAACTTGGACATGATTGAGAACGAAGGGTGTGAACTGTTGGTGGCTCGACGAAAAGACCAGTGGGCCCACCGCTCGCCAATTTAAGCACTGTAGCCTCGAGCAAGCGTGAGATAGCCTTCTTGGCTTGATTGCTCGCCGAGATAATTCAATGGATATTGTTGTATGTATTGTGGAAGACCTCGGCGGCCCCGCTCATGTGGTCACTTGCCCTCGCTTCTGGAGATCTGCAATACAGTACTATAACGGATTGTCATGCATAAATAAAACAGGGTCATGATAAAAGCCGGAGATGCGCGATGGTGACCGCGAGATCCGTTACACACAACAATCCGATAGAACGGCACCAGGACGGGATTTTCGTGAGAAACTGCCAATCACATTGACGGTGGATGTTGAGTGTTATCACGTTGCAGATGATCGCTTCCCAGAAGATGTGCCAAAACAACTCACGGCGAATTGGAAAAGGCGTGATGACGGGGTATCGTGTTGTGATAAAACAGGCGGGGAAATCGGGGCGGGAGGTCCGACGCAGCGTGTATTATCACTTGGAGTTGCACTACTGGGGATGCGGAGAAGAGCGGGGGCCGATAAGGCGACGAAAGTGGGCGGGCATTTACAGAAACAGGACGCACAACTCCGCCCGCCTACTCATGCATGGCGACCGAATGCCAGCGCAGTGTGCCATCTTGCTCGCGCTGCCGACGTCGCAAGATCAAGGTGCGTGCTCCAGCCCCGCGTTTCAATTTCCCGCTCGCAACTCATCACTGAAGGAAAAATGCACAGTGCGACCGCCGGCTGCCCTCGTGCTCTCAATGCGTCGCGGCCAAGACTTCTTGTACTGGCTTCACCTCGGTAGATGCCGATGATGGTCTCCCGCGCAGCATTGTCCACCAGCTGGAGCTGGATATCGCGAGCCTTGAGACCGAGCTGGCACAGTCCGCCACACTGCTTCAGAGGAGGCCTCTGGCAAATGGAGCCGTCGACTCCAGCAGCGGCGCCGCTGTGGCCGATAATGAAGTCCACGCCATGATCATGGCCACTTCTCCGTCCGCCTCTGCATTCAATGACAGGATTTGGATGGGCCTCTCCACAACGTCTCCCGTCACCACCACAAACGCCACCCTCGCCAGTCTGCCCAACCACCTCGTCCACAGTCTAGTGAGAAAGTTCGTTGACAGCATCCTGCCCCAGTATCCCTTCCTCTCGGAACGAGTAGTCTGGCAGCAACTGGGCGCCGTTCTCCGCGCCGTCCAGGAAAACGGTCGTCAGCCCGTAACCGACCACGACTTCCTCACCATCTACCTCATTCTAGCAATCTCCGTCACCTTGGGGAGCGCAAAGGGTGGCCACGAGGGGCGATGCGCCGCCTTTTCGGTATCGCTATTCGAGGAAGGAACCAGGCACTTCTTCACGAGGACGACGACACATCCGTCGGATCTGGCCGCCATCCAGACGACGCTGCTGATCCTGATCTACGCCCAAATCACACCCCGGGCGGGCAACGTGTGGATCCTCAGCGGCACCTGCATGCGTTCGTGCCTCGAGCTCGGGCTGCATCGCGACTTCTCCGCCACGCCATCAGATGTCGACCCCGAAGCCGCCGCGCTCCGCCGGGACGTGTTCTGGTCGGCGTACTGCATGGACCGCGCCATATGCGGCGCGCTGCACCGCCCGCTTTCCATCCCGGACGTCGCCATCAACACTCCCATGCCGGTGATTGAGGGCCAGTTCACCATCCCACGCGCCGCTTTCCTCCGCTGGATCCAACTCCACCAGTTGCAGTCGGCCATGATCCAGGTGCACTTCCAAGCGGCGCCGCTGCCGGACGGGACGACGGAGTGGGAAGAGTGGCTCGCCGGCATGGAAGCGCAGCTGCATGCCTGGCACGCTCGCTGGCGCGCCGCCACCCCCTCGACGCCGGGGATGACGGAGGAGAGCGACACGGCCGACGATTTCGCCCTGCGGCGGGGGCTGGCCTACCTGCACCGGCCGTCCCCCCGGATGCCGGTTCCGTCTCGACACAGCCTGCTCGTTGCCTTCGAGTCGGCCGCGGCGTCGGCGAGCATCTGCGCGCGGCACATCGCCCGCGGCTTCTTCCGGCGGCCGTGGTTCGCGGCGCACCACACCATGGAGACGGCCATGATCGTCCTCTTCGCTCTCCGGCACGCCAGCGCCGCCATCCGCGCAGAGTTCAGCGCGAAGCAGGTGTGGGACATGACGAAGCAGTTCACGGCGAACTTCCTGGCCATCGCGGCGCGGGGCTGGACCGAGGTGGAGGCGTGGGCGGGGGTTTACGAGCGCCTTTTGGGGCCGCTGCTCGAACACGCGTTCAAGGCGGGCGCGGACAACGACCAGAATGACCTGCGGGAAAATACGCTGTCCCGTCACTTCGGACCGCAGCAGGATGCCGAGCTCGTGCGTTTGCTCTACCCGGGTCCGGCGCAGACCACGAGGTTGCGGTTTGGAAGAAGGCCCACGGGGGAAGATCCGGGTGCCGTCACGCCATTCGATCTGGATATTTTTGGAATGGGGGATGATTTCATGAATGCCGCACTATTCGGAGGCCTGGGGTGAAAGTGGGTAGAGAGACAAAGAAGGTAGGTGGGGACCCCGGTTCATATGCCCCACGTCGAGACGGAGAAAGGCGGCAGCCTTATCAACGACCATCCATGCACCCGTGGCCAAGCTGTTTCAAGCTTTCTTCATATCTTCCTCTTGCAACTGCCCAGGAACCAACTCGCCTCCACTACTTACAATTTCACCATCCACGCAAGCGTGTGCAGCCATGGCACCCTCGGTCATCGCGACGCCAGAAGTCCCACAGGAAAAGACCAAAGAGCACTCCAGCGGCGATCCCGACCTTGCATTCATCCACGATGACACCACTGCGCCTCCGAAGTTCTCTGACAAGCACGAAGAGCGGCGCTATCTGAAACACCGCCTGACGCTGGCCTTCCGAGTCTTCGCCCAATTCGGCTTTTCCGAGGGTGTCGCCGGACACATCACGATGCGGGACCCGGTCGACCCCACGAGCTTCTGGGTGAACCCTTTCGGTAAGAACTGAACAGAACTTGAGACCTGGTTCGTCGCAACTAACTGGACTGAGGGCTACACTTCTCGCTCATCACCGATGACGATCTGATCCGAGTGGACCACGGAGGCAACGTCGTCGACGGCGGGGAGAACAGGAGATTGAACTACGGTAAGCACTTGCTCCTGGAACAAACTCACGTGCGTTGCGAAAACATGTGCTCACAAGAAGGCGCAGCCGCCTACGCGATCCACGCCCAAATCCACCTCGCCCGACCAGACGTCCTGTGCGCCGCCCACGCCCACAGCGTCTACGGCCGCGCCTTCTGCGCAACCGGTAGGGCGAACCGCCTCCAAAAAGAAAAAGAAAAAAAAATCTGCAATCAGAAGCTAACGGGACCGCAGGACGCACCCTCCTCCCGCTAACGCAGGACGCGTGCGTCTTCCACGACGACCACGTGCTGTACCCCAACTTCGCCGGCGTCGTGCTGGCCGCCGAGGAGGGGCGGGCCATCTCGCGGGCGCTCGGGCGGCGCAAGGCGGCGCTGCTGGGCAACCACGGGCTGCTGACGGCGGGGCCGTCCATCGAGGCGGTGGTGGCGTGGTTCGTGCTGCTGGAGAAGTGCTGCCAGGTGCAGCTGGCGGCGGAGGCGGCCAACGCGGGGACGGGTGAACCGCTGGTGGAGATCGGGGAGGAGGAGGCGAGGACGACGTGGGAGACGCTGGGGCACGCGGGGGGTGGGTACTGTAAGTTTTTTTTTTTTTTTTTTCGCAGTTCTTTGAGCGGTTTGGAGTGGAGCTGACTGACGGCCGATAGTTATGGGGCTGCCGCTTTTCCAGGTGGCGGAGCGGGAGTTTGGAGAAAGCACTTTCTTGGGCAGGGGGTTGGAGCCGGCGTAGGTTGAGGGAGTTGCCGCGTTGTCGGCGGTCTTGAGGGGAAATTTCTGAAGACCTCTCCAATTTCATTATTTCCTGTTGATGGGCGCGAGAAAATAAAGTTTTGTTGGTTCCTGCAATTGTGGCCATCTCAGTGATATGGCTTCCGAATGCATACACATTCTTCCATAGGGATAGTGCAATGGCTGTGTAGGTGATCAAACGAGTTGTAAAGCAGAGAGTTGTATTCAAGATCAGAGAAGAGGACAACATCGGGAGACTGTCTTCGCAGAATAATTAATGCTGTCTACAGTGAGCAGTTCTCGCCATGACCTTGAAGCTTGCAGTGAGGTATGCGGAGAACAGAACATCGGCCCCCATCTTCGTCGCTATCTCATTTCCAACATTCTTTGCGCAGCAAATATAGTATCAGTCCGGCGTCCCCACTCTGGAGCCAACCGCTCATCTCCGTAACCCCGCAGTCGCCAAACTCCGCGCCCCTCCTCTCGCATCCACTTCACCTCTGGATATCTCCTGAGGTGAGCTACGCTGTATATCAAGGGCCAATACAACGATTCAGGACCTTCCTGACACGAGCCACCGTTGGAAAAAAACAGTCTTCAAGTTCAGAGTACCATCACACACCACCATCAAACCAGCTCCCCAAAGGAAAAAAAAAAACAAAAACATGGGCAAAATCGTCGCCGCCGTCGGGCTCTCCCACGCCCCGGGTCCGTCTGCCTCCAACTCCCGATCCTTGCCCTTCCCACCCCACCTCAACCCGCTTACCTCTAACACTCCCCACCCACGACCGCAGGCGCCATCGGCTTCCCCGAGACCGCCTCCCCCGACGCCCGCGCCCGGACCGAAGCCGCCACGCGCGCGCTGGGCGAAACGCTCGTCGCCGCGGCGCCGGACGTCATCATCGCGTTCCTGGACGACCACTTCGAGAACTTCTTCCGGACGAACATGCCGAGCATCGCCGTCGGCGTGGCCGCGACGCACAGCGGGCCGGCGGAGCAGCTGCAGGAGGCGCTGCGGATCCCGAAGAAACACGTGTACGCGGGCAACCCCCCCGTGGCGGAAGCGCTGCTGCGCTCGCTGGTGGGCGACGGGTTCGACGCGGCGCGGGCGGGGGGCTGCGAGTTCGGGCAGAACGTGCTGATGCCGTGGGTGCTGATGGGGGTGGAGGGCAGGCTGCCGCCGGGCGTGGCGGTGGTGCCCGTGTACGTCAACGTGTTCACGCCGCCGCTGATACGGTACGCGCGGGCGTACGCGCTGGGGGAGGCGGTGAGGCGCGCGGTGGAGGGGGCGATGCCGGAGGCGTGTCGGGTGGCGCTGATGTGCACGGGCGGGTTGTCGCACTGGCCGCCGTACTGGAATGCGGGGCAGGCCGGGGAGGAGCCGGCGGATGCGTTTCTGGCGAAGATGAAGGAGTATCAGACGTTCGGGCCGAGCGTGCTGGCGCGGTATCCGAGGCTGTTTGTGGAGTTGGACGAGTATGAGATCGAGATGGCGAGGAAGAATGAGTATCCGCTGAATTCGAAACATCCGCTCATCAACGAGGACTGGGATAGGAAGTTCCTCGAGCATTACTGCGGGGGTGATAGCGAGTGGTTGCGGAATCTGACGTACGAAGAGGTCGAGGAGGAGGCTGGCCATGGTGGGCATGAGATCCTGAACTACGTGGCCATGTCCGGAGCCATGGGTGGGAGGAAGGCCAAGCTGCTGCTTTACGAGCCGGTTCTCGAGTGGATTTGTGGCATGGCTTACGTAGACTTTGAGGTGGGCAAGCAAACAAATGGGCACAATGGGGCTACGGTATAGGGAGGTGCAGAGCTTTGCTTTTTGATGCGCAACGTCGAACACCTTGTTACACCATTTCAACGGCACCATGCCCTCGCTTGATGTTCTCCGTCCTCCGAATTATTCTCTCCGTGCTTTCCGTGCTCTTGCTCCGAGACTCACGATCGATTTCCACCCTGTAGGTACTCGTGATGACGATGTCATCCTCGTTCGCTGCGCTGGGCCACTCGGTTTCGTTGTCTTCTTTCCTGGCTCTACCAACTTTTGAGACAGTCACACCCCTCTCTACCGAGTCAAGTGGTAGGCTAACTCCTCGGCTGCGGCCCCGCGACCTTCCTCGGGAAGTGAAAAACTTGTTCCAGAAGGACATGGCGGATCTGTCGCCGGAGTACCCGATAATCTTTGGAACATATTGTTTGGCGAGAGGCTTCAGCGTGACAATGCACTGGCACATGATGCCGACCATGATCTCGATGGAGCTGGTAGGGGAAGACGTAGTTGTCAGCCACGTGGAGAGGGTGAGAAATCATTCGCTACTTACGACCAGTTGCAAACCTTTGCTTGCTCCAACGTGAAGTCTACCTTTCCGGGTAGCCTCTGGATGATGACGAGACGCACGATGCTGGCGACGACGACGCTGCAGGTGGTGTTAGCTTCCAGGCCAATTCACTCTCGTGTGGCAGAGAGATTTACAAAGAACCGCCGGCTAGTACCAGTCCGACAATTACACGCTGTCCAATCGGGAGTTGCAACTTATGAATCATGTGAATAGGCTACTTCCGTTAGTATCTCTTTTACGTGTGGCAAGGAGTCGCCTTACCATCAGTATGATGATGACATCAGTTACAATGTTGAGGATTGCTTGCGCAAGGGCCAATGTTGCGATGCAATCTGCCTTCGTCGGATCCGTAGGCTTGCATCCCGCGGTGGTCTATAAGAGGTCAGCCGAGAAAGGACTTGGTGGCTTCGGGAAGACAGACGATGAAAGTGGTTGCCAACGTGTAGCCTAGAATGACGGCCATGAGAACGTATATGACAAGCCGGAAGAGCTTTTCTGGGTTGACGTGGCGGTATCTGTTTATGTGTCAGCTGCTGCCAGCACAGTTTGAGTGGGTGATGAGGCGCACGTGAAAAGGATGGAAAACTTTGAGAGCATGGGGGCCCAGCTGTAAAGAAGATATGTGAGCATATTGGGGCGGTAAACTGGAATTTGAGGTATTATACCAGTATGTAGTAACGACTGGTATGCTCCACTGTGACGGACTTCTATTAGTACGAACAATGTCAAGAGGTTGAGATGGAGCATTCTCACTTCAGCATATTTCACGACCTGTGCGAGGCTTACATTCCATAGATGATCGCCGAAACCATACTGCATCCCTGGAAGCTGTTCAGCATGTCACTTTGAGATATTTTGGACGGAAGAGCAAAGCTTACATTGTACAGAGCAGATGATGAATCCGATACCCATGAGCTGTTGTTGAATTTGTCAGCTTGCGTAAAGTAAATGTAGGGACCCCATAGTTACCCATGCCGCTACAACTGCATCTGCAAAAAATTAGCCTGACCTTAGCTATGTTGAACCATTTACATTGACTTACAGTCATCCAAGCCAACATGCTTGACCACCACCGCACGGGTCCACATCCTCAAAGCCACGGTGATGGTTGCTCCGGCTGCAACGCCACTGGAGATGATGATGAAGTCCCTCTGTACCGAAGTCATCGGCCCATCAAGGTCCGAGGTCTCGCCCGCCGGCGCCGCCATGGCGGGAGTATTTTCCAAGTCCATGTCAGCGGATTGGCCTCCGAAACTCTCTCGACGGAAAGGAGAGTGGAAGATGGCGGAGCAAAAACACACACGAGTAAAGGAGGGGAAGGATGAATCAAGGCAGAGAAAGAAAAGTGAAAGGGGAATATAGGCCTTACTGCGCCGCCTGAAGATCCCCCATTAGCCATGGCACGGCATCAAGAAACGCTTAGAAGCCGCTCTTTGAAACGGCCATCACGAAGGGGGCTAGAAATCCGTCCCGCTGGACATGGTTCAAGGCCATTTCGTATACGCGTACGTGGGCCGACGGAATGGCGGCGGCCGAGTCAGCGGTACAGCTCAAATGGTCCTGATACATATCGCTTCCTGACTCGCCAATCCTACGGTTGAAGAACAAATTGGTTTTTTCCCTAAGTGGTGCATGAACGTTGGGTGCCAGTGCGCCAACGTCCGTTTCGTGCCGATGTGGGCCGAAAGTATCCGGAAACAGCGGAGAGCAAGATGGCTGATTGGTCGGTTTTCTCGAGTCAAGTAGACGGCCCTTGCCATCCTACGCCGCACACCTACAGCCAAAACACAAAACAAGAAACGCCATTGGCTCCTTGAAGCCACAGGAATGTGTGGCGCCAAGGGTACTGCGGTTCGGGCACACCCGCATCCGGCAACCCAAATGCAGATTACACCTCTGCAGGGCACGCGGCTGAGATCCCGACTCGGCTTCATGTCTCACCACATCCCCCTCTTGCGGCGTCGCAATCCCGGCATCATGGTCTTTCCGGGCCGGGACCACGAGTGAGAGGGATGCGTTAATGATAAGAAGCCGAGGCGGCAGAACGTCCACCCTTGGTCCGCATCGAACGGCATTTCAAAACACTCTTCTTTTTAGCCCAAAGGAGAAAAGAAGACATGGGCGCGTGGGGTTCCGGTTTGCTCGCGCTCGTCGCGACTACAAGCGTCTCGGGCGTGTTCGCCCACCAGCTATTCTTCCGCCGCGTCGACGTCGACAACTATCCGCTCCTGCTGCTCGCAGCCTCATTCGGGCTGTACCTGGCACTGGCGTCGTTTCTTCAGGTCCAATACGCTCAGTATACCTCGGCCCTCGCTTCTCATGGCCTGGCTTTTCTGCTCATGTTCTCCTTCACGGCATCGGTATGGGCCAGCATGTTGACATACCGGGCATTCTTCCATCCGCTAAAGAACTTTCCTGGACCATTTTCGGCACGGCTGTCCAAATTCTGGGCTGTAAAGCAATCACTCAAAAGCGGTCTAAAGTGGTACAAGGTTGACGCTGAGCTGCACGAGAAGTATGGTGATTTTGTGCGCACTGGTACGCTACTTTCCTTGACCGCAGAAGAGAATGAAGTCTGATCTCAGAACACTACAGGTCCTCGAGAACTTTCTATCCGTGACCCCAGAGCGCTGAACCCCATCTTGGGATTCACGTCAAAGACGCTGAAAGGGCCTTTCTACAACGGCATGGAAGATTCCGTAAGCACCACGCGGGACAAACAGCTCCACAAGGCAAGGCGCAAGCTCTGGGACACTTCGATGAAGAAACGTAAACAACCCAACTTCTCCCACTTCTCCGCTGTATCGAGTCAGTGTTTTCAGCCTATTGACTCCGGTCGTTAGTGCTCTCCACGTACGCTCCCCAGCTGGAGCAGTTCACCGACATCCTGCTCGAGCGCATCGGCAAGCACGCGGGCAAGCCGGTCCCGCTCAACGACCTGGCGATCCACTACAGCTACGACGTCATGACGCAGCTGGCCTTCGGCGAGCCGGGCGGCTTCGTGGACGGCAGCGCCGACGACGTGGCCACCGAGATGCTCGACGGGATGCAGAAGGGCATCGACGCCATCGGCATCCTGTGCCACATGCCCTGGGTGCTGGCCATCCTGATGGCGCTGGCCCAGGTGATCCCCACGCCGATGAGCACCTTCAACGGGTGGGCGGCGAAGGCGTTGGAGCGGAGGATGAAGGTGAAAAATTCCCTGCCCAGTCTTCCTCTTCCGGCACGCGGGAAAAAGGAACAGCAAGACTGAACGTATTGTCAACGCAGATGAAGAACCCGAAGCTCGACCTCATCGGGCACCTCATCGCCGAGACGGCCGCCGACGACAAGAAGGGCCAGCACATGCTCTTCACCGACTCCCGCGTCATCGTCAGCGCCGGAAGGTCAGTCCAGCCACCTTCCCCCCAGCCCCTCGAAAGCAAAAAGCGTCTTTGAAACTCACCACAGCCACCGTTTTGCAGCGACACGACCGCCACCGCCATCACCTCGATCCTCGTCATGCTCGCCCTGCGCCCCTCCTACGTCACCGCGCTGCGCGCCGAGATGGACCCAATCTTCGCCGCTACCGATGATAGCGAGAACCGGTACTCGTGCCAGAAGGCGTACCCGGTGCTGGACGCGCTGATCAACGAGACGCTGCGGTTATATCCGCCGGTGCTGTTCGGATCTCCCCGCGTAACTCCGCCAGGCGGCCTGAAAGTCGGCGACGTGTTCGTTCCGGGGGACGTGGTTGTGTACGTTCCCGGGTGGCAGTTGCATCACGACGCGCGCAACTTCCCGCGGCCGGACGAGTTTATTCCAGAAAGGTGGACGACGAGGCCGGAGCTGGTGGTTAACAGGAGCGCGTTTATTCCGTTTTTGACGGGTGAGTTTTTGTCGTCTTTTCTCTCATCTCTTCTTCCTTCTTCCTTCGTTTTCCCTTCTTTTTGGTACATGTCGAACTCTGTAGAGTGTGTGATGTGGCTGACTTTCTTCCCTTTGCTGCAGGCGAGAACAACTGCCCCGGAAAGCCCCTCGCCATGATGGAGCTCCGCTCCGTGATCGCGAGGACCATCCACGAGTACGACGTCAGCTTTCCCGAAGGAGAATCGGTGACGGAGGGGAGCTTTTTCGGAGGCGTCAAGGATCATTTTGTTGCTGGCGTGCCGAAGCAGAGCATCGTTTTTACCAAGAGAGTTTTTGATACGTAGATAGCCCTTCCTTCCCTAAAAAGGGTGAGAGCCGGTAAAGCGCCTCTATAATTATTACTGTTGAGTGTAGTACTCGCTGCTAGCGATTTTCGCTACCAAATCCTTGATGCACTTATATTACAACAACTCGTAAGGGAATCTCTGGCTATTAACAGGCTTTTTCTGAAGGCATCGTCTTGCGCGGGGTCAGAAATTAAACGTGTTCACCGATTATGTAGAGTGGTACATGGACGCCGCTGCTCGCTATTGGCCAGGTTTGAAGTACCTGCGCATTCCGGGTCCAAAGATTCGGTTTTCGTGCACTGCTCTTTAGCTACCTGCTATTCGGCTCCCTCTACTGCGGTATCACTACACTATAGCTTGACCGCTCTTTCACTATTTGCTTTCCTCGTTCATTGGTTAGTTGGATGCTGGACCGGTGAAGGCTTTACGCGTGAGAGACGGTTTGCTTATCCCGCCTTGCCATTAAACGAGGCTGCCGGCCGTGCCTCATTGTTTCACAGGCGGCGGCGCTTTCGGCTCTCGCCCAACCTCTCACTGCGCCTCTAAATTTCACATTCCTCATGGTCTCGGGGTCGACTACATATGTTAGAAGGCCACGGCGTGCTCCCGCCGATATCCCATGCTCCTCAGATTTATAGTTCGACCTACCCCGCTCGCCCTCCTCGGCTTTTCTCACATCATTATTGCTCGTCGCACTTCGCGCAAACATTCCCTTGGCCTGCCCGCATTTTCGCAGCAAACTCATGCAAGGTTGCACCCGCTCAACGAGACTACCAGATGGCGGAATGCTCGAAATATGCGAAGGGAGCTCTTTTATTCAAGCGCGGGTCCCCGCCATGGATGACTCGTTTCCTGGTCTTCGTCGCTCTCATCGCTACAGTCTGCGCTCAGGTGGGACTTATGGCACCTTTTTCGAGCTCAAAAGACATACAAGATTACTTGAGCAAGGATTCGAGGGTGCGAATCGAAGTTGGAGGATATCAATATCTTGCGCGCCCGGTCGGAAATGTGCGTGTCTCATCAGCTTCACGCGCGTACCGTTAATATTGACGGGGGCAGGCTCTCTCTGGAAACTTGTCTAACATGACGTCGCTCGCTACAGTTGTGACAGTCACAGCAGGAGACCAAATCGATGTCCAGTTCCTCAGGCACCATGTTCAGCACTTCAAGGAAGACGACGTCTTTCAGGACGAGTTCCTCAACGGCATCATCATCCACGGAAAGAACGAAAGCTCTGTCGTAATCCATGACGATGTACCCTCGCAGATTCCCGAATGGAACACGACCTGGATTGAGCAGCAGTTCCCCGGCGACACGGAGAAGATACTGCGCCCTGGCCCGTATCTCATATTGTCTGGTGTGCCGCACGAAGTTCTCCGCATCATGAGCGATGACAACAAAGCCTTCGTCCACTCGACGCTCAGGCCAAACGACGCCGAAACCTCGTCCTACGAAGCCGATCCGGTTGGCGCCAGTGACGGCGCGGCTGGCATCTTGGTCCCCTCACGGCTCTGTGCCCAGCCCTCGCTATGCTACCCGCTGGACGGGCTCAGGATCGCGGTCAAAGACCTCTTCCACCTTGACGGAGCCTCCACTTCCCTCAACAGCCGAGCCTATCGACGGATCCACCCCGTGCAGAACCACACCGCGTCGGTAATCGACGACTTGGTATCGCAAGGAGCTCATGTTGTGGGAAAGACCAAGATGAGTGCCTTCATCCTGCAGGAGCATCCGACTCAGAACGTGGAGTCCGTCTCGCCCCTGAATCCGCGCGGAGACGGATACCAGATCCCGGCTGGAAGCAGCGGTGGTAGCGCTGCAGCGATTGCCGCGTACGACTGGCTGGACTTGGCTCTGGGAACCGACGGCACGTGAGTCGTACATATTCGTTGTTGCTTTTCCTGACCTATGTGCTAGCAACCGGCAGCATGCGAATCCCAGCGCTAGCCAACGGCATCTTCGGTCTGCGCATGACGACCGGCGTCTTGCCCGTGGACGGCATCGTGCGCCTGTGGGAGCGCTACGACGCCCTGGGAGCGTTTGCGCGGGACTTGGGTCTGCTCCGCCGCCTGGCGCGGAGCTGGCTTCGGCAGCCGCATTTCGCAACGCAACAACAACAACAAGCCCGCGCATCACCACCCTTCGACGACGCGCCCCTCCAGATCCTCTACTTCGAGGACTTCGTGCCCGTCGTGGGGGAAGAGCAGTCGAAGATCCTCGAGGACTTCGCCGAGGACTTCGCCCGGTACGGCCGGACTCAAGTGAGGCGGATCTCGATTGCCGACCACTGGGCCGCAAACCCGGCGGAAGACGAGGCAGATTTGGCAGCGTACCTGCACAATGTGAGTGGCTACCGACCGACCGGTCGTCATGTAGGCTGCTGACTGACAGGCGCGGGGGCTCCAGGCTACAGCGCACGGCTTCTACTACGCCGCATTCCACGCCTTTGACGAGTTCAGAGCGACCTACCAGCAGCGATATCACGAGCGCCCCTTCATATCCGAGTGCGTGCGGTGGATTTGGTATGAGGCAGCAGCCACCTCGTGTGGATCGACACGGCGCTGACACCGGCATAGGCACGAAGGCTCGACGGTGACCTTGGAGCAACACGGAGAGATGGTGAGGAGGCTCGACGTTTTCAGAGACTGGTTCACGTACAACTTCCTTTCGGCAAACGTGATTGCGGTCCTCCCCATAGCGGAGGCGAAGCCCAACTACCGGGATGAATGCCAGACACTCCCACAGGCGCCGACTTCCGGGTTGCGCAACACTGACTTGAGCCCAATACTAGGAGCACCCGAGCTGGCGGTACCCAGTAAGGCTCCGAATCCAGTCCCCCGCAAGAACGTGCATACAGCGCTAATGCATCGAGTTTAGTTGCCGAAATCGAATATTGGTCAAGAATCTCCGGGAACATCGAGGTGCTTCCGGTTGCTGCATCCTTGATGGGAGCGCCTCATATGGACTTGGCACTCATCGAAACCGTGCTGGATTTCTTCAACGCTTCGGGTCGTCCTACCGCCGTCAAAACCGGCAAGAGGATGTTTTAGATACCATTCTCCTTTTAAAGACACTTGTGACTCCGTGTTCTCTGTTCGGTAGTATCTAATAATGCGAAAGAAAAAAAGAAGATGAGAAGAAAAGGGAACAGAAGCAACCCAATCCTCAGTGAAGCCGAAGAGTCATGAGCTTGAGAAAGCCGAAAGAAATCAAAAGGACGGGAATCGACACCACAAACCACATCCAAACCTCCATCTCGCCCCTGCCCACGGCGCCCAGGTTCATGCCAAAGAAAGACGTGGTGAAAGAAAGGGGTATGTAGAAGAACGCCAGCAAAGTGAGCTGTTCCACCTTGGCCGCCTGCGAAATCGCCTTCTTGGACTCCGCGATGGAGGCCTGGCTCATCAGCACGGCGACGCCGCTCTTGCACCGCTTGCCCAGCGCGTTCGCCCGGTACAGCAGCTCCTGGTAGTCCCGCATCAGCGAGGCGGCGGCGGCGTCGGCCTCCGCATTGCCGCCGCCCTCCCGGGCGCGCGGCCAGCCGCTCCCGCCCCGCGCGCGGATCTTGTCGATGGCGGAGCGCAGGTCCCGCGCCTGCTTCTCGAGGATGTCCTGGTGGTACAGCAGGGTCGACAGCGAGTACTGGGTGTTGGCCATCGCGGCGTAGCCGGTCTCGCTCTCGACGATGCGCTCTACCATGTTGAGGAACTGGCAGGTGGCGGCGGCGCAGAACTGGAAGAGGCCATGCGCGGCGTAGAAGGCGTCGTTTGCCATGAGCGGTCGGTCGAGGAGCTTGCCGTACTCGCAGGGGAGGAGGGCGGCGCTCTGGGGCAGCGGGCCCTTGAGATGGTTCTCCGCGTTGGCTGGGATGCGGCTGCGCTGGCGGTGAGATTCTGGGAGGTGCTGCAGCGTCGGGAAGAAGGACGAGGACACTGTTGCCGACTGCTTGCTGTGAGGGTCGAGCCATGGCCCCTTTGGGCCCTCGCTGAGGTCTCGTCCCGCATCGATCCAAGCCAGAACTGCTTGATGTGTCAGCGTAAGTCAAGCCGCGAAGGTCGAATGGATGCGTACCAATCCAATTGTTGTGTAAGCGATGAAGTGAAATAGACACGTGCTGCTCAATCGAGAATGTATTGGCGTCATGAACCCGGTAAGACCTTACTATGGAGTGTCCAAGAGTCACATTCACGGCAATGCTGGACTGATGAAGATACTCGTCCATTTCCTCTGCCCCCCTGTGTCTGAGGGCGTCCACGTAATCTTGAGCGTTGGAGTTTCCATCCGTCCATTTCGTGCCAATCGTTGAAAATTTGAGACGAATTGTATCATTCTCCGCTGACGGTAAGGGCGGTGAAAAGAAGCACTTTCGCCCACAGAAAGACGGGTGGAGCTCAAGGTGTCTCTGGAAGACGGCTGGATCCACATTCAGAAATGATCCCAGTCCTGCAAGCCAGGGCGGGGACGGCTGGCCCTTTAGAAAAAGAACGGAGGAAAGGAGCGGGGACTTCGCGGAGCCATCTGCGAACGAACGAATAAGCTCTTCGACATTCCGTAACTGCCGAAGCCGATTCTCGCCCGGTTCGGAGATGCAGTGCAAAGTGGCGAATGCGCCGGGCCGATCCGTTAGCGGGAGGGCGGATGCGTATCGTCCCGCACGTGGTCCAGTGAATGCTCGCATCAAAAACTTGGCGAGTCGGTCGAAGAGCTCGCCTGGATAAAGTGACGTGGAAATGTTCTGGCACGCGTGGAGCGAAACCGCATTTGCATACTCTTGTGCTGTAACTGTCATCTCATTGGTTAGCTCTCAGCGGCCCAAAAGCAAGGTCATCCAATGGTCATCACCTCCCGCATTCGATGGCGGAGATCTGCAATCATCTGCCACTTCATGCATGTTACACTTCCTTTGCCGATAAAAATCTAAGCGGGGTAGTTTTTCCACATGCCTCCGCTACGAGGCACGATACTTAAGTAGGCCCCGAAGCGAGGCTCAGACACTTATGTTGCCCGCCTATGTTTATACTACTATGTATGAATGTCGTAAAGGAAGCTTCGAGCTTCAATATGCATGAAATTGGGGGGTTCGTGGATGTGCAGGGCAACAGGCTGACTGTACCGCAAACGACGTGGAACGGCAGAGAGAGGCTTTCACAGATCGGTAGGCTGCGGCTTTGCCAATGCACCTCTCTAAGAGACGGAAGGGCAGCCTATCAAAGAAGTAGAGCCGCATCGGACAAGGCTATATAGCCCTTTGCTCTACCGAAAACAGTCGACCGCAGGAGAGTTCCCAAGGCTACAGGGGAGGCTTGGGCTTATGCTCTACGTGGTTTCAATCACAGGCCCCGTCGAGCATGCGTCCCGCCATGTCAGCATTATCACCGCCTGGTCGCGTTCCACCAGTTCGTAGTGGTCGGGGAAGGGTAGTATTCGGTGCCCAATGGACCTGCATATAAAGCTCATGATGGAAATGTGAGCCACAGCGGAGCATCTTGCGCCGCCTAACAATCCATCATTCGAGCGCCTTGCACCTTGACCATTCCAAACGGGTTTTATTTTGGATCTGCCGGTGAGCTTGAACGGCAGTCCTCATCACAAATCCTGCTAATTCAGACAAGCAGCACACATGGATCACCACAAGTACAAGCGCATCCAGCCGTGGAAGGCTATCATCAGCGAGCTCGAGCCGCAAGGCAGCCAAAGTGAGCTTTGCAGCCGCCTGGCCGAGACGAACGCGTTTCAGAAGGGCGAGCACATCGTCATCGGTGGCCAAGGCTTGGATGGTAAGGGAGAGATCATACATGACACGGGGAATTACCACGCTTCAACAACCTCCTCCAAGCCAAACACCAACGAGAAAGGGACAAAGTCCGACACCAAGTCTGAGGGGGAGTCGAAATCAGCCCCGAGATTTGAGACGGCAAAGGACAGAGAAACGAGGAAGTCTGGTTGAGCAATTTGTCCCGTCTCCGGGTACTTTCGGCGTGCGGAGGTTCTGATTGGCTGCTTCACGGAGAGGGTGGAAGAAGACAAACAGCGGCGAAGCTACCCTATGGGGCAGAGGGACGGACTCTGGGCAGCTGAAAACGAGGGATTTTTTGCCATTTTCGCTATTGGCATGACGCCGAGTAGTATCAATTCAGTTTATGCCAACCTCCTCAATTGTCGTAGAAGACTAATGTCCGAAGCTCGATGCTCTCTCTCTCACAGCCGGTATCGCTCTCTAATGGGTTTGGGAATGACGTGTGAGGTGTGCCTTCATGTGTTGATGTCAGTTTCAGCCATTATTAAATTAAGAAAAGCCGTACCTGTTTGGCCAGACGAGCCTGATTGCACAAAAACCCATGCTTCACGGGGAGTTTGATCTCGCACGTAGTAGAATTTATGCGCCTCAGAATAGTGCACTTGAAAGGACTCCACAACTCCGTTGTTGAGCACGAGGTCTCGAGCTTGAAGGTCAGTTTTAGGATCGACCGTCTGGGAACTGCAAAGACACAGTGGCCACTTCCTGACTGGGCCGCTCAAGGGTTTCCATATACTATGCCATGTCGGTCAGCATCTCGGATCCATATTGGAGGAAGGAGAAGGCAATCTATGCACTTTACGAATTGGAACCGCTTCTCAGCCAGCTCTTTCCAGGACGTCGGGTTAAGGTCGCGCAGCTTCTGTCTCGTCCAAGCGGGCGTAGTATCTTTTCGTGCGTCAGTGACTGCCTACAAACATTAAGAAACCCCCTACCAATATGAAGGATCGTAGAAGGCTGTTGATGCTCGTAGGGTTGGCCCGTGGAAATTGGGAACTCCCTGTGGCTCCGGCGTACCTGCCGCTTGCGGTAAGTATTTGCTGGGGAGGTGATCACACAACACAACATACCAAAAAGTCAAAAACTTGCACTCTCGATGCGCCGAGAAACACCCTCAAAGCATCGGCTGCCGCTGGAATGAAGAAGTTCCGGGTCTTCTCCGTATCGTCAAATTCATCTGAGCCCATGCCTACATCCAGATCCATCACAGCAAACCCATCTCGTTCCAGATTAAAGTCTCCCAGTCGATCCCGGATATCCGCAATCTCAACCCCATCTTTTCTTTCCAAAGTGATGTTCGTCTTGGGAAAGTCGACGGGTTGGTCAAGCGCAAGCAAGTATGGTTTCTTGCGATCCCACAGCTTGTCCCGTTCGATCGTGTAGAGAGAACTGGTAACGTTTTCGGCCATGGTCTTCCGTAGGATATTTCGCATGCAACTGTGCTCGGCAAATAAATAGCATGAAGATCCTCCAAAAGGTTGGCGTGTCTCTTTATTTGTTGATGCTTGGCCTACCTGTGGCTTTCTGCAGCTCGGGTCGAGCAGCCAATAAGTTGCAGGCACGCAATGCTGACGTGGCGACGCACACTGTTTTTTATTGTTGTGCATGCGGGCTGCATTTCACGTGGCATGCACCAAGCCTGTCGCCGGTTCAGCTCTCTTATCTTCAGCCTCGTGAGTCGTGCGGGGTAGCCTGGCAATGGGCTCTTGCAGCCTGGTATTGGGTTCTTCATTTCTGCCCAAGGGCTCTGCTGTGACGACCAACACTCCTTCTGGAGAGAGAACCTTGTGCCATGGACCGGCGGCCAGAGCTACGCCGGAAGCTTCGGGAGATATCCCGCGGACGAGATGCTCGGACTTTGTAGGTTCGGGCCGGGCCGACGACGGTTAACGTGTGCTTATGCTCTCGCAACAGGGTGATCGCTGTCCCAGGAGTTGGAGTGCCGGCACCCGAGGACTGGCGAAATGGATCTGACCAAACATGGCTCGAATCCATGCCGGATGAATCTCTGCCCGATCCCGCAATCTACGCTTTCGACCATGGGCTTGACCCAGAGGGCTCGTGCACGTGGACTGATGTTTTTGAGCAAGGATCAGAGCTGCTGGAAGCCCTCATGCTTCTCAAGGACGAAGACCCTGATCAGGTGGCTGCTACGCGTACCTCGCAGAATTTTTTCATGGCTGATGGCAGTGTAGATCCGATCATGTCCAACTGTTTTCGTTGCTCACAGCAATGGTGGAATTATCTTGAAGAGTGTAAGAGTCGTTGGACATTGGAAGAAATCCCACTGAATCCACACAGGCCCTTTGTCTTGCTTTCCAGCATGGCTCGCAACTCCATGCTTTTACAAATGCCATTGCCGCCATAATTCTGATGGGCACACCGCACTCGAGACTGGAGTCCGACAGATGCTGGAACAATGCCCAAGTCCTCCTCAGACTTCGGAACAGATATAGGAAGAGACAAACAATCTTGAAAGAAGATGCTCGAAGGCTCGCAAAGTTGTCCACGCAATTCGAAGAGATTGCCTCAGACCTACCAATACTTTCACTCTCTGAAAGCATAGCCACGCCACTCAAGGGGCTTCCATTCCAGAACCTAAAGGTCAAAGTAAACATCTTCGCGGCAGGCTTTACAAAACTATGCTTATCTTTCCGTAGCTGACAGCGAATGGAATGGCGAGGACGGGATCCAGGCTCGAAGAACATCTTGAGGTCTCGACGGATCATTGCAATCTTTGCAAAATCAAACCCGCCGGGAAGGAATTTCATGTCATCAAGCAATTCCTTCACCCAGCCATTGAAAATGCTCAAG
Organism: Diplodia mutila; assembly: GCA_022560015.1. Lineage (NCBI taxonomy): Eukaryota > Fungi > Ascomycota > Dothideomycetes > Botryosphaeriales > Botryosphaeriaceae > Diplodia > Diplodia mutila. Next base: position 70,964 of record JAFISB010000093.1, read on the forward strand.
ACCGAATTCTGCAGAATATCGGAGAGTGTCAGTTTCATCAACGGCCGAAGTATCACGAGCTGACATGCCGCAGATCGTTCCCCACCGGTATTGGACGAATCTACCCTTGCAAGCATTCCAAGTACCACCCCTCCAGATGAAGGTCAGTATTCACCTTTTTGTAGAAGCGGCTATTGGCACTAATTCTCGTGCAATTAAAGTGCAACAGGGCATGACCCAACGTGCAACATTCAACACCACACCGGGAAAGGATATACTACCGGAGCTTTCGTTCGTGCGCAGAGATCCTCGGCTGCCATGCCATATGATACCTTTTACTCGAAACAAGGACTTTTCCGGCCGACGCGATGTCCTTGACGAACTGGAAGAAATCCTATTGCCTCAACTCTCGAACCAATCCACGGAAGACCTCCGTGGTGAGAATCTGTTGTCCTTTGCATTGTGCGGACCCGGCGGTATGGGGAAGACCCAGATCGCGCTCGAGTTTTGCTCATCTCATATGGACGACTACGACGCCATCTTCTGGCTCCACGCCGATGAAGCGCAGATACTGGCCAGCGACTTCAGCAGAATCGCGATAGAGCTCGGCCTCGTACCAGATGCATCGCAGGACGCCAAAGACCTGGACATCACCCGCGAGATGGTCAAGGGCTGGCTGGCCAAACCGGTACGCTCTTACAAAAGACTGGAGAACGGGCCCGATGAGGAAGCGTCCTGGCTTCTCGTTTTTGACAACCTAAGCAACCCGGATCTCCTAACGGATTTCTGGCCTCCAAATGGAAGTACGGGCTCTATTCTCATCACGAGCCGAGATCCCCTCGCGAAAACAAAGGTTTATAATTCAACACATGGAAGGGCCGTTGAGCCGTTAAGCACTACTGATGCCATCTCTTTGTTATTGAAAGCCACCTGGCGTGAAAACGAAGCGAGCGAGCATTCTTGGGCTGACAAGGTGGTTCAAAGACTTGATCGCTTCCCCCTCGCCATAGTACAGATGGCCGGCGTCATGATCCGCCAGGATCTCTCGTTCCACGAATTCGTCTCGCGCTACGACGAAGAAGAAGCCCACCAGGAGCTGTTCAGTCTTTCGTTTGAGAACCGACATCGACCAGAAGCCTACTTACATACCATTGCGTCCGTCTGGGCCCTTCAGGGATTGAGCCATTCGTCCGGTCTGCTGAGTGTTTTGTCCTTTTTTGATCCGGACGGCATCTCTGAACGGATGTTGGAGGCTGCTGTCGGAAAGGCGTGCACACCTGGATACCCACAAACCATGACTGAGTACCAAAAAGCCAGAAGCGAGCTTTGGGAGTCTTCATTGATATCAAAACACCGGGAATCTCAGACAATCACTGTGCACCGACTGATTCAGGATGCCGCGCGGGCGAAACTTGAGCCGGAGAGTTTCACCAATTCCTTTGCTACAGCAAGCTTCGTTGTCTTGAATGCATGGCCCAGTGCGGGCTTTGCAATCCGCCAGAGCATTGCACGTTGGAAGGACTGCGAAGAGTTGTGCCCGCACATTACACGTCTCAAAAATCGGTTCGAGCGAAGCTCTGGACCCGTTAGATCGGTGTTGGTCCGCAATCTGCATTTTGCAGAGCTTCTTAATGAGCTCGGCTGGTATGCAAAATCCTATTCGGCACCGGGCTCCCGCTCATGATAAACAGGTACCACCAAGAGCGTGGCATGAATGAGCCGGCCATAGCCTGCTTCGAGCTTGCACAAAAAAACCTCTACTCATTCCTCGACAATCCAAAAAGTGCTTCAGCTGCTGAGGATGTCAGCAAAGCCCGCTTTCTGCTGGCCGAGACGCATCGGAACATGGGCTGCAACGCGGCGGAAATCAACGAAGCCAAACTTGCGCGACTCAACTTCCAGATCTACAACGCGATGATGTGTAAGGAATCAAAAGCCTCAGCCTCTCCAAATGACCCCCGTCTCGCAATCTCCTATTTCGAACTGGCCACCGCACATATCATGTTGGAAGAATGGGAGGAGTCCATGCGCTGCAACCACGCAGCTCTCGACGAAGCAGCAAAATTGGAAGACGGCGTCAAAGCAACAAGCACGCGGACCTTGACGCTTACGAACCTTGCCTGTGCTTTCCTTTTGACCGGACGTGCGGAGGAAGCATTGGGCCATGCATCCACGGCGCTTCAGGAACGCAAGGCGCTCTACGGCCCCAACGACCGCCAGTCCATGATGTAGGATCCCCTCCCCCCCACTCTGGCTTTTCCCACGACACTGACAGCGGCCTCTCGCAGAACCGGAAGAGTGCTCCACGCACTCGGAAACATCCACGCCGCTCTGGGCGACGCCGACGCAAGCTACCAATTCCACCGCCGGGCGTTGGTCCACTTCCAAGAGACCGTCGGCAACTACCACCACAGAACGGCCGACATGTGCTGCAAAACCGCGGCGCACCTGGTCGAACGCGGGGAGCTGGAAGAAGCGCTGTAAGATTGCAATCACCCCGACGGCTCGCGAGGGCGTTCTGGCGGCTGACCATCGGGGGGGAAAACAGAGCTTTGGTGAACCAGGGCCTGGCCATCTACCGGAATCAGTATCACTACCGCGGGGAGCGGGCGCGCGCATATTGGGTCAAACAAGTCGTGCACAAAGCGTTGAGTCAAGAGGAAGAAGCCCGGATGGCCCTCGGTTCGGCTTTTCGGCTGTACAGAGATGTGAAGCCCGAAGATGCACGGTCAAATGGGGAGTTGAAAGAGCGGGACTACGACAGCGTGGTCCACTACTGGTCAAGGTGAAATGACGTCTTCATCTTTCTCTGTCTCTTTGGTTTTTTTTCTTCCTTCCGAATTTTGAGATGCTACTCGCGGCCCATTCTTGCGAGTGGTTAAACCGAATGTGGTGCCTTTTAAAGAAATTCCTCGAGGCAGCCCTCCGGTGAGATAAGGGTCGTACTCGTGGACTGCAACTATTGTCCTATGGGCTTAGTGCACAGCGCGGCCGGGAAAAAAGCACTCGCCTCGGCATTTTGACCGCTACAATCGTGCGCAGTGAGAGGCCAAGGGGCTTCGTCATTATTTTGAAGCGACCCAGAGGCCGACGGGTGCGCGGTATACAGTACACTCGCCTATCTCACACGTTTTGCTCATCCAATAGATGTTCGTTTTGTTAAAGAACTCGCAAACTTTTTGAATTTCCCTGGCTAGAGTCCACAGACTACATCCAACAGCCCCTTTCGTACACTTCTAGCACTATGTGGAAATGCCCATGTCCGCCGTGAAGTATTCGCCGGTACCCCCAAGAATCACAACCATTATATACCGGTATCGGTACGTACCTTTCCACGCCCAAATGCTGTTATCGCTACCAACTTGCCAGGTGTTACCGTTGTGCCTGAAGTACTTTGCCTCAGTGAAAGTCTCCATTCTGTTTATCGAGTGTGCGCGACGTGCCTCCGGAAGAGGGGTGCTTCGGCTCGGTGGTTATGGTATGGGAATGGTTCGTAGACGTGGGCACCAATGCGATATTGGTAGCGGGTTCGTCTGCATGATTGTTCAGCGGTTAGTTTGAAGACCCAAAATCGTAGAGAACAAGGCGATGAAGAAGGGGCTTTACCTGACTGGATCAAGGGCGCACCGGGGCGTCGGACGTCCTCGGCGGTGGCGGGCGGGTCCCTGGCGGGCTGGAAAGCCTTGATCTCGTTCTCGTCGAAGTCTTGGCCCGGGTTGGCGGTTTCGTATTCCAGCGACTTGATGAGTCTGTACATGATGACGGCGAGGACGGAGCCCAGTGCCGGGCCGAGCCAATAGATCCAGTGGTAGCCGTCGAAGTTGCCGAGGACGACGTCGGGACCGAAGGAGCGGGCGGGATTGAGACTGCCTCCGGTGAAGTAGACGCCTGCGGAGCTAGTGAGTTTTTCGCTTCTGAACAACGTGATGGGCACAAACCTGACAACTCGGCGACGAAGAGAGCCAACCCGATGCCGATGGGCGCAAGGAAGGTGCTCTTATGCTTTTCGGCCGCTAGCATGAAGACGGTGAAAACCAACATGGCGGTCAAGAACATCTCGATGAAGAGACCCCGCACGACCGACGTATCTTTGCTCAATGAGGTTCGTACATTCATCGTGTTTGGGAAGAGGGCGGACACGACGCCAGCGGCGGCGATTCCTCCGACGATCTGTGTGATGAACACAAGACTGCCTCGGACCCAGCCAAGACCGCCAATGAGACACAGTCCCAGAGTCACCTGCACATCCGGTTACTTCAGTGGGCTTAGAAAAGAAGAGAAGTGACCTACTGCTGGATTGAAGAGACCGCCGGAGATGCGGAAGAAGACCCAGATGTTGGCCGCGAGCGAGAAGCCGAAGCCCAACGCGATGAAGAGCAAGTCGGACGTATTTAGTGTGCCAGGAACGGCGTTGCCGGCAGCTACCGTATTCGCCACCTGTGCCGCCGAAAGAGCAAAGAATAGGAAGGCGAATGTTCCCACGAACTCTCCAAGCATGGCAATGAAATGATTCTTCACTCTGGCCGGCATCCAGCGTGTCCCGGGGAGTCGGCGGACAGGCGGCTCGCCTGGAGTTTGGCTCTCCACATCACGAGCATCGGCCCGTTTCGGCCATCCGGGGATCACAATGTATTGTTCCGCGGGCTGGTTTGTGTTCATTGTGAATGAATAGGATGTGATCGGGATAGGGAGGGTTGACGATGCGAATGCGAAGGGATATTGTACTTATGGGTGAGCATCTCCTCAGCAGTATGGGCATTGGAGCGTGACGCAAAGGGCGCTTTGTCGTCATGTACGCCTAATACTTCGCGCGAAGCATAATCCGTCTGCTGTACAACTATAGCGGGAAAATGACGGTGGTGCAGTCTAGTGATACGGAGATGGGCAAGCTTCCTACAGGATCTCTGGGTACAAAGGGGTACTGCCGCCGAAAGTTGGTGCGAAGAATAACGGCGACTCACTCAGGACTGGGGATGCCTGTGCTCTTGCCGACGGTGTAATAGGTTGAATTCACTGAATTCTGCTGTTTTTGGCAGTCGACATGCCTCTGTTACACAGAAAAACAAGTTAACGCTAGCCTCCGGCTGCAGCACCCCTCCCGTCCGTACATAGACGTGTACTACAGCCCAGGAAGAATGGTGTGATCTTTCTCTGCTTGTACAGGCCTCTCCTACCTCTTGAGAGCCATTGCCCCGGGATGCGTGAGATGACGCCGCTAGATAGCCGACCGATCGCTGATCTCCCACTGCCATCCTAGTCTTTCAAAAGAAAGTTGCAGATGCATGCACGCATTTCCGGACGACAATGATGTAATTCTAGACCACGACGTGTTCATGCAGCTGTAGCCAAGCGCTCGTGCACACCGTTTCTTTTTCCTGTCGTTGATGACACAGCAGTATTATGCTCTAGCGCTCTTTAAGACGTCATGACGCAAAGTCCTATGGTAGCTGCTACTCTAGTAAGTCCATTCATACTTTGCGAGTATATGCCGTACATCTATAGGCCTGTAGTACATCGGGACCATTGGACGCGCGGTGTGACCACCAAACACTGATACCAGAGGCGATTGCACCAAAGAGTCCCGACTCAAGGAGCATTGACTTCTCGTCCGGTGACGCTAGAGAGAAGCTTTGGGTAGACTGCAAAGGCGTGTCCAATGTTACGAACCCCAAGCTGCGTTAAAACATGGAGCTTTCTATAAAGTGCCCCGTTTCGTTCTCGACGATTCTCTTGACCCCGTTGAGGGACTGACATATTGCGGGAACGCAGAACCGGAAATGACCAGGCTCATCGATCGGCAATCTTCCCACGGAATTTCCGCATACACACATACATGTGTAGCTTGGCCACATTGAGCAATTGCGTCATGGGGCAGAGGAAGGACAATCCGAAGCCGTTCACAAACGTCCCTTGGCTCAACAACGTTGTGCTCACGGTACATATGACGTTTGTGAGGGATCATGTTTGAGTAACAATACTGACATAACGTCGTCACAGGTCGAGGACTTTCTCGCACTAATTTCCATCAATGGAGGTAACTACGCAGCACTGTGTAGTCTCGACTCCGCCGGACAGTCTCCAAAGTTCTACAACACATTCGCCTTCCTAAGCATCTCTGAGAGCATACCAGTCACGCGAACACAGCCGTACTTTCTTTCCTTCACCTCCCGTAACGAGGCGGTGGCCAACTCCGGCGCAGTGCCTGTCCGGTTCCTGCTAGAACGGAAAAGACGCCTACCAAGTCGTCGACCCATCAGGCCAAGTCCGGCTCCGCATAACCGCACGCTTTCCACGGCTTTCTTCATGAGGGTGCAGTGTGTTGTGTTTCGGTGAGACGTGTGTCTGGGCAGGCCGCGAATCAAAGTTCTTTGTATGAGCGATCCGGCATGTCGTCGGGTGAGTGTGTCGCACAAGAGAGAATAGGCATGCGACACCAGTATGCGACACATTCTCGTAGTCAGCCGAGAGTAAAAGGCAAACACAGATGCTCATGAACCCCAGGCGTCGGGAAAGGTGCTGCTGAGAGTGAGGGTTAAAAGTAGGATCGAAATGACATAATGGCAGCTGCCGAGATTGCCGTTCGTGCCGATCTACCCGGAGAAGCGGCAGTTCGTCTGCTTCATATGACGCGGAATCCCTTCCTCTCTTCCTTTCTTCTTCCATTCCTTCTTCTGGACCAATCTGCACTTCTTTTGGTTCGTATCTCGAGCCTCAAATACGCATGGAAGGATAGGCTTCGCAAACACGGCGCTGCCTACAGCCTACAATGACGTCAACAGCCTCGTCGCGAGCCCTCAGGCTGGCTTCACGTTGCGGCGGCTCCGTGAGGCCGCGTCTCCTCGACAATAGGCGACACGGGGCATGCGTGAGTAATAATAGCTCTACGCCAAATTTGATGCGCCGTGGCAAGGTGGCTGATCAAGAGCTTCGCTTTCCAGGCTGACTTCATGAAAAGGCGCCTGCCACCTTATAACCATATCCAATCAACCTGGGAATTCAAAAACATCGTTCGAGTAATGACGTTCAAACGGGTCAGCGCCATCGATAGCCGACGACCCATCCCATCCCAGACCGGATAGACCTCTTGTAAGCCTCACAGCCGCGAAAGGGCGCAGCGACGCGCACGCGCAAGCTCTTCGAAGAAGTGTCTCGCACAAGGCCGTAACCCTCGGCCAACCCCGCCGCCTTCCAACCCGGCGAGGAATTCTCAACGGGGCTGACACACCACCACCACACCACCAATCTGCTCCGCCCCACGGGACACCATGTCGCCTTGGCCCAATCTCCACCGAGCAGTCCGGTGCCGAAGCGGAATAACGTAGCGTCTATACCCGCACAGCCGCCTTCTTCCATGCAAAAAAAAAAAAAAAAACCTCCCCCTCGTCACACCCCCACCAGTCGGCAGCCCGCGCACGCGGCACTATCGAAACGGAGAGGGAGGGGCGCATTGGGGAACATTGCGCGTCTGACCCTTTCTCCCGAAGAACTCATTTCTCCGGTCGAGGCAGTCCGCAAGGCTGACTTCTGCAGGGGCTGCTGCTACCCACTCACTTACTTTTCTCCGTCGGGCTGAAGGAGAAAGGCGAATCTACTTTTGCACAGCCCGCATCAGGCTTGGCTTTCATTGGTCGGTAGGTACCTGCGCAACTGCTCCTTTTTCGCCCCGGTTTCGCCGTCCCGCTCTCTCTGTCGACGTGCGCTAGGTTGTCGTCGCCTTGGAAAGCCAAGCCAAGCCGGGTGCGCTGGGAATGAGGTACCAAGGCGCTTGGGATCCGAGCCGGACCTCGCATCGAGTGGGCGGCGATTCTGCAGCTGCGGGGATGCCTGAGGATGCGCGCCCGCCGTCGGCTGGTGAATCGTCAGGAAATGGTAGCGTGTTGGCTCGGCTGTTCAGATGGAGCCAGGTGGCTGTTCACGGCGGTGATACACGGAAGATTGCGGGTAGAAGGCGAGGAACTGTAATTTGGGGGTATCTACATTCTAAATCGGTGCGTATGTATATTCGTGGGCGGGCGTGACCATATTTAACAATAGCAAAAGACAGGGGAATGTAACGCCGGGGAAATGAAACTATACAGAAGGAAGACAGAGAGAACAAAAAAAAAGGCTAAAAAGAAGGGTAACTCAAAAGGGAGGCCGCGGCCCCGTCACCAGCAGCCGCATCTACACCGACGACTTGGCGCCAACACCCTTCTCAGGATCGACATTACCACCACCACCCACAGCCACCGTGCCTCCCTCACTCTCGGATACCTCGGCCCCACTCCCGTCCTCGCTCTCCCCGTTCTTCTTCCCCCCGCCGAAAAGCCTCTTGATCGCGTGCCCCAGCCGTCCAGACGCGCGGCGCAGCGGGCGGTACACCAGCAGCACGGGCGTCGCGACGACCCGCACGACGGCCTCGAACCAGGCGTCGGGGAAGATGCGGACGAGGACCGCCCACGGCAGGCACAGGGCGGCGACGACGATGGAGATGGCCCACTGCGCGCCGTTGATGCGCACGATGCTAAACGCCTTGCCGCCGACGAAGGCGATGGCGATCTGGCAGCCGATCATGACGAGGTTGATGACGATGAAGAAGACATTGCGGTGGACCCCCGCGAAGATGTTGAACTTGTTGTCGAGGCGGCGGTTGTTGTACATGTTGAAGATCTGCATCCAGACGAAGCAGTTGAAGACGATGCTGCGGAGCTCGGCGTCCGGGTAGTTGAGGAAGTGCGGGCCGCCGAAATACAGGATAAGCGTGACGGCGAGCTGGAAGAGGGCCTGCCCGATGATCATCTTCCACATGATGGTCGAGATGAGCGGGGCGCTGCGCGCGGGCGGCTTGCGGTTGAGGATGTCCTCGGTGGGGGGGTCGGTGGCGAGGGCGAGGGCGGCGAGGGAGTCCCTGGGATCGTACGTCAGTTATCGTTCCTCTTCTTTTTATCGTGCGTTTGGTGTTCGTGGGGGTGGTGGAGAGGGGAGAACTTACATGATGAGGTTGATCCACAGCAGCTGCACGGCGGTCAGCACCGAGCGCATCTCGTCGTCGGACACGGACGACACGAAGGTCAGCAGCACGGCGGTGATGTTGACGGTCAGCTGGAACTGCAGGAACTTGCGCACGGCGTCGTTGACGGCGCGACCCCACATGAGCGCAGTCAGGATGCTAGCGAAGTTGTCGTCCATGAGGATGATGGCCGACGCCTCCTTAGCCACCTCAGTCCCCGCGATGCCCATGCTGAACCCAATGTCCGCCGCCTTCAGCGCGGGGCCGTCGTTCGTCCCGTCGCCCGTCACGGCGACGATGTCGCCCATGGCGCGCAGCTTGGTGACGAGCACGCGCTTATCCTCGGGCGACGACCGCGCGAGCACCTGCAGGCGGGGCAGGATCTCGGTCATGCGCTCGTCGGAGAGGGTGCGGAAGGCGGGGCCCTCCATGACGATGCCGTCGGTGTAGATGCCGCAGTCGGCGGCGATTGCCTTGGCCGTGACGACGTTGTCGCCCGTGACCATGCGCACGCAGACGCCGGCGTGCTGGCACTTGGCCACCGCCTCGGGCACGCCCGGGCGGATGGGGTCCTGGATACCGACGACGCCGAGGAGCGTCATGTCCCTGAGGACGAGGTCGACGTTGGCGGTGCTGGGGTCTTCCTCGGATGCGGTGCCGGCGGGCGGCCACTGGGAGAAGTCCTTGGTGGTGAGGGCGATGGTGCGGAGGGACTGCTCGGCGTAGCTGTTGATGATGGCTTCGAAGCGCTCGCGACGCTCCTGGTCCAGCGGCACCTCGCCGCCGGTGGTGGTCAGGACGTTGGAACTGAAGCCGAGAAGGATCTCGGAGGCGCCCTTGACCAGGAAGCGGTAGTGGCCGTTGGGGAGCTTCTGCACCGCGCCCATGCACTTGCGGCCCGAGTCGAAGGGCATCAGTTGGGCAACCTGCGCGTTGGCGCGCTCCTCGCCCAGCGATCCCATGCCGAGCACCTTCTTCGCGAAGCCGAGGAGGGCGGTCTCGGTCTTGGAGCCCACGAAGCCGGCCTCGCCCGCCTCCTCGCCCTCGAAAGCCGTCGAGTTGATGGCGATGGACTCGATCAGCATCCTCTGATGCTCTGCGGACATGTCTCTCGCGAAGGCGGCGGAGCGGCGCTCGTCACCGCGCTGGTTCTTGTCGTCGAACGAGTCGTCGCCGAAGGTGCCGGTGACGACGGTCATCTTGTTCTGGGTGAGGGTGCCCGTCTTGTCCGAGCACACGGTGGTGGCGTTGCCCATGGTCTCGCACGACTTGAGAATGCGCACCAGGTTGTTCAGCTTGACCAGCCGGGTGGTGGCGAAGGCCAGGGCCAACGTCACGGCGAGCGGCAGGCCCTCGGGCACCGCCACGACGATGACGGTGATGGCGACGATGAGGATATCCATGAACTTGGACGCCTTCTCGTTGGCCGTCAGCTCGCTGCCGGGAAGCGTGCCCAGGAAGCGGAACAGCAGGACGAAGAACAGGAAGGCGGCGGCGCTGCTGCCCAGCTTGGCGATGGCGCTGGCGAGCCCGTCCAGCTTGACCTGCAGGGGGGTGGGTTCGGGGTCCTGGCGCATCGCCATGAGGATCTTGCCGTAGCTGGAGTTGACGCCGACCGAGGTGACGAGGTAGGTGCCGACGCCCTCGAGCACCTTGCTGCCCGAGATGATGAACGGGTCCAGGTCCTGGTGCTTCTGGTGGCCCTGCTCGAGCAGCCGCATCACCTGGTCGCCGCCTGTCTTCTTCATCTGGTCCGACTCGCCCGTGGCCGACGACTCGTCGCACTTGACGTTGTGGCCCGCGATGAAGACGCCGTCGGCGGGAATGAGGTCTCCCGGCTCCAGGTGCACCACGTCGCCCACCAGCAGGTCGTGGACCGAGATCTGGAACGACTTGCCCGAGCGGATCACCTTGACTTCGCGGTCCTCCTTCTTGGTGTTCAACCGCACGAAAGCACGCTCCTTCTGGTAGTCGTTCAGCGCCCCGACCATGACGACGATGACGATGGCAATGCAGATGGCGCATCCCTCGATCCAGTCCACCGGCATGGGCGCGTCCGGCGGGTGTTCGACGCCGAAGGTCTCGTACAGCCCCAGGGCGAGCGAGATGGCGGCGGCGGCAGTCAGGAGGATCAACACCTTGTCGTTGTACGCGAGCCACATGAGCTTCCACAGCGGCGTCGGCTTCTTTGCCGGCAGCACGTTGCGCTTGAACACGCGCACGCGATCACTGAAGGCATTGGTCTCGGCTGCCGGACTGTGTGCGGTGCCGGCCGTCGCCGTGGCGGTTCCGGTGGCATCGATCTTCTTCTCCTCAAACTCAAAGGTCTTTGCCGAGGCCTTGGTGGCCTCGTCGAAGCTGACCGAGCCCGCCAGCGTCGTCTCATCGATGCTCAGCCCGGCATTACGGTCGCACCGGAGACCCTTTTCGATGCCGGCGAGGCCGCCCAGCGCGACATAGGCCGGCAGGGACTTTGGATTGAGTAGCTTGTTGAGGTGGCCGGGCGAGAAGGCGAACGAGTTGTCGTCGACGTGGAAGTCGGCCTCGGCTCCGGGGTCCGGCTTCAATGCATCCTGCTGCTCCTCGTAGGAGAACAGGCTGGCGCCGCTGCTGATGGAAGTGCCGCCGGCTGACTTTGGTGGCGCCAGGTGCGGACTTAACGGGGCTCCGAGGGTGCTGCCGCTCATGGCGCGGTCACGATAACCGCCGACTGGTGCGGCGCTGAGGTTGCAGGGAGAAATTGCAGTCTCCGGGGAATCGGTTAGCGGAGGTGTGGTATTGGTGTTGTCGGTGGTGGCGGCATTGTTGTCATCACCATCCTACATAAAGGAGTTAATTTCGGCAGGCTCCAGAAAAAAAAAAGCGTTGCCTGGAGAATCAGCCCTGCACTCACCGGAATCTCGATGGTAATCTGCGGCAGGATGGTGGCTGCCTCGTGGTGGTTGTGAGCCATGGTCGTTGCTGCATCCAGTGTGGCGGTAACTTGCGAGATCTGCCTCTGTGCTGGAGGGCCGGATCCGGGGGGGATATTGTACGGACAAAATCGAGGCTGTGCTTGCTCGGGTCCAATGGCGAGCCCCAGCCGCAGCGGAGCTTGGTACCGCGGCGACGAGCGGCAACGAAAGTACTGTTGCTTTGCCATGGCGCCAACCCCGTCAGTGGCCACATCGCCAAGGGCGGAGGCCAAGCACACAAGCCCGCGTCTGCAGGCCGTCCGACACACGCGACAATGAAGAGCGGAAGGAGACGCCGTTCGGGCATCTCAAGCTCTGTCTCTGTTTAGTATTTTACTTTGTCTTTGCGACAGAGCGAGGCAGTCTTCGTCGCGGAGGGCTTCCTCCCCAGTCAGCCTTACTTGGCGAGGCTGAACTTCCGCCGTACACGACGACGGGAGCCGCAGGCCCAGCCGCTACCGCAACCGCCCAGGATCCCGGAGCAGGTCTAACCCGGCCGTTTCATCAGCGGGCCATGTCCGCCTGCGTGATTTACGGCACTGCGAGGCAGGTGGCAGAGCTAGGGGATGACGTCCGGGGCTTGCGGGGTTGTTCCTTTCACCATCCTTGACCTTGACAACAGCCGATTTTCTTCTTCATCCTCGCCAACTTCCCCTCAGTCATCACCCACCAACCATGCACCCCGCGCGGGATTACAGAGCGACATCCATGCGCCGTATAACCACCGTTATTGTCTGAGCTCTGAGCACTGATGTTCGTGTCGCCCCTTTCGCTACCCAACGTGTCGCCTCGTTGAGGGCGCAGCAGTGTACTTTTGCCATCCGCGACGGCCCAAAGCGCTTTGCCTCTGGTAGTTGTTGGCCGCTCGCTTTCCGAGCCGGACGAGTCGGTGGCTTTTAACAGGACGGTTGAGATGGGACTAAGAGGGGTCGAGACGGCTGGGCGCAGTGTGGCATTGCTCTTGGCGGGGCCTCTATCTTATGCTCCAACAACCCGCGACGATATTTTGAACACCTCAGGCGACGAGGCAAGCAAGACGTGTGTGCGCGTGTGTGTGTTGCCTAGAGGCAAGGCCATCTCCACCACCAGTACCACCACCCACATCGGTCCCCCTAATCTAAAACGCCCTATCCGCCCTACGGTGCCACGGCGCCACCGCCTCAACTGTGGCGCAGCCTTCGGATTCACCAACCACGCGACCTGCTCGAGCGAGGCTGAATGGGGTGCGACGTCATCGCATTGTTGCTTGCGTCGAGTAGCAGTCGTCGAAGCGTGATACCATCGATGCCACCGAGACGCAAGGAGAAGCAGCCATGAATTCGCCCCAACCCAACAAAATCGATGACGAGCCGGGCAGTGCACCTCATCACGAGGGCACCAGCACCAGCAGCCGCCCCCTCGAACGCCGCGCAACCGTGGGCGAGGCGTCGTCTTCGCCATCATCGTCATCATCATCGCACCAGCCACACCGGTGGCGTCCGCGAAGCAAGTCCGTATCGAACGCGTGTGAGAGGTGCAGACGCCGCAAGATCCGCTGCGATGGGGAGGTCGGCCCTTGCTCGACCTGCGTGCGCTTCTGCGTGGCTTGCATCCGCCCGCCCAAGCTGAGAGACCGGATGGGCCTGTGAGTATCCTGCCGTCCTCACCAATCGAGACACTGTTTGCTGATCGAGACAACGCAGCGGTGCCCACCGGGCTCTGGCGAGCCGGATCCAGCAGCTCGAGGCCCAGCTGGCCGAGATGGGCGACGCCCACAGTCCGGCATGGAGCGAAGACTTCTGGAGCAGCTGCGCCCCGAGTACACCACGGCCCGCACAACCACCATCTCTGCACGTCGACACGAGTTTCAACCCCCCGCCGCAGCGGTCATTCTCCTGGGACTTCTCAACCTCGACGGACTCCGCCGGTGGCGGCGCCGAGGGCCTCGGCAGCAACACGACCTTCCAGCCGGACATCCCCACCATTGAGATATCCGAGTGCGGCGGGCCGTCTCCCACGCTGCTCTCGCCCGCGCCGTCGTTGCTCTCCGCCAACTCCCGCTGCTCGACGCCGGAGCCGTACACCATCACCACCCCCATCATGGGAGGCTCGGCCCTCGCGCCGCCGATGCTCGGCTCTCCCGTCTCTCCGCCCGTGTCCGCCTGCCAGCGGAGCCCGTGGGATTTCCCTCAGTATCACTACCACGACGGCAGCAACGAGGGCGGCTACCTGAGCCCGCCCGACCACGGGAAGCCGTCGTCGTCGTCGTCTCTCTCGCGGTGCTCTTCGATCTCTTCGCTCGGGCTGGACCAGGACTTCAACTCCATCAACCTGCACTTCTCGCCGTTTGATGACAAGTCGCCACCATCGTCTCCCGGTGGTTTCGGATCGGATCGTCCGTTCCGAACCCACTCCCGAGCGACATCACTATCCGACCATTCGACAACGCCGACGGGGGCGCGTTCGCCGCCGACGAAGACGCCGACCAAGTTCGAAGCGGAGACGCTGTCGGACATCTTCTTCGACCGGGTGGAGCCGGGGCGGCGCCCCGTCGAGCGGGGGTTCCACCACACCTGCCTGGACCTGGTGTACGAGTTCGCGGGGGAGGCGGAGGACGTGCCGGATGTGGTCGAGTGTCTGATACCTCCGTACTCGCTGCGCATGGCGCGCTTCTACGTCTTCATGACCATGGCGATCGGCATGCGGCTGCGGACGACCACGGGAGGCCGCGTGGCGGACAACGCCCTCCTCGACAGCTGCTACCGTCTCGCCATGCGGCAGGCCGAATCGCCCGGCTTCTGGTGCGAGGCGGGCGGCCTCGAGGCGGCGGCGCTGCTCACGTTGTTCGCGAGGAGCGGCGAGTTGGTGGTGCAGCAGACGCTGGATCAAATGGATCGATAGGTAGGAAAACGGGAGTTTCCTCCGTCAAGGTTCCGTCAAGGTGCGTGTGATTATCTTTTGTTGGATTTTTAGCACGACCATATATCCCTGAATAAAGTGCATACCACCCGTGCTTTCGGCTCGAAGGTTGCCGAAAACGAGGAAGCGGGCGGCGGCACTTCACGCGGGAGTGGGTCTTTTTGTGAAGCTGAAACATAAGATCCGATGCGGATCTCGTGGAGGTTATGTGCCGCCTTTCCTCAAACGTCAATGTGATCTGCGTAGCTCTATTGATATCCTTCGGCTACCATGTGCCGACTCGGGATGATGAAGTGTGTGTGATCTCAGCGTAACATTGGCAATGCTCTCTGAATTGTTCGGAGGCATCTCGACCTGAGCGACACCACTCCGTAGCGATGCCTTCAACAGTGGTTTTTGGCGGCAAGGAGGCTCTCAACCTTAGCGCTGCCGTTGGGGTGTGTGGATCCGCCGTATCCCGAAATTGATTCACAACGGGGCGCTTGCCGGGTGCGGATAAGCACACGCCGTCATTGGCCGTCAACCTCAAGCACTTACCGGATAGGGGAAGCCACCTCCGCATTGGTTCGAAAACTGCAGCCTTGGCATCTTTTTAGCTACATGCGCTCTGCCGCAGCCCTGTGGATCTGTCGTTTCAAACATTGTCGTCTACGAACTTCGAACAAGCCAAGCAGCCGTGGTCGGCGTCTGTCGGAACCCCCTTATCTGTTCACGGGAGAGATATAAACATCCAACATGGGGCCGACTTCTCCCTTCAGCAGCGCATTCGTTCCCTGTCTTCCCTTTTACCTTCAGTTTTTTAAGTCTATCGTTGAATTCTTGTTCTTCATTCACTTCTTCCACACAACAATCTTTTTTCCACGATGCTGGGCGTCACCATTTCCCTCCTCGCGGCCGCGGGCGCCGCCAACGCCTACACCGTCATCGTGCACGACCAGTTCATGCGCAAGAACATCGACGCCCTCGTCGCGCCGGGCCAGTACAAGTCGCACATGCACTCCTTCTTCGGCTCCGACGCCATCACCAAGGACAAGTCGACCTCCGCCGAGCTGCAAAAGGGTTGCGCCTCGGGCGAGAACCCCAACGACCTCTCCGTCTACTGGGTCCCCACCCTCTACCACGTCGACGGCTCCTCGCGGACCGAAATCGTGCCCCAGCGCTTCTCGACCTACTACGAAAACATCCTCTACGCCGACGCGCCGATCCCGCAGGACTTCTCCGCCATCGCGGGCTCCGCGCTGGCCACGTCCCAAGCGGACCTCGACGACAAGAACGTCGGGCTCTCGTGGTTCTGCGAGGGCGACGACGCGCCCGCCGACAAGGACGCCGCGGCGTTTCCGACGACGACGTGCTCGACGCACCTGCAGACCATCTTCCGCTTCCCCGACTGCGTCGACCCCGCCTCGCTGAACGGCACGTACTCGTCCTCCTCGTTCAAGACGACCAACTACTGCCCCGCCGGCTGGAACCGCATCCCCCGCCTCCGCTTCTCCATCCGGTACGACCTGCGCAAGATCCTGCCCGACGGCTGGAGCGGCGCGCCGCCGCTGGAACTCGCGTCGGGGTCGAGCTACAGCATGCACGGCGATTTCATCAATGGCTGGTTCGAGGACGCCGCGAGGAACATGCTGGACTACGCGAAGGACAAGCGGGAGTTCGCGCGCGTGGACGGCGCGCACGGCGAGGGGAAGAGCGGGCCGACGTGCGAGGCGACGGATGCGGATCCCGCGAACGGGACGGACGATTATGAGACGAGCTTGTCGATGATGGGGAAGGCGAAGAGGGAGGTTGTGAGGAAGACGAGGGGGTTCATGGAGAGGAGGATGGCGAGGGCGAACTGAGGTGGTGGTGATGGTGGTGGTTGAGGGGGGGCGGCGCATGGAGGTGTGATGGAGGTGGTGCGGAGCGGGCTGGTTCGGCTTCGTTTATTGTTAATATTGTTGGATAATGGGACGAGCGTCAATGGATGGCGAGAGAAATGATGTTAGCAAAGCAAAATCTTGATGAGTTTACAGTGGTGATTTGAGGATCGACAATCGCTGTTCGTTGGTTGTTGGCTCCTGCACTGTTCAGAAAGCTTGTGGATTATCCCTCGTGTATATCGCGACGAAGTTACAACTTTCACAGAGAGCAGTGCGTAGTGCGAATACTGCTCTTTGAGTTGATACTGCCTCGGCGCTGGCTTCTACTAGCCCAGATTGTGGGTTTCTTGTCGAGGTCTCCAGCGGCTGTAATCAGAGGGAACGTCGTGTGTCAGGTAAGACATACAACTCGTGGCCAAGTGCATATGGGCAGTGAATATATCCTGGAGACAGAATGTGCCGCATTTTCGGCGTGGGTACACCTGAAATGGTAGGTGGATATAAGCAAGATTGCCGTCCTCTGCGGTTTGAACCAGTGCGCGGGTAATATTCGAAACATATCCCGGGAACTCGGAAAGGAGTTGCTGTTCTATCTGTCCGGTTTCCAGGTATGATTGCCAGTTCCGTATGCAATGCATGCGTACTAAGAGATTATTACGACTACATTGGTCTCTCAGGTGCTCAAGAAGTGTGTCAGAATCATCACACTCATCTATCGCATCGATGACAATGAAGGTGGGATGCTGTCGCAATAATATACCTAACAGCATGAGGATGTCGTCCATCGAAGCTTGGTCCTGTCCGCTGTCTGTCTTATTCAGCAAAATTCCTAGCGCATCCATGATGAGCTTGTTGCTTCTGTTATCATTGACCAGCTGTGGTGCAACCGATTTCAGTGACTATTCCACTCTCCGGCCAGCGTTCCCACTTACAAGCGCAAACAATTTAACCTATTCAGAGTCTTAGATTATAAATATCTCAATAACTACTTAATCTACTTAACTTAGAATTTTGCTATTAGATTATGAAATTGAATCATAACATTAGTAAATAAATCAAATAAATCGAATAAATGAAATAAAAATACGGTTTAAACTAAGTAATTGTTAAAAGTTGGTTAATTTTCGGTTCGACTGGACACGCTGTCTCCGGCTGCCCCATCTATCCGAAGATGTGGAAATATGGATTTATATGCATAAAACATGTCAAATTATCCTATCCCGCGGAATAATTGAAGCACGAGGTCGAGTCCAAGGCAGTGAAATATTGAGAGTTGATTAGACCGTCATACCTGCAGAACATTCCATAAATTCTAGATATTTATTATTCAAGACCGTGGCTTCTTAGAGGCATACCGAGCATTGCATCCCCTTGCTTAAGGTGATAGCACTGGGAATGGGCTACAGAAAGGGATTGTCGGTCGGTAAACAAGAGCGGGGCATTCAAGCCTCTCCCCAAGCAACGCCTCAAAGTTTAATCTACGTTTACAAAGCTGCGAATGGTAAAGTAGTCTGCCCCGCTACGCAAGTGATGCGGTAGGCAGCAGCGTTGGAAAGTGGCAGTGTTTGAGTTGTGGCTGACTGCGCCCCCTTCAAAGTCGTTGCTGGTGCGACGAAGTGTCAACTGAAAACACAAGGATGTGCATCCTCCGCATCCTGCTTGCTTACTATCAATCTCATTACTTACCCTTCTCCAGCAATAAGGGGTTTAGACAGCAAGCCGCCAAGGGCTGTGCTGCCGACGTATACCGCTCAGCCGCCACAAACACGTACATTGAATCCACTTTGCGCAGCAACACCATCTCCAACTTTGGCAGGGCAGATTTTAGTTACAATGCAAGTGGCGAACTTCATAAACCGACGTGTTGTCACATTTTGGAAACCAAGTCATTCGCAATGGCATCCGCTACGACAAGCCAGACTGCTTCGGCAACCACTTCGACATCAACGCCCAGCTGCACAACCGCCGTACCCGGCAAATACGGCAACGTCCCTTTCGATGCCTGCAACTCCTACTACAACTTCAACCCGCAGTTCGCACCTGCCGTCGCCGTAGCCGTGATATTCGGCATCCTCACCGTCGCCCACCTGGTGCTAGCCATCGTCTTCAAAAAGGTAAGTCCGAGACAAGCCTCTCCGCCAAGCGGCCTCGAGTAACACCGCCGCCAGACCTACTGCTGGGTCATCATCATGGGCGCCACGTGGGAGCTCGTGGCCTTTATCATGCACGCTCTTGGCTCGCACGATCAGCAAAATGCCGGCTACGCCACCGCCCACCAGCTGCTCTACCTGCTCTCGCCGCTGTGGATCAACGCCTTCGTCTACATGACCTTCGCGCGCATGGTGCACTACTTCCTGCCGGACGGGACCGTCTGGCGCATCCGCGGCCAGTCGTTGGCCAAGTACTTCGTGTGGGCGGACGTCGTGTCGTTCGTCGTGCAGGCCGTCGGCGGGCTGATGGCGAGCCCGGGCGCCTCGGCCGACGTCATCAAGACCGGCATCGACGTTTACATGGGCGGCATGGGGCTGCAGGAGGCGTTCATCCTGTGCTTCCTCGGGCTGATGATCGCGTTCCACCGCCGGGCGCTGGCTCTCGACGCCGCCGGCCTGGCTCACCGGCAGTACAGCTGGCGTCCGCTGCTCTACGCTCTCTACGGAGTGTTGACGGCCATCACCGTAAGCATTCCCGTCAAGTGATTCGGTGGCAAGCGACTTACTGACCTTCCCTCCCTTTCCCAGGTCCGCATCATCTACCGCATCTGCGAGTTCGCCGGCGGCGTCAAGCCGTCGAACCCCATCCCTTTCCACGAGGAGTATTCGTACTCGCTCGACGCCTTTCCCATGATGGTTGCCATACTGCTTCTCGCCGTCTTCCACCCCGGCCGCTCGCTCGTCGGCCCCGAGAGCCAGTTCCCCAAGATGTCTCGCAAGGAGAAGAAGGTCGCGAAGAGGGAACGAAAGGCGGCGAAGAAAGCGGCGAAATATGCCACCAAAGACTCGCTGGGCGCAGAGGAGGCCGGGGTGGAATTTCCCAGGACAAATGGAAGCGGATACCGAGAACCCGGCTCGGCGAGTTTCGACGAGGCGGGCGGAGAGTTTCATGTCGTGGAGATGCGGCAGCAAGCCCGAATTTAAAGTTCGTAAGCAGGGAGTTCTTGATGTTTATCGTTTTATATGGCACGCATTCTGCTTACTCGAAGAATGTTGGCATCTTCATGCGCAACGTGGGCAATCCGGGCCTTGCTCATTGTCGTTACTGGGTAGACAGCTGCCAGCATTCAACACTGGCTGTTTCCTATGACTAATGTCAATCAATTGTATCGATAGATTAATTTTTAAAGAGTCAACGAATGAATGGTGACCCACATCGGTGAAGTGATTTGATCGTCAGGCACGAACGATGAAGTGCATTAGAGCGCATTCGAAGGTACACTCCGCTAGCTACTCAATGGCAAACTTACTCTGACTATGCCGGATGGCGTGTTCGAAGCATGCAAATTTGATGAGTTCGCCTTATGGAATGTATCCGCATTGGCAGAAGGGACCACGATCTACGTTCCACCCCCATCCACAGAGCCGAAGCAACCACCAACGAGGAATCCTCCCAACAAATAACTTACTGTAAGCCGGAGCAGCGATATTTAACAGCCTGGCAAGCCGGGCGGCGGAATCCCCCTCCTCCTCCTCCTCCTCCTCAGAAGCACATCCCACACTCCCCTTCTCCGCCACGTCCCCCCCGCGCACCCACCCACCACCATGGCCGTCCTCACCCCCTCCCGCCTCTCCCTACTCGGCGCCGCCCTCCTCCTCCTCCTCGCCAACACCTGCCACGGCCAAAACCTCCTCGACCCCGACGACGACCCGTCCGACCCCAACGACCCGGGCCAAAACGGCGGGATAGGCGCAGGCTGGGTGCCGCCACCGCCCATCACCGCGCTCGCCGGGCCGGGCCCCGACCCGGATCCCACCCCGGTCGCCGTCGCCGTCCCCGTCGCCGTCGCGGCCCCGGCCCCCAGCGACGCGCAGACGCAGAACCAGCTCCAGCCGCAGCCGTCGTCGTTCGCGTACCCGCCGGGCTCGTACCAGATCGGGGCGGCGACGTACCTGGTGGCTTGCGAGGCGGCCGGGGTGGTGGCGGGCGGGCTGTCGCCGACGGACATCGCGCAGGCGGCGGCGACCATCGGCGACTACGGCACCTGCATGGCGTTCTGCAGCAGCCTGGGCGACCAGTGCGGCGTCGCCATGTGGGACCCGTACGCGGCGTCGTCGCCGTGCAGGGTGCTGACGTCGTATAACTATCTGGTCAACCAGCCGTTTGGGCGGTGCTATGCCGCGAGGGCGCCCGGCGGCGGCGGGGATGGTGGTAGTAGCAGCAGCAGCAGCAGCAGCAGTAGCAGTGATACGGGTTCCAGTTCGTCGTCCTCCCCCCCCCCCCCTCCTCATCATCCCCCTTCGAGCAGCGGCTCTTCTTCTTCTTCGTCGACGCTTTGCACGTCCCGTGCTTACCATCCGCCGGGAGGCGACCAGTCATGGGCAGGTCTCCCTCAGTCCGATCCTCCAACAACGTTCTCGGCGACGTCCTTGCCGGACTATTCGCCGCCCGTCCAGTCCCAGCCCCCGCCGCCGACGCAGACGCAGGCCAGCAACTACAACATCGCCCCGCAGGAGCAACAGCCCCCGTCGGCGCCAGGTTCAAGACCGGTTAGTTCGTCCCCATCCCGTCCCGTCCCGTTCCTCTCCCCATACCGCCACGGCCTTTTGTGCGGGTGAGGGATGACTCTTTCGTTGGTTTTTGTTAAACGAGAAAAAACAGGGAACTTTCGAAGGGCCGCCCTATGAGAACAACAACAACGGCTACGGTGGTCGCCCATCTTCCCCCTCCTCCTATTCCGACGAGGAGTCCGGCGGTCATGATTATTACGCTCCTCCTCCTCCTCCTCCTCCTTCTTCGCCCAAGCATAACGGCGGTTCTCGGCGTCGGCAGGGGGGCAAAAGTCGCGTTATCCACGCTTTCAACGCTGTTTATGAGGAGGAAGAGTAGATGGTGGCGGCGGCGGATAGGAGTGGTTTGGGGTTTGTGATGGCTGGTCGATGCTTTTGTAATTGAGTTAGTATGCGCGCGTAGGTTAGCATATATAGGGATCGGTTTATTGTGGATGGTGGAGGGGACATAATCGGCTTCGTTTCGAACTAATATACATGTGTTGGTGCACAAGTCCGATATCCAATGCTGAATTACAAGGAGTGAGCGGGTTTAGTTTCGTTGCTGCTTCTTTTCACTATCGGTATAGATATCCGAATGTTGCATATGAATAAAAGCAAGTAAGAGAACGAAAGTGAGAGAAAGAAAGCAGATGACGTCCTGCTAAGCTTGAAGTCTCTCCGCGACGAACCTCGGTTGGGGGCGGAGAAAGCTTTTCCGAATTCGGACGCAGTCCCGCCGAGCCACCGAAACGGCTACAGGCTAAAGAGCCCCCCTCATCCTGCCATTGCTCCCTCTTGCCCAAGCCCCATCCCGCTTATCTCGAAGCCATCGCACGGTGCCATGTCGTCCACGAAAGAGCCTCGCCGGATCGGCCAGCTGGTTTACCTGAGGCCCGAGTACCTGGAGGAATACAAGAAATGCCACGCCGCCGTCTGGCCCGAAGTGCTGGAACAGATCAAGGATTCCAATATCGTGGACTGTACGTCATTTCAATATCTTCCGCCTCCACATCCGGCAAGTGGCCAATTGATTGTGATGCATGCTCAATCAATTATGGATACAGATTCCATCTTCTTTGTCGACGAACCCCGGCCGATGCTCGTTGCATCGATGAAGTGGGTTGGCGAGGATTGGGATGCCGACATGGCCCGCATGTCTGCGAATAAAAAGGTGCAGGAGTGGTGGAGCATGACGGACAAAATGCAGGAGAGCCCCCACCCGGGTGCAAAGGGCAGCGCCGCTGGTCCGTGGTGGAAGGTCATGGAGGAGGTCTTTTACGTGAAGTAGTGAAAAAGGATGGTTGGACCGAAATGGAAATGTCAAATACTTCTGCCGCCGTTGACATCAGCCTCACACGTCGGTTAGAGACAGGCCAAGGGTGCAGCCAAGAGCCGGAGGCTCGGAGATGGTGACCGGTTATTGGTGACTGGCGGAGAAATGAGTCGTGCCCCTCTCGGGCAATCTTGGGCCGAGATATGCAGGTCCGCTTCCCCCAGACTTCTCCACACGCTATACCCCGGTCCCCGTATTGCCCATGCGCACAAGCACCTGCAGGAACCCGGCGCTCGGGTTTTGTTTCAAAGGTATAAGATGAGCGCACTCACCGTAAAGCGCGAGCCAGGTTCCCTCCGGACGTCCACCCTCCGCAATGGCAACCTCAGGTCTCCGCCGGGCGTTTGGCTCCGTCCTTGGACTTCTCGCACTCAGCGCCGAGGTCCGCGCCATCCTGACGGTCAACGAGACTTCGTCCAACATCATCCTCGAAAATGACAGGCTCTACCTGTCCCTGGACAAGTCGAAGGGCGTCATCACCGACCTCGCCCTGGACTCGCAGGATCTCCTCGGCCCCGTCAGCGGCTCAACCGGCATCGGTCCCTACCTCGACTGCTACTGCACGCCCAGCGGCTTCTACACGCCCGGCTCGATAGCCCCGGACTTCCAGATCCTCCAGGGGAACGACTCCGCGGGCGTCCCGTACGCCGGGGTGGTCATGGGCGAAACCTACCCGGCGACGGGGCAGGTGTTGGAATTCTACTACTTCCTGCGCGAGGGGGAGACGGGGCTGCACACCTTCAGCCGTCTGGCGTACCACAACGAGACGACGCCCTTCCTCCGCAACCTGCAGGAGTTCCGCACGCTTTTCCGGCCCAACACGGAGCTGTGGACGCACCTCTCGACCAACGAGAAGACGTACGCGCCGCTGCCGTCCAAGGAGGCGGTTGAGAACGAGGTCGTCGTGCAGGACGCCACCTGGTCCCTCTTGAACACGCCCGACGATCCGTACGTGCAGCAGTGGGCCGATTACTTCACAAAGTACACTTTCCAGGCTCAGTGGAGGGACCACCGCGTGCATGGGATGTTCTCCGACGGCTCGACGAGCGACAGCAACGCCACGTTCGGGGCTTGGACCGTCATGAACACCGTCGACACGTACTTCAATGGGCCCAAGAACTCGGATTTGACCGTCGACGGCATCGTCTACAACTACATCGGTATGAATTCCGTTCGTCAACCATGCTTTTTTCAAGGTGCTTACCGCAGCCAGCTTCCAACCACCACGGCAACGGCACTCCCAACATCACCAGCGGCTTCGACCGCACCTTCGGCCCCGTAAGCATTCCCGCAACAATCCTGTCTTCCGGAAACACGTGCTAAAATCCAGTCCAGTTCTACTACCACTTCAACAGCGGCGCCCCCGGCACCACCCTGCAAGAACTCCGCGCCGACGCCCTTCAATACGCCGACCCGACCTGGAACGCGCAGTTCTACGACGACATCGCGTCCTACGTGCCCAACTACGTCCCCACCTCGGGCCGCGGCACCTGGCAAGGCGTCGTCACGCTCCCTCCCAACAACAACAACAACAACAACAACAACAACAACAACAACAACAACAACACCACCAGCAGCTCCTGGAGCCGGCCGATCGCCATCCTCACGACCACGGGCGTCGACTTCCAAGACAACGCCGTCGACACCAGCGCGTACCAATACTGGGCCGACCTCACCATCCAGTCCAGCGGCGCCAACGGGACGATCGCCACCGTCGAGATCCCGCGGGTGAAGGCGGGGACGTACCGGCTCACCGTCCTCGCCGACGGGCTGTTCGGCCAATACACCCAAGACGGCGTCGTCATCGACGCCGGGCGGTCCACCACGACCCGCGCCACCTTCACGGAAGAAAGCGCGGGGACGGAGCTGTGGCGCATCGGCACCCCCGACCGCTCCGCCGGCGAGTACCGCCACGGCGTGGCGCTGGATACCTCCAAGCCGCTGGCGCCGGAGGAGTACCGCGTCTACTGGGCGCGGTACGACTTCCCCACCGAGTTCCCGGACGGGGTGCGGTTCCGGGTGGGCGGGAGCGAGGAGGCGGTGGATTGGAATTACGTGCATTGGAGCTCGGTGGGGGGGCGGGGGAATGCGATCAGGACGGAGACGGTGTTTTCGCCGGCGATCAGCAACTGGACGATTGTGTTTGATGCGGGGGCGGAGGAGCTGGCGGGGGGTGCGAAGGGCGAGGCGACGTTCACGGTGCAGTTGGCGGGCGCGAAGACGGCGGCGGGGAATACGGATGTGTTTAATGCGACGGAGCCGTATGCGAACTTGCCGTTCGTAGTCACGGTGAATGGGCATGAGTTGGAGCCTTGGGTCATTCCGTAAGTTTTTTTTTCTCCTTTTCCTTCCGGCCAACTGTGTTTTGTGACGTTCGGTGGTGCTGATGTGTTTTATTGCAGGTACCAGCATTCCAGCTCGTGCGCCGTCCGCTCGGCCATCAGCTGCTACAACATTGCGCACAAGTTCGTCTTCGAGACGAGTTTGCTCAAGGAAAAGGACAACGAGATTGTCCTCCGTCTGCCCTCGGATGCTATGGACTACGAGTCGGCGGTGCTGCCGCAGCAGGTCTATGTCCAGTACGACGCTTTAAGGCTGGAGTTACAGTAATCACTACGTAGCGAACAGACGAGCTTTGTAGCACTTCCCCATTGGGAGTTGGGTTCGCGCGCTCAAAGACGCTCCCACCTGCATGCACTTTGTTGATCAGACAATACGCTCCCGCTCCGCATCATGCTGATCAGAACGATGATGCGGGGGTTCAGTTCCGTTACATGTCTTTGCGTGACACACATCGGCCGATCTGTATGACCATGCCGTTGTGGTAGCGGGTCGTGCGGGTGTCCCCGCCATTTCGGGTGCCAACCATACGTCGGCTGGGATGCAATTCTCGTCCTCGCCAGATCAGTAGAGCTGAGGCATGGATTGGCTTGATTTGGAAAATGCTGTCCTGCGGGGGTTCGTCCGACTCCGCGGAGCTAGCGCGTAGATGCTGCGGCAGGCGTTACCCCTCAGTGTATGTACAATATCGCTCGCTGCATGAAACCAATTGGGGATCCTTCGGCCATGCGCAGGCGCAGCGTTGTGCATTCACTCAAAAAGACGCGTCGGCAACTTACTTCGATGTACAACTCTAGCTGAACGTCAAGATTGTTTTATTGAAAGTCCAAATGCGGATGTATACGGCGAGACAAGGAAAAGAAAGTAGTTTAAGCCCTGTGAATGACGCATGCCGGTGATCTGCGCTGCGGGTAGCATTTATGCAGATTGCAACGACCAACACTGTCCGGCCTCAACCTACACGGCTCGATCGAGATCCACATCTACCTTGGGCTATTGAAAGCACGAAACGCGCTTGGCGATGATTAAATGGGACTTCAACGCTGATTGATGGCATCCACGGCCTCACGTCTGTTTCGGGCCCGGAGTCATTTGAAGGAGAAATGGCACAATGGCATGATCGATGCCGGCCGCCGCAGCGTCGTGTCCGTCGTCGGTGCGCACGGCGTTCGTATACTCGGGGTGCCGCGGGCCATTTTACATCATGATTGACGAATCGATCGGGCAGACAAATCACATGAATGTCCTGAATGTCTCATGTATGTCGGGCATCAATGATCACAGCATACGCTTGACTTCCATTGCTTGGGGACCATCTACGACACAGGTCTACCGGGGAGCGGGTGGGTCATCACTGATGCATCCACCCTCTACATCTCACACCACCTTCTCGATTTGATCTTAGATACCATCGCTACCTCAGTGCGATCCATTGAAAGAATGCTTCAGGTGTGTGATGACATTACCTGACGAGGAGGAAAGTCAGCTTCGGCTTCGACGTTGTCATTCCTAGTAGTGATCGACACGGCTGACCGTAATACGGATGCGCATGAAATGCTCATCGCCGGTGTGAAGAAGGAAACCCAGGCGTCCGTGGAGCCATTTCCGCTATAAAGATACCCAATGCGGAAGGCCGGGGTATGGGGTTCTCCGTTGTACCCGATTTTGCCGTTTACTGGTTCCATTTGCCCGCGAACCCCCATGGCCTATGGATGATCGTGATACGCTTCGCAATGTGATATGAGTTTCTTGCACGGCACCGTGACGTGACTGCGTTCTCTCTTCCGACATGCACATATCTGAATATTGAAATAGGTATGCAGAGGAGCTGATGGCTAACGGCTGTGAAGGCATTTTGCTTCACCCTGATGTCCTCTCGTACATAGGAGGAGCGAGTTTGGAGGCTTTACGACCCTTTCGCTTGTCCTCGACTGCAGAATCCTTCTGTACGTTCAGCTGTGCTGCTAACGCCATGCGTATAAGCAATTATTTTTGGCTACCTTCGACGCTTGATTGGTACGAGACCGCAAGCAGTGGAGGTACTAAGCTGAATCCAGTGGGTATTGATCTACGATCACCCTCCTCTATCATAGAACTACGAAGTGATTACTGGAGAAGTTTTGCATGGGTTCAATTCGGACCTGTTTTCAATCAATCGGACGCATTGATTTTCGTCTGCATGAATGTGTCTTTGCCTTCGGGTCCCAACTTCGCTCCAACGTCGCTACAGAGCGAAAATCAGAGAGGGATGACGTGTCATCGTTTGCCTTGTTCCGAGAGCACGTCATATCGAGGGGTGTAGTAAAAACTACCGAAGTCCAAGTCACGTGGTCCAAGATTCATTCACTATATAAATAAGGCGGCATCCCCTACAGTTGATTCAATAAGCAAACCGTCCACCTTCTCTTCAGGTCTCACACTTCTTCTTGCGTCATCGATTCTCAACAAAAACCAACGGGAGTAGAAGGTAGCCCCCTAGTTTGCCCGTCCAGTCTTCGAAGTTCCATGCCTCCGTTAAGCGATCAACAGTGAAACCTGACACGCATCCAGTCACCAGCGGCCCCCAAAAATGGTCTTCAGCACTTACGTCAAATCGTGCTTGACGGATGGCGAGGACCCCAACGGCGGTCCCCCCCACGGAGGAGATAGCTTGACGCTCAGAATCGTGTTCCGCGACGAAGACAATACAGATCCCCAGCTATTGAATCTTCGCCAGTTCTTCGGGAATAAGAACGGCAGATTCGAGCTGGGTTCGACGAACTTCGACAAGGATGTGACCAGGTCTGGAGTCGTAAACGCTATTCTCCTGGCTGATCTACCATACGGTAAGAATGCGAATGGCGACAATTTGCCGGTCCCAACACAGATCAACCTCAACCAGTGTTTCCACTACGTTGCACCGAAGTATGGGGAAAAGGCGAAGGTCGAGTTTCGGCTCCCGTAAGTTGACATGCCCGCGCATTAAGAAACAGCAAACTCACCGATGGCTCCAGGTCAAAGAAAGTTCTAGAGAGCTGTGACACAGCCGAGCTTGACGGTACAATTCTCAACGCGGTCTGTCTTGGGTATGACGGCGACCTCCATCCATCCGCCATAGATCTCAGCAGGTACATTTCCGTGGACTATGTCTCGGGTACACTCAAGTCGGATCCAGAGCGGGGCGGACTCGATTCCCGAACCGCCAATCTCAAACTCAGCGGTTGGAAGCTTTCTGGGACGTTGGCACACGACAAAAGCATCACAATCGCTGAATTCGACCTGTCAACGTACCTGGAGAACGATCATGGCCAACTCATATGGCATACGTTAGTCGTTCCTGTTCCCTCAATCCTGTCGCTCGGAGCTGACTCTTCCCGACAAGCACCACCTGGACCAGCCGAGACGGCCCAATAGCCAACTTCATGAACAGAGTTCCCGTCCTCGGATACATTGCTGGTTTGTTCCACGACAAGTTCGACAACTCGGTATGCGGCGGCGTGCAAACTCGAGGGGTTGCAATTGTTAACGAAGAGCAGGACGAGGTCAACAAGACGCTTGCGGAGGTGACCAACTGCACCATAATCTTCGCGGGGGGCCTGCTCGCCGGCCTCCTGAGCGCCACGCTGGGGCTGGCTCTGACTGCCGGAGCGGTGACGGCAGCTGTGACGGCAGCGGTCCTGACGCCACTGGCCATCGAGGTGGAGAATCTGATCAAGGACGGCACGATCAATGAAGCGAAGAAGACAACGATAGAGGAGAAGCTGCAGCTCTACGTCAAGAGTGCGGTGATCAACGCCTTCGTGGCGGGGACGGCGCCCTACCTTCGCTCTTTGGTGGTTGCGAGCAAAAGCGTGGCGGGCCAGGCGGCTCTTCGAACCAAGGCCAAAGATTGGATCAAGGAAAGCGCGACCGAATACTGGATCAGCCTTCCAACGACAGAGTAAGCTTGGTGCGGCTGATGATTGCCTTCTTTCGGTGCGCTGACTGGGAGATTACAGAGGAGCGACCGCGACGTGGAATCTGATGGAGGAAACATCATTGAAAATCGTTCAAGATGGGGTCAGCGATGCTTCCAACGAGCTCTCCAAGTGAGCGAGTCGAATGGTCTGAGTTCGAGTTTGCGTTGCGCTGGGATTCCTAGTCATCACACCTCCAAATTGCAAGGTAGTCTACATTACTCGAAGAGATGCCCTGAAGAATCAGTCCCGTAATTTGGTTGTGATGTCTTGTTCTACAAAGTAACCAGCGTGCGGATTACGCTGGGCTAAAGGTTAATTGCAAATGCCGTCCGCCCTCGATCTGCCTCTCGGATTCAATGTGAAAGAGGAGCGGAGCAAAGTTGGTGTGAACTCCGGGTGCAAAAGTGGACAGCCTCGGGACAGGAGCACAATACTGATGAAAAAGTGGACTGACGGATATCCTTTCGTATTATGAGCACAGATTCAACACGATTGGTGGTGATGGTGATGGTGATGGTAATGATGATGATGATGGTAGTGATGGTGATGGTGGTGGTGATGGTGATGATGAAGGAAAAGGCTTGGCGGCGCGTCGGCGTCAAACACGAAACGCGTCGGGCGCACGGGCCCATTGGCTAAACCGCGAGCGCACGGGCCACGTCTAAGCTTATCCTCCAACCTCCGCCGTCGCTCCTCCACACCTTTACATCATCCTCATCCTCCGACCACCACCGACACCGTCGCATCACCTCGTCGCACGCCCCGCGCGCTCACGCTCGCTTCTCCGCCCGCAGAATCGTCTCCATGTGGTACATACAACTCCTCGGTCTCCGCAATCGAGCCAGGGCTGCTCGCCATCAAGAGCCCGGAGGGTGGTGGGGTGGGTATCGAGCTGCTCCATAGCCGGCGGCCCCTCATCGGGTCAGTCGCGTCTGTGCTACTCGTCGCCGCAGGTGTTTGACTTGGCATGCATGCCATCTGGCCAGGCCGCACTCGCTGGACAACCCGCCTGAAACACGACGGCTCTCTCCTGTCGAAAAGCCTGGGGCTGCTCATTCGCCGCCTTTCTCCCGCCTTGCGTCGTCGGTGTTTGCCAGCATGGAAAGCTTGGGGGAGCCAAGGCTGCTCCGGGGGCTGGAATACGCCCCTCAAAGCCTGGGTGGGCGGGAATTCCTGCGCATTATCATTATTGCTGCGCAGGGGATTTCATTTCGTCGGCCCAATTGCTGACTATTTTTTTCGCAGATGTACATACATGCCCGCCTCGGCCCCGCTTCTCTCCTTCGCCCCGGCATTCGTTGAGTGGCACTGTTCCGACCAAGATGCCACAACCTACCTCGGCCATCGCCACCCATGCCCGCCCTGCCAGTTAGCCCTCGAGATCCGCTTCGATGACGCCGAAAGCGCCGCCTTCTTCAAGCTCCGCACCCCCATCGCCCTCAAAGCATGCACCAAGAAGACGAACGTCCTCGCCTTCATCCTCCCGGACCGCATCCTCACCCTGCATGGCGAGGCTGATCCCGATCTCGATACCACCGTCGTCCCGGCCCTCGTCCGGCGGGGCCTGGTGCAGGCGAAAGCGTGCTTCCCATCCGACCCCATCTGCAGCCTCCGCTTCACCCTCTCCAAACCACCCGTCGTCGTCGTCCCGGCAGCAACGTCGCTCGCACCCGCGACTGCCGCCTCGGGCAACACCCTGAGCGCCCTGAAATCGTTCGCCCAAGCCACCGACTTCACCGTGTACTTCCCCCGCAAGCAGATATCCCCGGAACGCTTGAAGTCCCTCTGCACCCTGGCCCGTGATGGCGGTCTGAAGCCCATAGCCCGTCAGCTGGACATCACGGGCTTGCACAACGGCCATGGGGGCGAGATGGTCGAGGGCGCCGATCTGCGCATGCCCAATCCGGGCGTCGAGAGCCCGCCGTCGTACGACGAACTCGCCCTCCCTTCCCCTCCCCCTCCGCCCATTTCCGGCAAACACGCCAAGGGCAGGATGCGTGACTCCCCCATTCCCGCCCCGAGTGCGAAGAAGCCCAAGCTCGCCGCGTCGTCGTTGGCCAAGGATGTAGGCGCGCAGCAGGAGCAGCAGAAGGAGGCTCTAGAAGATCAAGCAACGTCAAGCACCGAAAGTGTGCCATCATATGACGAACTCGCCCTCTCTCCCCATCCGCCCACCTCTCGGAGAGCCGTGAAGAACAAGGCGCGCGACCCACCCACTCCCGGCCCCAACGCGAAGAAGCGCAAGCTCACCCCGCCATCATCGACAAAGGACGTAGGCGCTCAACAGCAGCAGCAGCAGCAGCAGCAGCAGAAGTCTCTGGAATCCCAAGTGGCGCAACTGGTGCACGAAGCGCTCGCCGGCTTCGGGAGCGAGCTGCGGCGGGAGATGGGGGAGCGGCTGGCGCGGCTGGAGGAGAGGCTCGAGGCGCGCATCGACGAGGCGGCCGAGGAGCTGCGCAGGGAAGCCGGCGACGACATGGAGAACCTGCGCGACGAGACGAACGAGGTGGCGGACGCGCGCGTCGACGAGCAGATGCTGGTCGTCAAGGACGAGCTGCGCGAGCACGTCGAGGACGAGATGAGGCAGGTCGAGGAGAGGCTGAGGGATCGGATCTGCTCGGCGAGTTTGTCGTTGAGTTTTGATTGATTTGATTGGGTTTGATCCACTTAGCTTTAAGATATGCGTGTGCTGCGCCGCTTTTGGTGTGTGAGTGAATGTGTGCGTGTGGTGGTGGGCTGGACTGTGAGACTGATTTTTCCGGGCTCGTGGCAGGACCGTGCTATACCTGACGTCAAGCATGTTCTGTCGAAAAGCAAGCCGCACACAAACAGGCAAACTACTAGTAAACGATCAGTTAGGTCTATAAAAGACCACCAGATAGCTACATCTAGTCAAGTATGCGATCATATTCAACATGTTCGTCCCATCGACCCATGGCGGCCAAGAGCAAGATTTGAGCAATACTAGCAGCTCTGGAGTAAATTTGCAAGGATCACTACAGTGCGGGGACGGCGTCGCGAGTGCGTGACGTAACTGAGAATATCGGTATGTACACACTACCTTAGGTGTAAGCGCTCTAAACACATAAAACTTCAGCCACCATTGCAAGTAGGATTTGATATTTCATAGAGGATAGAGCAAAGGAGCACACAAGCGAGTTTGGGCTATTCTACCCTGGCATTGCTTTGAGCAGAAAAAACAAACAAAATTAGACGATGAAGATGTCCTTCATCTCTGCGTTTTGCAAAAGATGGTTTGATCTTCCCTGAACCATTCCAACCCTTCTGTAGTGCCCGGGTTGCTCCGTAGGCTTTAGAAGCAGTGAATAGACCAAACCATCAACACCGCTGTTGCTGCACAACGGCATTATGTACAGAAGTCCGCCAGGGCGTTCGAAATCATCAGTTACCGCATAATCAAGAGAATTTTTGTCCGCCCTAACGAACGGCAACTGGTAGTCGAACACCCTCGCGCAGGGCGCACGCAACGCCATTACGCCCGTTTCCTCGATGGCCAAGCTTTCGTAGGCTGCGGCCCCTTTGAACCTCTTGAAGTGAATGGGACCGTCTACAGAAGCCCAGGACCATGACGGAATGCCCGCATCATCACGCAGCGCTGCTGAATGAGGGCCCGGGCGGATGTTCAGTTCCCACAGTAGCTGCCCGGGGACTTTGGCACGCCAAACTCCGTACTTGCAGGTGTCCTCCTCGATGCCATGATCAACCCCTTCAGCCTTGTGTGAGCGCGAAAGCGTCTTGAGGCTGTGCTCGATCTCGTTCACGAGACCCTGGATGGCGATGAGCTTGTCGGTGATTACAGTGAGCTGTCTCGAAGAATAACCTTCTATCACACCATCCCAACTATCGTAGAGCTTGACTGCAGGCCAGTTCGCCCTGATACTTCGGACCCAGTCGGCTGGCTCGCCTCGGAACCTGTCGAAGGGAGTCTTGAGACCCGTTTCCCACTGGTTCAGAGAGCGACACGACCAGAGTATCCCCTCTCTCGTGTAGTGGATCACGCGCGGGGAAAGGATCCATTCCTGTGTGATCCAAGCGCGATTTCCGAGAGGGCTGAGGGCTTCAGATATCCAAATGCTACGCTCCTCTTCAGAGATATGGTATTTACCGGGTAAGGAGTCGCTTGAAGGAGTGGGCGATGGAACACTGATTACGTCGATGAATGGCCTCGACATGAAGCATCCCTGGGATCCGTCTGCAGCTCCGGCCGCAGAAATAGTGATAAATGAGTCCTGGTAAATGGCCCCCATAACCTCTGACTCTTCTTTCCAGTCCGAATTGTTATCTTGTATGATGCAAAGCGAATCAATCCAAAGATACCTCAATCCGAGCTTTTGCGTCACAACCACCGCGTCTTTAAAAGTCTGCGACAGACTATTGAGGTTGATTCCCTTGTTTAGATGACACTCGATGTTCGAATTTATTGTTCGAATTGGGCGACTCTCCGGAGGTCCCCAGCAATGGCTCAAAGTTGCATATTGAGCTCTGATACCCATCTTGCGGCCCTCCACGAGCTTGAGCGGCTGATCACCCCCAGCCGTGCCGACATCTATTACTCGGGAAGGAAGAATCGGAACGTGTCCCGGCTCTCGACTCTGGCCGGCGAAATCGAGTTTGCAAATTCCATGAGTCTTTTGACAGTTCCCGACCCAATATTCAAGGAGTTGAAATGTCTGGACGGAGTCGGCAGTGATAGCTGGAAATGCGCCAAATTCCCGATTGTCGGATGTTCCTGAAATAAAAACGAAGTTAGCAACACATTGAGGTGCTAAAGATTCACTTTTATTAAATCTCCGTTGCAAGAGCTCCTACACCCTACGTATGGACGTAGTCAACCCCGACGTACGAGGTTTGCTCCAACCACCCATACAGAGAGCGGAACGCCCTTCGTGAGACAGGGAGGGATGTAGTCAATTGCAACACTGCGGTAGATTCAAAAGGAGAAAGACGGGTATTACTTGGAGTTGATACGAAAAGCTTAGTTTGTAGCCTCTTTTCGCGTCCGTCAATCTCGTAAGAAACATAAATGTTGATAGAGAGCTTCATATACCACACCCACATAACCACTGGTCCGGTCAGGTGCTCGTAGAGGAATAGCCAGTCAACTCTACAGTCATCGTAGGGAGGATGTTTTTGTAGTTCCTTGATGAATGATGATGCGATCATGGCGCAAAGAGGGCAGCGAGTGGCAGAGACCAGGAGTTGGTGCGTTTGTGGCCAGTGTATATATCTATCTCCTGATGGAGACCAATCAAGCGCTTTCTCCAACGTGTCGGAGGCCGAAAAGCCTAAACAAGCAGAACAAAAGGCCATCGTTGGTGGGTTGGCATGAAGAAAGTCAACGTTCAGTGTTGTCGTGAAGTCCGTAAGAAAGCGGGGTTCAGCAAGTTTTTCAATTGCTCTTACTACACAGTCCTCTGCAGTGTAACATCAAAAACCCCAAACTATTGGCCCCTCTCAAGCACCCTTGTACCCATACCTCAGCCGCTCCAAGCCCTCCACATCGATAGGCGCCAGCTGAGACCTGACCAAAAACACCAGCCCAAACACAACTAAGCCAAACGTCAGCATCATCCCGCACCCAAACCCAGCAGCTCCCACCGGAGGAGGAAACAAACTCACGCGCAGGCAAACCGCCCTCCCACCCCGCCACCTCTTCCCGCGCCGTCCGCGACTTCAGCCACACGACCGCGCACAGCGCCAGGTTCAGCAGCGGGAGGAACTTCTCGACGGGCCCGTCGTCCACGCCGCTCGTGCCGAGGGCTCTGAGGAGCTTCTCGTAGCCGCGCTGGGCCGGGGAACCTCCCCCAACTTGTGCGCGGTGGCCGGGAAACGACGACGAGGGAGGCGGGTTGCCGAGCGGGATGAAGTACAGCGAGTAGGCGGAGGCGGCGAGGGACGTGACGGCGAGGACGGCGGTCATGAATTCGGCGAAGGAAGAGGGCGCGACGAGCGGGCGGAGGTAGAGGGCGAGGGAGAGGGCGGGGAGGGCGAGGAAGGCTTTCTGGTGAAGGTGGGAGAGAGGCGCGTTAGCTATCTGTTTCTCGAGGGTGGGTAGAGGTTTCCCGGGATGGGAGCATGGTGTGGAGCGTGAGATACCTTGTAAAAGTCCGTTCTGGCGACATCCTCGGACTGGAGTTGGGTGATGAGCTTCTCTTGCTCTGCGGCCAGGCGTCAGCGGGGCACGGCGACAATATGCTGGCGATAGCAACCTTCTTCGTCGATACCCTCGGAGGGTTCTTCTTCGGAATCATCGGGGTAGCGGAAAGCTTTTCGTAGGCGGGTGGTGGCCATGTTGCGTTGCGGTGGTGCAGAAAGTAGTCGTCTGCGTGTGATGCGCTGGGAGCTTTGGCGGAGCTTTGGCGGAGCTGTCGCGTTGTATGACGCAGCCGCCAAACCGCGAGTTGCCTGAGGCATGAAATTTTGCGCGAACTTCAACCAGCTCAACAGCCAATGAATCGCACAATTAGTATTTGGAAATCAATACACGATATCCAAAAGATTGCCTTTCCTCTGCAGCATAAGAGAGCCTTTATCTAGGTTTGCTAGCTCGCAGCACGGCTTGCCGCTCAATCCCCGCGACCGCACCGCAGCGGCCACCACTAAATTTGCGGAGGAGCAACAAACCTCCGATGATCATTCGAGCCTACCTCTCCATTCCACCACCACCAACCTACCACAACCACCACCACCGCTTCACCCACGCGCAACCGCCCACAATGACGCTCCGCCCCCTCTCGACAACACGCGCCCTCCGCCCGCTCCTCCGCACCAACGCCAATGCCGCCGCCCACCCCACGCCGCTCCTCTGCCGCACGCTCATCGCCGCCCCCAAGCCGAACTCCGGGCCACTCATGACGCGCCGCGCCGACAGGGCGCTG
This sequence comes from Diplodia mutila, assembly GCA_022560015.1. Taxonomy (NCBI): domain Eukaryota; kingdom Fungi; phylum Ascomycota; class Dothideomycetes; order Botryosphaeriales; family Botryosphaeriaceae; genus Diplodia; species Diplodia mutila. The sequence continues at coordinate 106,859 of JAFISB010000093.1, forward strand.
CCGTCCGTCAACACCGGGTCGTCGATGCGGTGGGCGATCTCGCTCCCGCTCTTCGGCATCATCCTGGCGGGCGCGACGGCGGCGATATTCAACTACCAGAAGCAGTCGTCGTCGGTGGTGGAGTCGACGCTGTACGCGCTGCGGACGCACCCGGCGGCGCGCGAGGCGCTGGGCGGGGAGATACGGTTCGCGTCTGCGATGCCGTGGATCGCGGGGACGATCGACCAGCTGCACGGGCGGATCGACGTGAGCTACGGGGTGAGGGGGAGGGAGGGGAGGGGGGTGATGAGGTTCCGGAGCGAGAGGAGGAGGAGGATGGGTTATGTGAGTTTGGATTCCCTTTTCTTTCTTTCTTTGCTCTTCCCTGTCTTGAGGATCTTCTGAGGGGGGGGAGGCTGGGGCTGGGATTTTTGAGGGGTCTGGGGATGTGAAGGGCTGGTGGACTGGCGGTTGCCTTTGGATGGTCGAGGTCAATTGGCTTGGACGCGGTTCGGTGTCTAGGGCAGGCAAGCGGGCAGACGGGTGGGCGGGCGGGCAGCGTCGGGGAAGTTGGATGCCCCCGGGCCAGGCGCGCTGTGCCCGTATCTTGATCCATCTCTCCAGGGCATGGAAAAGATTTGGGAAAAGGTGCTGCAAGGACCGTCCCTGCAGGGTGAAGCTGAAGAGCCGGAGCCCGTTCGAGACTGCGCCGGACCATCCATGCCCAGCTGCTTGAGGACGGCATCTGGCTGTACCGAGCAATGCCGCGTTTTCTTTCCGGGGGATTGATTGTTCACGCTGCATGATCAATATGGACGTTACGCTAACGCAATCCTTTCCTTCACTTCCACAGTTCGAGACCCTAGAATGGAGTCTGACGACCGACGACGGCAAGACCATTCAGCTGCTCGACCTCAGCGGACCCGACCCGTTCAGACGGACCGCGGAGGACGATGAGGACTAAAGCCGGAGGTGGGCATCAGGGAAAGAAAGCATGAACGAGAAAAAAGTAAAAAAGAGCAACGATCCACGAGATGGTGAACAAGTGTTACCAATCAGTCGAAAGGGCAGCCTTAAGAAAACGTGTGTGTGTTGGCAGAGGGAAGACATGTGCCTAAGGGGTCGAAGTGTATCATCTATGCATCAGCGGGCGTTGGATTCGGGCCAGGGGTCGGTGCCTCCCATTTTCATTCCTCCCCTCCTTCCAGAGCGACCGGGTTCAGAGAAAAAGACAACGGGATCTCCCGCCGGGGGGTTGGAGGGGGGGGGCAAGCGTGAATGCTTCAGAAATGTTTTAGCGGATGCATACCCCATGTATCTTCAGCAAATCTTATTTCGACCACCCGTCAACCATGTCTCCGCCACTTCTCACATACCTCCACTCTGCACCTTAACTGGCGGACTGCCTTATCTCCTTCGCGCAGGGTAGCCACTCCTTCTGCAGTCTTCTTACACTTATTCTTCAAGTCCAGTGGCGTCCCCTTCGTGGCGGGACGGCCCGCCTCCTCCCTCGTCATTCCCAGCCCGCACATCAGTAGGGTAGCTACGTGTACCGTACGCATTCGCCCATCCCATCTCCTCCCCCCACATCTTCCCTCAATGCGCTCGCTCCGCGGAACCATCGCAGCATCCGGCCGGTACCCGCATGAATGTCAGCATACGCTCCGTCCCTCTTTTCCCATTCTCGCAACAACCGAGCCACGATGGATGGCCCCAAAGCGGATCAAGTACGGCGACTGCTTCGACCGCGATTGCGCCCGGCCACTCACGACCTCCCCACCGCATTCGACGTCGGCAGTATGACACGCAAAAGCCCCAACACGCACAGCGCGTCCGCATATCCTGAAACAACATCGAAAAGCAACCCGCCGGATGGGGCCAGGTCGACGACGGTTGGGAGAGAGCCTGACGGACGGACCAAAACTGAGGCCGCTGCTTATCACGACACACCGTGTATGTACGTCGATCACGGCTGCTGCTGCCGCCGCCGCCGCTGCTGCTGCTGTTGCGTGATCATCGCCACTCCGTTGCATTATCATTGCTACGCGAAAGCGACGAGTCCGGTACGTACCGATGAAGCAGCAGACGGGTGGAGTCACAAAAGGAAACCCGCAATGCCGAGTCCGGGACATACCTGGCGAACTGGTGATGCAGACTCGAGGCAAGGACGGTAGGTGCCAAGTGACCATATCCGACCACTATTGTATCCGCCATCGCAAATGGTTCAGCGCCGCGTCAGAGCCACGTGCAAGTGCGCACCACCACCACCACCACCACCACTTCTCGTGCGGCCAACTTATGTGATATCTTTTTTGCATTTTCGTTACGGCATTAGACGGGACCATGAAGAGAAAAGATGATGACAAAAAGTTCCCATCCATAAGACTCGCAGAGACCGGTGCACACGAGTAGGAGAAAGAGGAGAGAGAGCAAGCAGAAAGCTGATCAGAAATCATCCTCATCGCCGAAAAGCTCCTACTTCTCCCCATCTCCATGCCGTTCGATGCCTTTCTTCCCCTTCGCTTTCGGGGGAGGTGGGTAATAAAACAATCATAAAAAAGGGAATGGGATCATTTGTTCGTTAGAATCATCTCCTTTCCCCCTACCCAACCAACCAACCAACCAGCCTGTTCCCTCGCAAATCAAAATAGCAGTCCAGCCGCCCCATTTTCCCGCCCGCCCACCTTTCCGCTAGCCAGCCCCCTTTGATATCGTTACGCCAAATGTAGCCGGAAACCGGATCTCGTCCGGAAACCGGATCTCCCCTTTCGAAAAAAAAAAAAAAGTCGAAAGACGGGAGCAAAAGTGTGTTATCCATCCCCAAAAAAGGTAGTACAAGTTCGAAAAAAGGAGTGACTAGCAGCTAGATTTTTATTGCGCCTAGCCTTTAAGCAAAAGAGCGAAAAGCGAAAGCAAGCAAACAAAAGCAAGCAAGAAAGCCACTGTATAGAGAAGGGGGGGAGAAAGGGTATATCCCATCGGTCGTTAGGGGTGGGGTGGGTGGGGAAAGTTGCAAAAATCGCAGAACAAGAAGCCCTGGGTCCATCATCTCCCAGTAGTAAAGTCTTTTACCGCCGCCGCCGAATTACTGCTTTTGGTTTGACGTTTTGCCTTCGTCGGGTCGGGGTGAGAGAGAGTGAAGGGGTACATTGATTAGGGTCCCCCTTCATTCAGCTCAGAAGTCGTGAGGGAGCTCGTAAGGGTTGTCCTCCTTCTCGTTGTTGCTGTCGGCGGCGAGGCGGCGCTGGCGCTGGCTGGGGTGGTGTGCCAGGTCGGGCTTCTTGACGCCGTTGACGAGCGAGGCGAAGCGTGGGTTGGCGGTCAGCGGCGACGAGATGTTGATGGGGAAGCGGCCGAGGCTGCTGCGCTTGCTGTGGCGCTTGCTGGCGGTGCTGTCCCTGCTGGCGCTCTTCTGGTGCTGCGAGCGGCCCGTCTTCTCGCGGAAGGACGGGGCCACGTTGGAGCCGGCCTCGGAGGCCGGGTAAGGCGGGAGGGCGGGGACGGGCGGCTTCTCCTCGTTGTCGTCGGGGCGGCCGCCGAAGAAGGAGCGGCTGTAGTTGGAGGCCGTGTAGCGCGAGGTGCGGAAGTGCGAGGGCAGCAGCGAGGCGCGGGCCTGCTGGAAGATGGTGCGCGTGGGCGAGTAGGTCGGCTGGGGGGAGGTGGGGTGCGGGGGGGCGGCGGTAGACTGGGCGGGCGACTTCCGCGGGGTGCTCCACGGCGACTGGTTGAGCGTCATGCTCTGCATCGACGACTTGATGCTGAGCGTCTTCTCGGCCTCCAGCTGGGCCTCGGCATCCTGGATGGACACGGCGCCCTTGGAGCGGACCTTGCGGGCGGTGATGCGGAGCCTGGTGTCGCGGAAGACGTAGCTGGCGATGATATTGACGAAGCCGAGCACCAGGATGATGACGCCGGAGCTGATGACCACGCTCCAGAAGGGCATGCCGAGGTTTTCGGCGCTCGTGGCATCCTTGTTGAGGTTGCCCAGGGTGTTGACGCCGAGCAGGATCATGGCCAATCCCAGAGCGACGAAGCCATGCTCGGGGCTGAAGAGAGGCCAGTTCTTGCGGAAGTAGCTGCGGAAAAGGCAAGCCTCGGACGCGATGAGGAACACTGCGGGCGTCAGTTGAGGTGACCATTGGGGTCGGGGAATATGCAACGGCTGAAGCCAAAGTGAGGTGATTGGGGAAGCACGCCAAGAAGTGCGATGTGCTGGCAGACGGGGAGTGGAAGAACTCACGGCTGATGCAGGCGGTGATAACGTGGCTGCAGCCGTCGAAGAAGAAGAAGCGCGAGACGACGATGGTCTTGACCAGCATGAGGAAGCTGGCGGTGGCGACCATGAGCAGGCCGACGATGTTCAGAGCGCGAACGACATTAAGGATGATGTACGCTGGGCCAGCCAGGTTCTTCGAAATGAGGATGGACATGGTGTCGTGGATGCAAGCTGCTCTTTTCTGGAGGAGCTGCGCAGCTGGCCTGCAGGCTGGTTCGTTGGCAGAGGTCGAGGGCGTGCAGAGTAGGCGCGCGCGATGTAGAAATCTGCGGGCAGACGTGGTGGAGACAAGGGAAAATTGGGCGTCCAGAGCCAAAGGATCGATGAAGAAGAAGAGAAGCAGAAGAGCAGTCCCAAGCCGCTGGGGCAAAGGTCTTCTTCCTGCTCACGGGTAGGTGAAGCTAACAATAGGAAAGACGGCGACAATAGCAATTGAACATGAGGAGAGAAAGTGAGAGCACGCGCGACGGTCCGGGACTGGCATTAGTTATGGAGTGACACGCCCTCTCCTCCCAGCACGCTTCCCGGCTCGTCATTTCCCCCGACCAAGGACCAATCCAGCGCGGCCGGGACGAGGATGCGCTGAGAGCCTATGAAACGGCGAGGTCGGGCGGGAAGCAGGCGGGCGATGAAGCACCAAGGTGTTTCTGCGGCGCTCCCGCACCGCGACCCCGGGGGCGGCGCGGCCAGCAAAGCGACAGTGCGCGTCTAGCCTGTCGCAGGGGAGCGCCGAGGGATTGGCTGTCGCTGGCCCGATGAGGTGTTTCAGATGCGCGAGGAGCCTCCCCAACTCGCCAACTCGCCCCCGGCACGCGCCCACCACCGCTTCCTAAGCGCCCGCCCGACACAAAGCCAGCCCAAGCCGTGCCCCGTTATCAGCGAAGCTCCCGCTGCAAATCTCGTGCCGACCGCCCTCCGCCCTCCGCCCTCCGCGCCTGCCGTTGCCGACCGTCGCGGTGCTGGCCGGGTCCGCACATGACAACCTCCGAGATATCGAGAGTTGCGCAGTCGGTGAGTGAGCTGGTGAACGTGAGTTGGAGCGGCCTTTCGCTGCTCTGGAGCGGCCGATTGCGCGGCTCTGAGCTTCCAGAATCCGCGGGCAGGTGGCGCTAGCTAAATTTAAACCGTGGCCGCCTCCCTCTCGCCGTTTTTCAACCTCACATTCCCCCCCGTGCCGTTGCCGTGCTCTTGCTTCCCTCGTGCACACCCCCCTGCCTCCACCCGAACTAGCGCCCACAAAAATCCAGCTCGGGAGACAGAGAGAGCCTCAGGATCGCCGCCCGCTCGTCCACTCAATCCCCAACGCGACTCGAGCACCCAAGCAACCGACCATGGCCCGTGGCAACCAGCGCGAGAAGGCCCGCGAAAAGAACCTGAAGGCTCAGGCAGGCCAGGTGAGAGGATGAAGACCGAAAACGAAGAAGAAAAAAAAAACGCAAGGAAAAAGAAGTGCTGACTTCCGCCCGCTCGCGCCTTCCCGCAGAAAAACAAGAACAGCGTATGTCTCGCTGGCTGCGAACGTTCCCACCCCCCGGCAGCGTCCCCTTCCGCAGCGCTAACCCTGCTTTTGCCCCCCAGATGTCTGGCACCGAGTTCGCTCGCACCAAGGAAGACCAGGCCGCCATCATGCGCGCGAAGCAGGCTGCAGGTGCGTTGTCCCGGCCGTCTCCACCCTGTCGGCGGCTGCATATCATGCGGCCACTTCTTTCTCTCCCCAACACCGCTCTTTTGCTGACCACCCCACGCAGCCGAAGCTAAGAAGGCTGGTGAAGGCAAGAAATAGCCTGGCCCTGTCGTTCAGTAGCTCGTCGACTTATGCGCCGATGTGCTGCTGCCCGCGACCGTCGGGCTGGCGTTTACTTCTCAAGAGGTCGATGTAGATTAGGTGTTTTCCATTGATTAAAGCGTTCCTTCCTTGCGTTCAGCGCCGGGGTTAAAGCCACCCTTTGCCCCCCACCCACCACTGTGAATCAACCATATATTTGGCCCTCGCCACACGCCCGAGCAAGCCTGTCTTACATCCTTCGACCACCCGCACGTGCAGCTTGAGGAAATGAAACGACAAAAGCAACCCTCATTAACCCGATCCCTGAACCCTGCTTCGCTCCTGCGAAGGAATCGCCATATCCTCACACCTTATTGTGCTTCCACTTTCCGAATCAATCGCGAGCCGGCCTTGTTTGTTCCAGAACCCATTTCAGCAATGCATCGCCACTGTGTATGCTCCGCTCGAACGTTGCACGGTTGTCAAAGTTGATGTAAACATGTTCACAGACCGAAGCGTGCAACCGAACGCCACAGCAAACGCACGTCCCGTGGCGCGACAACAAGAAAGATGTCCACCTCCGAGACGTTTTGTTCATCTGTTGATGCAGGCGCTCTCCTCCTCCTCGGTGGAGTGCTTATGATACGTGCAATCGTGTGCTGGCCTGACAAGTGGGCTGTGCTGCGCTCGCGTTATGGCGTTGAACGCCTCAAACATAAACCTGCCCGGCCAGTGATCAGGGCCGCCGGCCAGCTCTTGACCCGTGCGCGCGCACTCATTGACAAGGAGCCTACAGAGCGGCGAGTTTCCCGGCAGGTTGTCGTACACATACCTGATGACCGCCGAGTCGAGGAGCGGGTGGTCCTTCTGCACGCACGAGATGATCGCATCCATTGTATCCCTCTCCAGCTGTGGCACGTCGTAGTTGTCTGCAAATACGTAAAGAAACGCGAGGTCTGGGAGTTTGCGCACGCGCGCAAGCTCCTCATTCACGGGATCGAGGAGCAGCTTCCTTGAGTAGAGCCACTCGACGAACATCTTGAACGTGTTGGTATCCGTCACGGGGAGCTCCATCCTCTTCTCCCTGGCCTCTTTGAAGTCACCGAGGAAGGTGTTTCGGAAGAAAGGAGAGACATCGCACAGAGCTGACAGGTGGAGAATGAATAGCTCGCTGTTAATGCCGACACGGATCTCTACCGTTGTGGCCATATCATTACTATTCGGGGTAAGTGTATGTCTTGTGATGCTTGATGGACCGGAACTTACCCATAGGAAAGACCGCGGTATCCCGAGGGGATGTGAACATGTGAAGTGTCAAGCCTCACCCGCTTCGCTCTCGAGGCCGAAGCCATTTCCTGGGAATCTTTGTTCGGCCTGGGGGAAATGTGTTTCCATGGCAAAAGCCTCACACCGCTTTGAAGCGAATTTACAGGTCCATGATCTCTGGATATGCCGCGAGTGTAAACGGCACGTAATGTGTCCCGCTGGACAAGTTGGGTGCGGGAATTGAGCTTTAATAATGACGTTTTGGTACGTAGGCCCTGGGGCGGTGGTGGTGGTGGCGAGGGCTCAGGTGTACTTCCAAGGGTGGACGAGGCCGCCAGAGTCGGAGATGGCGTATTCTCAACCGGACGGCTCATCGTGTTCGAGAAAGGTGTTCGCCTTGGATCAGCGTAGAGTCAAGCGTTGTGCGCTATCATGGTGTGCGAGAAGACGGGAGAATGCAATGGCAGGAGCGGCTCGTCTAAGTCGATTGGCAAGAAGTTGAGGTGAAAATGTTGGTCAAAACCAGAACAGTGCTGAAACTGGAGACGACGCAGTTTCGCGGTTCGGCTAGGGTAAGAGGTAGGCACGTTGTGGTTGCTCCTTCCGTCTAAGACGATCACCGCCCGCCAATAACGCCGGCCTGCGTGGGCTCCTCAAGGAGGCTCCTCAAGTCGGCTCACAAATGTACAGCACCTTAGTGAAGGATTCGATTCGCTGTCCACCTAGTCCTGCCAGTACTCCACACCTCCGGATCTGAGCAGTACTGGCGCATCGAACAACGGCTCGTAGGCGATGGTTCTCGTGATATCCGTGGATACGCCACGACGGATTTAGTAACTGTAATTTTTGAGGGAATAAGGGCAACCGCAAGGAAAGTGTGGTGGAAATCCGAAGCGGGGCCATACTGAATAAATTGACATGTACTCGTGCCCAGGCACACGATGGGGTTCAAAGTACGACGAACCTGGAAGAGGCAAAGAGCGTTTCTATATTGTTTCTGCCGCAACCACGACATCTAATTGAACGCGCGAACTATTCAATATATACACAGGTTGCTAGTCGTCCTGTCCCACTTTTGATAGCAGCCCCGTATTAACTCCAAGACCGAAATACACTTCAATGGGTAGTTTTTGAAGCACAAAAAAAATATGCAGTACAACTTTCCTTACAGTCCACCGGGCATCCTTCGCCCGTCCACCGGCGCAGCCCCTTCTTCCCGCAGTATTCTCCCCCCACTAGTTCGTGACGCGGAGGACGAAGTTGACGATGACGGCGGCCAGCAGGGCGAGGGCCAGCACGGTGGGACCGAAGCGGTCGTCGAAGCCGCCCTGGCCGCGCTGGCGGATGCTCTTGGCGCGCCAGTGGAAGGTGACGAGGGCGTAGATCATGGCGGCCATGGCGACGAGGGTGAAGAGGCCGGCGCTGATCTGGCCGACCTTGTCGCCGAAGTTGAGCAGGCCGACGGCCAGGCCGCCGAGGATGACGGTGAAGTTGAGCCATGAGAGGAAGGTGCGCTCGTTGGCGAAGAAGACCTTGGGCTCGACGCGCGTGGGCAGGGCGATGCGCTTGCCTGCGGCGAGGGGACGGGTTAGCGACAGCCAGCCATCGTCGCGGATGCACGCATCGCGAGGGCAGAGCTGAGGTGCGGAGGTCGCCTACCCGGGGCAGTCTGGAGGAGAGGTTGGCTCGACATTACGGATCGGCGGGGGCGGACGTGCTCTAAGATGAGGTTGGAGGGAGGGCAGCGGCGCCAATGGAGTCACAACAGCACTCGGGGAGAAAAGCAGAGGGAGGGAAACACGGGAGAGCAGCAGCGGGAGAAAAAGTCAGGTCGCGAGACGACGGAGCAGGTTTGCCGCGACGAGAAAGACGATGGAGCTTTGGAGCGGCGCAGGGCACGAGGGAACGGATAAGCTTTCTGATTCGTCCCCGCTCGGCCCAATAATTGACGTCGCCCGGTCGCTCCGCAACTGCCCCAAGTCCCGGCCTCTCACTCGCTCCGACAAACAACACACACGACAGCTCCCTGCCCCAACGTGCCCTCCGTCCCGCCCTAAACATCCCCGAACGCCGCCCGCCCTCCGTCGCGCCCGCATCCATAGCATCCTTTGATCTTTCCACCTACCCATCCCAAAAACCGTCGCCATGGCCGCTCCCGTACGATCCACGTGTTCTCCCTCTCCTATTGCTCCTAACTCGCTGACCCCGACCAGCCTGTCTCGGACATCCGCTTGAAGCAGATCGCCAGCGATGTACGCCTCCAGAGCTCCTCCAAACCCTCTCCGGATCCATGACCGCTAAGCAACTTCTCCACAGGCCTGCGAAGCCGCCGTCGGAACCGCTGAGAGCTACGTCCACTCCTCGACCAACGAGTGGAATCAAACCATTATCGTGCGTGGACTCCCCGCCGCACCACCACCAATCTCCACAAGAAGCACCAGCATTTTGCAGTAGAGAAGCAGCAGGAAGAGAACAAAAGTTGGCAACAGAAGGGCGCATAGTAACCGCAGCTTTTTTTTTCTCCGCAAGCAGAACACCATCCTCAAGTCGTTGATCAGCGAGACGAGCACCGGCCCCCACAACCAGCCGCCGTTCAAGTACGCCGTCAACAGCACCATCATCCAGCACGCCCCGACGTTCTCGCGCACCGCCGAAGACAACGCCCAGGCCGAGGACCACGCCACCAGCCTCGCCAAGGTCGGCCGCCGCGGCATGCACAGCGCCGCCGGCGCCTACTGGAACAGCGAGAAGGACGGCATGTGGTCGTTCAAGTACGAGGGCGGCGAGAAGAGGGGCCTCGACGTTGTCATCAACGTCATGTGGATCGCGCTCTAAACCACCCCGCCGTCGTCGCCCCAACCTGGCAGCTTCCGCGCGAGAGCGAAGTGCCGGGGGGGAAAGGGAGAAGAAAAGGAGGGAAGGGGAGGGGTGGAAATAGGGGTTGGTGAGGGAGGATGATGATGGGAGAAGCACCACTTGGATCGTCACAGGTGTATGTTGTGCGGCTAGCGCGCGCTTGGAAGCATCGTAAAGGTTGGGAGCCTGGAGTACCTCGAACTTGTTGGTTTCTGGGGAAGGGGAACACCAGGTTTTTTTCGTTCGTATTTTCTCTATTGTGGCATTCGTATTTTCGCATTACTCGGCACAGGGAAAAAGATGCCCCCATTCTATGTGCGGCATCTGTTGGTATTGAGAGACTGGCTACAGGATACAGGATTACCCCGGAAAGCACAAAAACACGGCCCTTTCGATTGGATCAACAGCAGTCTTTAGCGGGCGAGGTAAAACAACGCCTTCGTATAATCAGTCCTTTTTCCATTTCCTTTCGTCTCGTCTCGTCTCGTCGTTGCTTCCGTCCGATCTGTCTTCCATCCGATGTCATGCGCTTTTGGTAAGGCGGTTGATCGCCTCCACCATCGCTGATCTCCCGGCCCACACCCACTCCAGCCTCCCTTTCACGCCTCACCCGAGCAATGCTTGACGAAGCGCTCCCAATACGGCAGAAAAGTCTCGGGCTGTTCCCAGAACGGCGCGTGCCCCAAGCCGGGAAGCCGGTGGCACCTACCCTCCCACAGGTTCACGTACTCCAGCGCGTCCAGGTAGTCGAGGTTGACGAAGGGCTCGTCGCCGCCGTTGACGACGGCGCACGGCACGCCGCTCTCCCGGACGACCTTGACCTGGTCGGCGCCGCGGCCGGCCTCGAAGGCGTCGAACATGACGCGGCGCGCGCGCCCGTCGGTGCGGACGGCGGCCTCCCTGATCCACGGGGCGCGCTCGCCGCGCGCGGCCTCGAAGGGGAAAACGTCGAAGTCGCGCTCCGACCACGTCTCCGTGCCGGCGAGGTTGACGTGCTCCCCTCCGCCGCCGCCGCCTTCATCTCCTCCTTCTCCTCCTTCCCCTTCCCCCTCGCCTCCCTTTCCTTCCTCCCCTCCTCCTCCTCCTCCCTTTTCCTCCCCGCCCAGCGTGAACCCCCGCTGCGTCTGCTCCAGCCCCAGCGCCGGCGGCGTCCCCGTGATCATGATGCCCCTGACTTCCCTCCTCCCCCTCCCCGTCTCCCTCTTTCCGGTCGGCGTCTCCGTCTGCGCGACCATCTCGATGGCGTTGTGCCCGCCGAGGCTCCAGCCGAGCACCACGACGTCCCCGACGCCCAGCGCGTCGAGCACCTGGATCGCGGCGTCGGCGTAGGCGGGCTGCGTGTACGAGTCCTCGACGGGGTCGGGCGCGTCGGTGCTGGCGCCGTGGCCGGGGAGGTCGAGGGCGAGGGTGCGGTGGCGGGGGAGGGCGGCGCGGGAGAGGCGGATGAGGGGGAGGAAGATACGGGAGTTGGAGCTGTTGCCGTGGAGGAGGAGGAGGGTTGGTAGAGGGGAGTCGGCCTGGTTGGGAGGAGGGGGTGGGGTGCCGGTGTCGAGGACGTGGATGGTGCCGTGGGTGGTGGGGATGGAGTGGGTGGTGAGCTGGTGCGGCGGGTCGGCGGGGGTGGGCATTGTGGTTCTTGGCTTTTTGTCTTTTTTTTTCCTTTTTTGGGGGGGATATGTCCTGGTTATTTTGGGTTGGTGGGGAGACGGGTGTTTGGTGGTGTTGAGGGGAGCTTGGGATGTGGTTGGGTGGGTGGGTGGGCGAGAGGATTTATGAAAGGGCTGTTGTTATCAATTCGAGCGGGGAAAGCAAATCGAGCAGGCGAATTGCGTGTCTTCTCTACCCCACTTCCGTGCCACTTGAGCAGGATCGCGACGCTTGGGTTAGATCAGGTGTTGCAGTCTTGTGCGAAAGGTGGGTGAGCTGCGGGATAACAAGTGCATTGGTCTTCAGCCCTACTTGAGGGGTTAGGTACTAATTTGTACACCTGCAGCGGGGCTGTTGCGGGACGGCGGGAATCTTCCGCCCCCGCCCGTCTCCGAGCGCCTATCAATGTTTAAACTTACAATGGAATTATTTCGCCGATGGACTTCTTCGCAATCGGGTTTTCTGTTTTTCGACTTGTTTCTCGTAAGAGGATGTCAAGGATGATCTTCGCCTAAAGACCTTCGACCTGCAGCAGCTGCATGTCGCCAAAACTCCCCTGCTTCGTGTATTCTCTTCTTCAATTCCAATTTCTTATTTTTGAACGGTTGAATGTAGAGATTGACTCTTGATCTCAAAGACGGCTATTTTACAATGTTGTAACAGTTCCTTTCACCGCATCCAACCTTTCCAGGATACCTTTTTCTACGCTGCCAACATCACCTTCTCCTCCTCCTCTTTCGCATCATCCCCGTACCATCCAAACAACCTCGCAAGATAGTCGCCCAGCAAGCCCGCCGAAATAGCGCCTCCAGTCATCCAGCACCCATTCCTAAACCACCACCAACAATCCGCCACGCTCTTCAACCTGACCCTCCAAATCATCGTCCCCAGCGTCGCCACCGCGCCACCCACGCTGCCAACGAAGAACACGGGGCCAGCGCCGACCGTCGCACCGGCAGCAGCCAACAAGGCAACTTGAACAGCAGCCAAACCGGACAGGACGACCTTGGTGTTGTTCTCGTGGGCGAGGGCAATGCTCTTGATGCCGGCCTTGACGTCGTCGCGGATGTCCATGTGGGCGTAGATCATATCGTACAGGACCGTCCACGCGACGCAGCTGGCGTACAGGCAGCCCGCGGCCGTCGCGGCGACGGGGTCGCCCAGCAGGCCGACGTGCAGGGCGGGGAAGCCCATGGTGGCGCCCCAGGAGAAGGTGAGGCCGAGGACGGCCTGCGGGTAGTAGGTGACGCGCTTGGCGAGCGGGTACGTCGCGACGAGGAGCAGGCTGGGGGCGCCGTGGAGGAAGCAGGCGGGCTGCGGGAACTGGAGGAGGACGGCGAGCCCGGCGAGTAGCTGCGCGCCGGTGAAGACGACGGCGGCGCCGGGCGACACGGCGCCCCGCGCGATGGGGCGCAGGCGGGTGCGCGCGACGTGCGGGTCGAGGTTGCGGTCCCAGAGGTCGTTGATGGTGCAGCCGGCGCCGCGCATGACGAGGGCGCCGGTGAGGAAGAGGAGGGAGGTGCCGAGGACAGCCGAGGGGGCGGCCATGGGGGTGGCCAGCGGGGCGGCGAGGAGGGTGCTGAAGAGGCAGGGGAAGAAGAGGTAGTACGTGCCCACTGGTTTGTCGAGACGGACTAGTTCCGCGTAGGGGACGACGGAGGCGGGGAGGTAGGAGAGAAGACCTGTGGTGGGCGGGTGGTAGGCGGGGGGTTGAGGTTTGGATGTGGTGTTGTTTTGGATTGTGGGTGTTGCTGCCTGCGCTTGCTGGGTGAGAGCGGTGGAGGTGTGAAGTATGCGGGTTGGTATGCGGCTGGGGTCTTGTAGTTGGCCATTTGCTCGTTTCAACCGCAAATGCTTAGCGTTTGCGGAAAATAGTGGTCTTGCCGGCACTGTCCGGAGGTGGGATGCTGATGTGCAGAAAGTGAGGCTCCCGGAGGCCTTGTGGACTCCATGCCGGCTGCTTCGTTGCAATGTATGTAGCAACAGCATTGTGGCGCAGAGCAGAAGGTAGAAGAATAAATTACGCAGCTCTTTCCGGAAAATAAGTAGATGGAATCCTTGACTGTCTGGTCCTTGCAGCGAGAGATGGGGGGAATAGGCGACTATGGGGGCCGCGACCGCTCCGTCAATTGAAGCAAGCCCGGTTGATTGACCGCGCACAGTCGTCCTTCCGGTGACGTGAGAGAGAAGAGGCAGCTGAGGTCGAGGTCGAGGTCGAGGGCTCAAGGGCGCCGACTTTCTTTTGGTGGTCCGTGCACGAGGCGCGCGGACAGCTGCAGCTCGCCGTCTGAGCTTCCGCGCTTCCTCTTCACCCGCCGCCGCTCGTTGCTCTCCGCCCACCACGCCCCGCGTTTCCTGGCCCTCTCGACGCGACTCACGCGCCCGCCGCTCTCCGGGTCCTTGCGCGATTATGAGAACACCCTGGCGCTCGAGTGACGCGTCCCGATTCCATCCTCAATCCTCGCCCGCTTCACCTGCCCAACAATAAGCTCATAGCTTCGCTGGAAAAATGCCCGCCAAACGCCCGCGCGCCTCATTCGAGCCCATTCCCCCCGACTTCGACGTCCAGGCTCTTGTCGAAAATACCGAGAATTTCCAGTATGTCGACCGAATCTCGGTTGACATGATTCGGGAGCAAGGTGTGGAACAATTCGAGAGGCTTGTTTTGCTTCATGTTGTTATAGGAGGGAAACCGCTCGTCGTCGATGGCTTCGAAGACCTCTTGGATCCCTGGACCTTCACCCCGGAATGGCTCGCCGCCAATTGTGGTGACAAGGGTAAGCTCTCGCGCCATCCACATACATTTTTCGAAATCCCAGGCTCACTCCGCCTTAGTCGAGCAGGCGCGCAACCTGACCGCCAAGGACAACATAGCCCTCACGATCGCCCATTACCTCAAGAACATGGGCTTACTCACCAATCAGTACTTCGAGAAGCCCGACAACTACAAGGACAAGCATCGCCAACGCATCTATCTCAAAGACATTGACTGTCCCCAAGTCTGGCATGACAAGCTGAAGGACCAAATCCCAAGCGGGCTATTCTACCTGAATGAGAGCACTGGCGAGATCGGCGGCCCGGGTTCTGTCGACGAGCCTACCCCAAATGCCCCCGGCGGCCGGAAAAAGGGCCGTGGGATCGCACGCGCCGGTGACCTTATGAGCAGCCTCCCTCCAGAAATGAGAGCGGAAAACATGATGTGCTACATTGGACACGAAGGAACCTACACGCCATCGCACAGGGAAATGTGCGCATCGCTAGGACAGAACATCATGGTTCATGCGTCCGCAACCGTTGGTGAAGACGGTAAACCAGAGAAGGCCGGGTCCTCAATTTGGTTCATGACCGAAACTAAGGACCGACACATGGTTTCTGAATACTGGCTCTCGGTTCTCGGCCACGACATTGAAGTGGAGAACCACTTTGCCCAGGTCGCAGCTTGGAAGAGGGCGGGTTTTCAGAAATACGTCGTCGAACAACGCCCAGGTGACTTCATTCTCATTCCTCCTATGGCTCCGCACCAGGTCTGGAACCGCGGCACAAGAACAATGAAAGTAGCCTGGAACAGGACGACGGTGGAAACTTTGGAAATGGCCTTCGAGGAAGCACTCCCCAACGCTCGCATGGTGTGCAGGGACGAGCAGTACAAGAACAAAGCCATCGTCTACTACACACTGCTTAAATACTCTACGCTCCTCAAACAGGCCAAGATGCAGAGCGAAGCCAGCTCTGAACAGGCGGCCCTTCTACGGTCCAGCTCCAAGGTGCGCCAGGTTCAGAAGGACTTTAAGCGTTTGTTCGAATTGTTCAAGCATATCATCCTCTCCGAGATGTTCTCGCCGGACTTGCCCAAGGAACATCCCGAATTCATGCCTTTTGAGAGCTATGTCACCTGTGCCTACTGCAGGGGCAACATCTTCAACCGGTTTTTAACCTGCAAGGCCTGCGTTCATGCGCTGGGCACCGAAGCCGAAGAGCCCTACGACATCTGCATGGACTGTTATGCAATGGGTCGTTCCTGCGCGTGCATTTCAGGAATGCAATGGGTGGAGCAATGGCGGTGGAAGGACATGATGTACAAGTACGAGGAGTGGCGCAAGCAGGTCATCGACATTGACAATGGTCGCCTACACGAGAAGACGCCTATGCCCCTTCAGGAAGAGAAGAGAAGTCTCCAAAAGAAGACACTCGCTCAAATATGCCAAGAACAACTCAAGGCCAGGCCTTTCAAAGATTACAAAAACCCCAAGGCCAACGAGGATGAGGAAAAGTCCGACGAGGAGATCATTGTCAACGACGATGGCACTGTCCGCCGGACCGCTAAGAAGAGGTCAAAAGCCTGGCTGGCCAACCATGCCGCCTGCCACACATGCCTACACAAGCACCCGAAATGGAAGATGGCAAAATGCACCACTTGTGATCTCTGGTATTGTTACGGCTCGCTATTCAGGGCGCACGACCTCAAGCCACAGACAATTATGGAGAACCCAAGGTGGCAATGTCCTCATTGCCGCCGCGTCTGTAACACGGGTGCTTGCCGAAGAGATCCTCGCCAGCGTCCTTACGATCCAAAGGGGACTCTATTGGGCCACGATACGAGGAAAGTTGCCGATGCCCGTAGCGTCGAGGCGCTGGTCGACTTCAGTGTGTCGAACCTCAATTGGATAAGGGATGAGGACGCAGGGCCTACGGAGTCTGCACGGTTACGGAAGCGTCGTGAGGAAGCGGAGCAGGCGAAACAGCTCAATCCTGCCGAAGATGATCGATTCGATGGCGAGGAAGACGGCGAGCCGCAAACCCAAATCGAATATTCACCTGCAGGCGAAGACGAGAGCGTTTTGGATCCCGCGCTCCGTTCCAGCGGTGCAGCTCTTCCCGGCCTGTCGGCGATGCTTGACGGTGTAAGGTCACGCAGCCAAGATAGCCCTCTCTTTGTCGCTCAGGATGTGGAGACCGTCCGGGCAACTGCGCCGTACCTCGATGAAATGGACGTAGAGGACAATTCCTTGTACCCTGAATTGGATGGCGGAGAAAGTAGCGTCCAGGTCTTCCGAAGTGCATCGAAGAGGGGCTTTGACGACGCTGACGACCACATTAAGCTTGTGTCGAAGAGACAGAAAACGGACAAGTCTAAAACGCAAGCGAAAAGTGATGCCACCAGGCAGTTCCTTAAGAAAAAGGAAAAGGCTCAGATGGAACAGGCGAAGAAGGATGGCAGATACATCCAAGTGTGGGGTGCCATGAGGAACCGCAGCGTCATCGCAAAGCTGCACCTTCCGAGTGAGAAGCTCGCGGAGTTCAGGCAACAAGAATTGGAGAAGCGGAAACGAGCCCAACTCAGCTTGCATCCCGACGCTCGAGATTCAGCCTTGCACAACGTGGCCATCATTCAGTCGGATGTCGCCGGGCCGAAGGGGAAAGCATCCACTACTGCGAATGGCGTCAAGAAGTCCAACAAGGCAAGGATAGCGCTCGAGGACGACGATGATTTCGACCTCAAGAAGGGCGAGGGCAAGAGGAAAGGGTATGCCAAGAAAAGGTACGAGGAGATTGACGTCGATTCCGATGAGGAGGCCGATGGGGACGAAGAATACCACGCTCCTCGCCAACGCCGACGGCGCAAGAACAGCGACGACTTGGTGGAGCTTCCCGAGGACTGGAAGGATGGTAGGGCGAACCCCCGCCCTGGCAGACAACGCCAGTCGTTGCCCGCCCGCCCCAATGGCGCGCAAATACGGCCTCTCGGGTCAAGGCCAGCCCGCGCGTCGACCGGAACCATTGAGGTCATCTCCGACGACCACGACTCAGATACCAGTGACGAAGACCAAGATCAGCAACAAACCCAGCGACCCCAGCCGATGGCGCCGATGAACCGTGAGATAACCACCAGGGAGGCCGATAAGCAGGCCGAAGAACAGATGGAACGCGAAAACGCCGAAGCGGAGGCCCGCCGCGCCCGCGAGGAAGAAGACAACCGCCTGGCCAAGCTCCAAGCCGCCCGCTGGGCGCGAGGCGAAGGCAACGACGACGCCGATGAGGACGTCGAGAACAACAACATCGGCCAGCAGCTCGACGGCACCAACGACGCTGCGTCGCCCTCCTTCACGCCGTCCGCTTCACCTCCCCCGCGCGTGGCCATCGCGCCCATGCAGCCCAACAACAACCCCCCGATCAACACCGCTCCTTCTTCTCCCGCTCCGCCGCCGACCATCAACAGGCCCAGCATCATGTCTCGCTTCGGCCCCGGCCGCGGCGGCAAGAAGATCAAGATCGTGTCCGCCGCCAGCAAGCGCCAGCCTGTCGCCTCAACTTCGGCTTCAGCGTCGCCGGCTACGCCTGCTAGTGCCGCAGCGGTCAACGGCACCGCTGCTGCTACTGCTGATGCTGATGACGATGATGATGCCCCGGCGACAACGGCGACGATGACGGCGAAGACAACGACGGCGGTGGCCCCGGCCGTGGTACCTTCGGGCTTCACGCCCGTGAACAAGCCCCGGTACGCGACCGGTGAGCTGCAGCTGAGCGACACGGACGACAGCGACGACGGCGGCGTCATTCCGGCCAGGGCGACGCAGACGCCGCCGGTGAGGGGGGTGGCTGCTGGGAGAGGGAGGGGACGCGGCAGGCCCAGGGGCAGTGGCAGTGGCAGTGGCAGACCCAGGGGCAGTGGCAGTGGCAGACCCAGGGGGAGGCCGAGGAAAGTGGCTAGTTGAGCGTCGAGGCGTCGAGCCTCTGGGGAAAGGGCTGGAGTGCGGGGCGATTGGGTCGTAGAGGGAGGCCGCGGGGAAGAGGTTGCTGCACTTTGCCGGGCATGGGGAACGGTGGATTGGTATTCTTACGCCTTTTTCCAAGTTACGTACTGCGAAGACGAAAAAAACACGTCTGAGCGGGGGACGACCACGAAGCCGAAGAGGCTGAGAATCTTGCGGTGGTGGCTTCACTAGCTTTTCGCTGCACCAAAAAGGAAGCAAAAATGATAAAGAGCCTATCAATTGAACCCTGCCGTTGAGCATGATGTGATGGATTCATGTTGCCAATCTTCCGAGAGTATGACTGTTGGGCTGTCCCATGTTGGACTGTCACATACTCGTTCACTCATAGCTATGAACATTTTCAGCAAACTCAATCGTCACCTAAGGGTCTCCGCTGAGCGGGGGCCTATGGTGCGGTGGGCTGCAGACCACCACCACCTTCCCAGCCGGGGTAGAGGGGGAAAATTCCTGAAAAGGGGTTTTGTAGGGCAACCCATCCTCCCCGAGGCTGTCGTTGGCGACAGCGTTAGGGGCGCCCGACTTTTTGGGTTTTCCCGTTCTTTCAAAGCCGCTTTTTTTTTTTTTTGCCTCTTTGGGATGAGCAGGGGCAGCACTGTTGAGAAGGCGCAACGGCGCATACCGTTTGGCCGACGAGTTGCAATGCGTGCTGTTTATAAGCTTTGCCGGCGGGTTCGAGCTTTCACCTAAGGGTTTCCGGGCCTACGGTGCGGATTGTTGTAAGGAAATGGCGATGAAAGTCCCATGGGTGAAGCAACCACCACCTTCCTCGCTGGGGTAGAGGGGGAAAATCTCTGAAAAGGGGTTTCATAGAGGCTGCTGGACCTACGGGTACGCGCTCAACTTTTTACACCCCTCCTTGGCTTATGTCGACTTTTTTTTTTCTTCTCCTTCTCCGGTATTTGAACCCGGTGCTTGCTTGTTATATAGACTCCGCCAGCGAGATCCTTCTTCCACCTACGGGTCTTCGGGCCCATGGTACGATTGAGCAGGAACTCCCTTGGTGATTAAGTTCCCTTGGTGCAGACCAGCCATCACCACCTTCCCCGCTGGGGTAGAGGGGGAAAATCTCCGAAAGGGGGTTTTATAGAGGTTGCAGTACTGCAGTACGCCCTCAACTTTTTGTTTTGTATCTCTTTCCCTCTCTAGCTCATGTCAACTTTTTTTTTCAGTTTTCGAATTCTGCGTTTATTTATGAGTTCTACCAGCAGAACTAAGTCTCTCACCTAAGGATTCTTCGGGCCTATGGTGCGGTGGGCAGAATTGCCACACTTGCTGGTTCAGGTCGCTTGCCACCACCTTCCCAGCCGGGGTAGAGGGGGAAAATCTCTGAAAAGGGGTTTTGCAGAGGGTGTTCCGGCGGCCCAGATGGGCTGCCCGACCCAGACTCGATTTTTTTTTGATGTTGCACCTTTCCCTCTTTGGGTCATGCCGACCTTTTTTATATCCTCCAGTTTTCGAAACCGGCTCTCATTCATAAGTTTCACCAGAGAGCTCCTCCCCTCACCTAAGGGTCTTCTGACCTATGGTGCGGAGGGCTTGCTCTCCACCACCTTGCCCGTAACATGTGGAAGGGGGAAAGTTCCTGAAAAGGAGTTTTGTAGGGTTGTGTTGCCCGAGGCAGATTAATCTGCCAACGGCCCCTCTCCGATTTTTTTGTTAGTATTAATTTGTCCTTTTTTTTGCGCATCGGTATTTCTCGTTATCTTTTTCTCCCGTTGATTTGCGAGCCCGAAGAGTGGGGAACTCGAAAAGAAGAAGAATCATGGCAAGAAGTTGCAACACGCCAGTAGACATGTGAAGGTTTCCAATGTTTCCAGAATAAATTAATTCTAATCAGGCACCTCGATCCCGGTACCAGCCAAACCGACCAATCCGTCAAGGATATCAATGTTTCCACGCGCCTTGCGCAGCAGAGGCCTTGTCGTTCATGAGAGGAAAAAAAGAGAAAAAGAAGTCAGAAGTTGCCGCTCAAGTGCTGAAGGCAAATGAGCCGTTGCGTCATGGGGTATAACCCTCCTCCGCTTCGAACCGCCACCTTCGTCACCAGAGCGGTCCTTTATCGAGAAGTCCAACAGTCGTGATCGAAACACTTATTGGCCGGGGAGCATGCCTGTTACGAACATTAGCTTCATCCCAGCCACACTCGTCAACGCAAGGATCTACTACTCACCAGCGAAACCGCCAAAGTTGTTCTGCGCCGCGCCGTCGGGGAAGCTGTTCGCGCCGCACAGACACGAGCACGTGCAAGCAGAGCCGTCAGCGCAAGTGCCATCGCCGGCGGCGACGGTGGCGGCGGCGGCGGCGGCGGTGTCCTCGGCCTGGCCGGCGGCGAGGGTGACGGTGCTGGAGACGGCGGCGGCGGGGGTGGCGGCGATGTCGGCGGTGTCGAGGTCGGTACCGTTCTTCTGGATGGCGAGCTGCTTGTAGGCGGTGAAGGACTTGTCGGAGCTGTCGACGGCGTTGACAGAGAAGACCATGCCCTTGCCGCAGTGGGTGCCCGTCTTCTGCTTGCAGTAGGCCCCTGGATTTTCTTTTGTCAGCTTCCGTTCTCTCTTTTCCCCGCTGCTGGGATTCTTCTGGTTTCGCTTACAGATCGGCTTGGTGTCGTTGACCATCATGCTCCAGGTCACGCCCTCGGCGCCGTCCGGGTTGGGCATGAAGCCCGAGTCGAAGCCGCCCTCCATGGCCTTGCAGGGCTCGTCGAACGAGCTCTGGGTGACGGTGTGGTTCATCTCCATGAAGTGGAACTCGACCATGTCGCCGGCCTCGGCCATGATGCTCTCGGGCGTGTACTGCAGCATGGGGGTGGGGGTGCCGGCGGGGTCGGTCGGGGGCTTAACGCCGCCGACCATGACGGTGTGGGTGGCCGCGAAGGCGACGCCGCTGGCGGAGAGGAGGGGGAGGAACGTCGTGGCCTTCATTATGTCGGAGGTTTTCGTGTCTAGTGATGAAGAATGAAAATTGCTGAAGAAGACCGCGCTGCGGTGGGGGGTATCAAACGTGTCGGCTTGGAATGGGAAAACGAGAGAGAGGAACTGGACGTTGAAGAGGCCCAATGAGAGTGTGATTATTACAACGGTGGTCGAAAGAGTGCGTGCAGAGCTGGGGGGCGACGAGCAGACGTCTTTAATAAGGGTGGAGTTCAGATTGCAGCCGCTGGTGGCGGAGGCTGCGCGTGTCGCAAGACCGGCCAGGCGAGACGCCACAGCCTCTCGGCATCACAGGAACCGCAAAAAGTGGTCTGTCATTGCCTTGATCTTCGCCGGAGCCTAGCCATTCCTGCGTATTTTGGACGTGGTGGGGCGAAGGCTCTGCACGAAGCCTTACAAGTCGTGTGTTGGTGGTGTCTCGGATCGTGTCGCAGGTCTGTGTCAGCCTCCGCTCCCCGCGACTATCTCCGCAATGCCCAACACCAGCCGAGGATCAAGCTTCTCCAAGCTTTTGTCGATCATCCTTACATGATATTTGACAAGACGGATAACCGGCCATTTCATTTTCTGTTCCAGGGCGACAAGAACGCCTTATCGCCACCTCGTCTCCAACCAAGGAATTTGCCTCCGGATGTCTCTTTCACGCGTCTTTTTCTCAGTGCAAGTGTCTCTTTCATTTTGTCAACCTGCCTGGATGTGGATGTAGCTGAGTAATGGCCAGAAGCACGCGCATCGTAGACCTCTTGTCCATCCTGTTTCTGGAACGCTCCCAATCTTGCAACTGACAGGCTGGCTCTGTTTTCAATCGGCGGCCCGCAACTCGACATGTGACCTGCGCACATGCTGTACGCGTAAATTACCTGCCTTATCCAGCTGCAGGTACCAGTGAGCACTGGCATGCGCCAAGGCAGACCGCAAGATCCTATGCGAACGAGTCAGCAGCCCAAGCTCTCGGCAAGATCGGATAGCTCGATGCATACAAGTAACCCGTATTAGAGTTGGACGTGCCAATCATACTGATCCAAATCAGTGGTGCCGAAACGAAAGGAAGCCGCATGTCTGGATAAGTAATGTTATAACCATGGGTATCTAATAACTGTTTAGGCTGACTTTGGCCTACAAGGCTCATCTGGAAGACTGCCTACCGTCGGAAAGTGAAGGCAACTACCACTAATTGCCTTCTCAGCCTGACTGCTGGCCAGAGCGCAACTGAGCCTCGTACTGGTTTTGGTAGTAGCCGGCGTAGTACCAAGCCATCTGCATGTTCTTCAACGCGTCTTGCTGACCTGAAAACAAGGTTAACGGAACGTTCGGAACAGAAGGGAAAGGCGGAAAGCGAGACATCCGCATGAATGAGGGAGGAGACTAACCAGACGTGGTGGCGAAAGCAGTGCCCGGAATGGGAGGGGCCGACGGCGGCTGGGCGGCCTGCTGCTTGTCTGCCTCCTGCATGAGCTGTAGGGCGGCGGCGTCGAACTCCTCGGAAGGCGCAGCATCGATCAACGAGGCATAGGCGTAGTCGGTGGTCTGATGCTTAGTGGCGGTGCCATCGTCCTCCATGTGGGCGTCCTGGGGCTCGTCGGTCGGCTTGGCACCAGACTGCGCCTCAAGGCTAATACCCATCTCCTCGAGCTCGTCCGGCTCGGCAAGTCTAAGGGGACTGTTAACGTCATGGGACATTTCAAGAAGAGCGGGAGCCGGGGTTACTTACTCAGCCAGATCAAAGATCTCGGCGGCAGTGAGCTTCTCGCTGAGGGGAATCTTCTTGTCCTTCTTCTGCAGGCTGTGGTACTTCTGTAAAATGGTCACTGGACATTTCCTTTCACTAAGCGCGTGTTTGGGGTGGCTCACCTTGTACTCGTTCACCTGAGCATTCCAGCCGTTGACCAAGGCGCGATCGTCCCAGGCGCCCTGGGCGAACATGTCGAAGCCAGTCATGTTGACGGAGGTGCGACGAAACGTTGAAGGGTGCGAAACTAGGAGTGTCTTTGGCGAAACTTCAGACGCTCTGTGAGACTTGATTGATGTTCGTGGAGAGCAGTGGTGGTGAGGCGCGCGGACCGGGGTACAGGCAGCCGCGGCGGCAGCGGCCATGACAGCCCGGCGCTTCTTCGGCCGGCGGCGCACGTCGCAGAAAAAAGTTCGGGCAACCAGCGCCTGCTCAGCATCACCACCTCCGCGCACCCGCAATTCCACCTCTCTCTAAAAATGGCTCCCGAAACCAAGTCCAAGAAGCGCAAGAGTAAGCACATCCGTCCCCTTGTCTATGTCCGCTTAATTGACCCTCTACAGGTGGCGGCGCTGTTACTTCGCCCAGCACCAAGAAGCCCAGAAAGTCCGAGGCTCCCTCTCCCGAAGAGCAACCCGCGCCGGTCAAGGCCAGCAAGAAGCCCAAGAAGGACGCTCCCAAGCAGGAAACGGAGGTTGCCACCACTAGGTCCAAGTCCTCCCGCAAGCGCGCTACCGATTTCTTCGAAGAGGAGGCGGACGCCGCCGAGAAGTCCACCCCCAAGAAGTCCAAGAAGGCAAAGAAGGAGAAGGATGAGGAGCCCGCCGAGGAGCCCGTCGAGGAGCCAGCCCCTGTTGTCAAGGCCGTGAAGGGCAAGAAGGCAAAGAAGGAGAAGGTTGAGGAGCCCGCCGAAGAGCCTGCCCCTGCCGCCAAGGCTGTGAAGGGCAAGAAGCGCAAGGCCGCCGAGGAGCCCGCCCCGGTCGAGGAGCCCGCTGAAGAGGAGGAGACTGCTGTCGATGGAAGCGATGACGAGAGCGTAGATGAGGACGACCAGACCAAGGCTCTGCTCAAGGGCTTCGAAAGCGACGAGGATGAGGTGGACGGCGAGGACGAGGGCGATCTGTCCAAGCTCCCCGCTCTGCCCGACTCGAAGAAGTTGGCCAAGCAGCTGAAGAAGGCCAAGGGCGATGACAGCCCTGGCGTGATATACATTGGGTTCGTTTCCTCACTCAAATTGCCCATCGTTTTGCCTTGCTAATCCAAGTTACAGTCGCGTTCCTCACGGTTTCTACGAGCATCAGATGAAGGCCTACTTCACGCAATTCGGCCAGATCAACCGCGTGCGCCTGGCGCGCAACAAGAAGACCGGCCGCAGCAAGCACTACGCCTTCGTCGAGTTCGCCAACAACGATGTCGCCAAGATCGTGGCCGAGACCATGGATAAGTACCTCATGTTCGGCCACATCCTGCAGGTGCGCTACATCCCCGCCGAGCAGGTCCACCCGGAACTCTTCAAGGGCTCCAACAAGCGTTTCAAGGCCGCCCCGCGCAACAAGATGCAGGGTCGCCACCTGCGCCTGGGAATGGTCCGTGAAGACTGGGACAAGAGGATCGAGCGCGAAGAGAGGAGGAGGAAGAGTAAGGAGGATAAGCTTAAGGAGATGGACTACGAGTTCGAGGCTCCGGCTATCAAGACCACGAGCAAGGTCCCCAAGAAGACCCCCGCTGAGGCTGAGGAAGCCCCTAAGACCCTGACGGAGAAGCCCCACGACGAGGAAGATCAGGAGGTGGCCGAGGCCATGGAGACCGTCAAGAAGTCCAAGAAGTCCAAGAAGAGGGAAAGCACCGGTGCAGTCGAAGAGGAGAAGGAGAAGGAGCCTGTGAAGGTCAAAGCCGCCAAGAAGGAAAAGACCGAGAAGGCCGACAAGAAGGCTAGCAAGCCCAAGACGAAGAAGGCCAAGACTTCTGCTTGAGCGGTCCGAAGCGAAATTCACCTGTCAGACGATCAGAAACCTCAGCGTGAGCTGAAGTAGATATACCCACAACTCCGTTCCATATGGATCTTCTGACCAGGCTGGAGGTTCCATGCACATTCTGATGGAGACTGCATACCATTCTTGACAGCATCTGGCTGGCAACTTCCGGCCGAGGGAACCACGATGCATTTACCAGGAACTGTACTTGGTGACTGAGACGGGACACAGAGGATTGGCTGGGTAGAACAAAAACTGGGGGAACAAAAGGAGTTCAGGGGACCCTAGAGTCCTGGTCTTTATTTTTTTCGAATAAAATATCATGAGGCTTTTCTTCCTAACAGCCACGAAGATCTCCTCTCGTGATTCATCATGCAAGTATGATCTCTGAAATTACCCCATCAAATCGCATAGAGCAAACACCACCACGCCTCGCTCATCCTCTGGCTATGCAATGAATCCAAGCCTATCCGACAATAAGCGCGGCGCTGGGGACCATGCCAGCTTCCTTGAGCGTCTGGCCAAAGTCGGTCTGGTCGAAGACCTTCCTTGGGAAGTTCTGAGAGAAGGTGTTCACGGTTATACCGTTCTCCTGAGCCAGTTGATGTGCCAGCTCGAACAACGTAGTCTCGACCGGTAGCGTCTTCTGCACGGTGCCAGAAGGAAGCGTCAGCCTCAATCTCGTCTCCGTGTATGCGCTCGCGGGCTTCGACGTGGTAGGTCCTGACGAAGTCGGGACAGGTGCCGGCGCCGGAGCTTCGGCGGGTGCTTGTCCGAGTCTTGCTGCCTTCTCCGCCTCGGCCTTGCGCTTGCGCTCGAGCTTCTGCTCCTCGATCTTGGCCTGGACGCGCTTGCGGGCGTCTATGTCTGCCTGCTTCTCACGACGTTTCTGCTCCGCTTCCTTCATGCGCTCCTTAGCCTGCAGGGCCTCCTTGGCGTCCTGGCCCTCTTTGGTTGCCTTGCGGCGAATTTCCTAAATGTCGCACACCGTCAGCGCGGATTGAGGCGGCAGAATGGCGATAACTAACGTCGTTCTTCTTCTTGTCAATCTTGTCCTGCTCCGACAGCCCCGCGCGCTTCTCGGCGAGCTTCGCACGCAACTCCTCCAGCCTCGCCTTCTTCTCCTCCTCGGTAAGCGGCTTGAGCTCCTCGGTCGATTCCTCGAAGTCGACGTGGCCGGATTTACTGGCGTGGAACTCGGCCTGGGCGTGGGTGCGGAACATCTTGCCGCAATCGTTGCACTTGAGGCTCTGAGCCTGCTCGCCCGGGCCGGGAGGCGGGGGCGACGACGAGGACGATACGGCGGCATCTTCGGCCTTGATTTCCTCGAGAGACTTGTCCTGATTCTTCTCGAGCCAGTCGATAGCGTTCTGGACTGGAGGTGCGTCAGCGCATTGGTGCTGCTGACGGATCGGCAGCTACCGGTATTCCATAGCGAAAGGCAAACGTACGTGAACCGGACTTCTTGAGAGCGAGCTCAGCGCGCTCCCGGTCGAAGCCCATGTCGGCGAGCATGTCGAGGTCACCCATGGCTGTGAGAGTGGCGATTCCGCGGATGGAAATGAGTGCAGTTGCAGAGGGAAAAAGAAGAAGAGACTGCCGAACGAATGCGCAGTCGAAGGTAGCGGTGGTGCAAGCTGGCGGGGAGCAGCTGCGGCGGATCGGCGTTAAGGCAAGCGATTCTGATGACGTGCCGAAAGGGTTTCGGGCCGGATTAAGACTAGCTCAAGGGCTCTTTATTGCTGGCTGGCTGGAACACACAGCCCGCAACCACCACGGCAAACGGCAGTCTTTCCCGCGGTACTTCCAACCCACCCTCTCCACACCCGCTTTCCGCCGCCTTCTACGTATCTCGCCGCGTGTCCACTCACCCTCGACCAGCCGCATCGCTCTCCGCGCCTCGACGCCGCTCCGTTCCCCGTTCTTGCGCGCAAGCCCCTGCCACCTGGCGCCCACGAGACACCATGTCGGTCGAACTGACGCCGCCCGAGCTGGGCTTCAAGAGTATGACGTCTTCGCGAGCAGCCGATGGTTGCACGATACTGACTATATGATAGGACCCTTCACCACGGAGGTCTCGCAGAGCCTGCGCCTGCGCAATCCCAACAGTGACCCTGTCGCATTCAAGGTACGTCGTCATCGAGTCCCATAAGCTCTTCTTCAGACGCAATCTAACGGCCCCAGGTCAAAACCACCGCTCCGAAACAGTATGCGCTCTCTCTCACCCCGGGGCTCCGATCAAACGCTCACCACGATTTGCAGGTACTGTGTCCGCCCCAACTCCGGTCGCATTGAGGCTGGCAAGGAGGTTGAGGTTCAGGGTGAGTACACAAGTCTACTTTTGTCGATTATGTGGCGTTAGTAATAACAGCATTGCAGTTCTGCTCCAGGCTATGAAGGAGGACCCGCCTCCGGATGCCCGCTGCCGTGACAAGTTCCTTGTCCAGTCCGTCGCTGTGACCGCCGACATGGAGTTTAGCAACGTCGGCACCATCGTATGAAGAAACCGGCGCATATGACACAAGGGTATGGGCTAATTGAGATGCAGTGGAGCCACATTGAGCAAACGGCCAAGCACACCATCCAGGAGAGGAAGATCCGTGTCCTCTTCCTGCCTGCCGACGGTGCCCCGGCCGTCAACGGTACGACGTCCAACGACGTCTCGTCGCAGCGCTCTCCCTCTCCCGAGGCCGTCACTCCGCAGCGCGCCACCTCCGGCTCCGTGTCCCGCCCGGAGTCTCGTCCGTCTTCAGCCAAGCACACGGGCGAAGCTGCCGGCTCTGCCTTCAACCCCGCCAACTCGTCGATGATCGGCAACGCGGTCTCGAGCGTGACTAGCGCGATCCCCACGTCCACGGAAGAACTCAAGGCGCAGCTCCAGGAGGCGCGGGCGACGATCGTGAGGCTGGAGCAGCAGGCGTCCGTGGGACTGAGGCAGCGCAAGGGCGATGCCGCCGGCAGCAAGGACGAGAAGGCGTCGTCGAACCTGTCGGTCCAGCAGGCGCCGGCAGGAGGTGTTCCGGTGCAGGTGGTGGCGGGCTTGTGCCTGTTCAGCTTCTTGCTGGCTTACTTCTTCTTCTGAGAGGGCGGATCGTGTGGGATACCATAGGGGGAGGATTTATAGGTCTAGGCAGCGGACGTTGGTCGGGCCTGGCTCGGTGCATTCACTTGCTTCTGTTTCTTATTCTGATTATTTCCACTACCATACCGCGCACTAGCACAGGCTCTTTCTTTGGGTTGAAATAATGGAATTCCTCGGTCTTCTCCCGCCTTGTTTTCTCGGAGCCAAGCGAGCATCTTCCTTTTTCCGGCAAAGTGGAGTTGGGGCGCTTGCTTTATCAGGGAGTTTGTGTCATAAATGAATGTCTTGTAAACTGCGGACCGGACGGGAACGGCGACCGTGGTATGACTCCAACGGGAACCCAATTGGCCGAATCATTTCCGTGAATGGACGCGGAGAAGGTGTTCTGCTGCGTGTCACCCGGTAAATACACGTGTGCTCCTGGCCAGCTGGCGCGCTTCAATTCGTAGAGCTGCATCGGCGAGTGGAAGACGGAAAAATAGCAGGCCGAGTGGGTGCGGCGGCGCGAATGGGCGATGGCCTTAATAATCGTGCCGATCTCGCGGGCGTCGACGGCGGGCTTGCAGGGGGTCGACGCGGCTTAGCGCGGGGCTCTGCTATCAGCCCGCCGCTCTCGGGCCTGCATTTCGTGGAATGCGCCATGACATTTCGGCTCCGTGCGCGCCCTCTTCCCCAGTGACTCAACTACCCTCCGGCCAAAACCCCGTTATTTCTTCTCGCAGGCGTCTGCTGCTTGCTTCGCTCCTTCACTCTCCCCAATCCCCCCCAAAATCCCCGTCTAGCAGCGCTGCGCGCCCCCCGTCGCCACAATGTGTGGAATTTTCGCCTGCCACCGGTATGTCCGCTTGCCCGGTGCTGCGATAAGCTGCTAACGCGCAACCAGCCATCCTGATGTCCAGAAGTTCAAGCCGACCGCCCTGAAGATGGGCAAGGCGTACGTATTCCTGCCATTGGCTTCAATTGAATCCGCGCTGACCCTTGTGTAGCATGCGCCACCGTGGCCCCGATTGGAGTGAGCAACACCACCGAGCAGTTTGAACAATGGCAGAGTACTGAACATTCGCAGGTGGCAACGTTATCGCCAACCACACCAGTAGGTTTCGTAAGCAAAGTGCCAGTCGACCGCTTACTGACCCATTCGCAGTCCTTGTCCACGAGCGTCTGTCCATCGTCGGTGTTGGTACGCGACCCAACTCCCCGCCCACGACCGCCGTTTTGCTGACACTAGCCCAGAGTCCGGCGCCCAGCCGCTCGTCAGCGAGGATGGAAACATCTCGCTCGCTGTCAACGGAGAGATCTACAACCACAGGGTGCTGAGGAAACAGCTGAAGGAGCCCTACAACTTCAAGACCCACTCCGATTGCGAGGTCATCATTCCTCTGGTACGCACTGGCGCTTGCTCCGACGGTGCCGCGCTTGCTGACTTTGATTAGTACCTGGAGCATGACATTGACGCCCCCAAGCACCTGGACGGCATGTTCTCATGGGTCCTGCACGACAAGGCCAAGGACAGGGTCATTGCCGCCCGCGACCCCATCGGTGTCACTTCCATGTACATGGGCAGGTCCAGCACCATTCCCGGCGCCGTCTTCTTCGCCTCGGAGATGAAGTGCCTGCACCCCGTGTGCGACAACATCATCACCTTCCCTCCCGGTCACGTTTACGACTCCGAGACCGACAAGCTCACTCAATACTACACTCCCCAGTGGCTTGTGGAGCCCAGCACCATCCCCTCGACCCCGGTCGACCTTAAGGCCGTGAGACACTCGCTAGAGAAGTCTGTGAGGAAGAGGTTGATGGCCGAGGTGCCTTTCGGTGTTCTTCTGTCTGGTGGTCTCGACTCGAGCTTGGTTGCCTCCATCGCCCAGAGGGAAATCCAGAGGGTCAACGAGGTTGCCAAGATCCAGAGGGACGACAACACCACCGGCGATCTGGTCGGTATTGACGACGACAACCGTCTGACCACCGTCCAGATGCTGCCTGAGCTGCACTCATTCTCCATCGGTCTGCCCGGTGCTCCCGACACCAAGGCCGCGGAGGAGGTTGCCAAGTTCCTGGGAACCAGACATCACAGTCTTACTTTCACGCTGGAGGACGGTCTCAACGCCCTCTCGGATGTCATTCACCACCTCGAGACGTACGATGTCACGACCATCCGTGCGTCGACACCAATGTTCTTGCTCAGCCGTAAGATCAAGGCCATGGGTGTGAAGATGGTGCTGAGTGGTGAGGGATCCGACGAGATTTTCGGTGGTTACCTCTACTTCCACGCTGCGCCGGACAAGAAGGAGTTCCACGAGGAGACTGTTCGCCGTGTCAAGAACCTGCACCTGGCTGACTGCCTTCGTGCCAACAAGTCGACAATGGCTTGGGGTGTTGAGGCGCGTGTTCCCTTCCTGGACAGGGAATTCCTGCAACTGTGCATGAACATCGATCCCCAGGACAAGATGATCACCAAGGAGAAGATTGAGAAGTACATTCTCCGCAAGGCTTTCGACACGACGGATGAGCCGGAGACCAAGGCGTACCTTCCCGACAAGATCCTGTGGAGGCAGAAGGAGCAGTTCTCGGATGGTGTCGGCTACGGGTGGATTGACGCTCTCAAGGACAACGCCGAGCTGCACGTCAGCGACGAGGACATGAAGAACCCCAAGCCTCACTGGGAAGACGTTCCCGACACCAAGGAGGCTTACTGGTACCGGTGCATGTTTGACGAGCACTTCCCGCCGTACTGCGCAGGTACGGTGCAGAGATGGGTGCCTACTTGGTCGAAACAGACGGATCCCAGCGGCCGTGCCATTAAGACCCACGAGCAGGCTTACAAGGAGTAAAGCAAAGCGCGGGGCTTGTAAAAAGTTGGTTTCTTCTTGGCTACTATAGGGTTCTTGTTGATTTATAGATCGGGATGCCTTAATGACGCATCGTCTGTACATGTATAGTATAGATTTGATTCGACTGATTTGAATGTGGTGATATTGGTATGACCAAGACCTGCATGTTGAACGTCATAATAGCGCGTTCCCAGGGTCCGGATCTCGAGGTCGGCACGTAACACAACAGCATAATTCATTGGCCGACAGGGAATAAAAAAACGAAGTGGTGCGGGGCAATCCGCACGACCGGCAATCGAATCGAACGTCGGTTCTTTTCTTTTTCAGCCCCCAAAAATAAATACCCAGCCCTCGGATACGGCACCCAATCCTATTGCTGATCCGCAACGTGGGTTTTGTTGCCACGCGAGAAGATAGTCGAGTGCTGCAGCGTGCCATGTGTGCAGATCCTCGGAGCATTCCAGTTCGAGTTTGGATCATCGTTCTTGGGACGTCGTGTTGGCCCCCAAAAGAATTGGCCGAAGGATCTGGTCGTGTATGTAGAGGTCCGCTTTTTTCTCCTTCGTCGGTTGATGCTAGGAGAGGTGAATGAGGATTGGAGGAGGTGTATACCGCCGCGTTGATTCTACGTCCTAATAAGGTTGGTGGTGTTCTTTTTCCAGGGCTTTGTCGTCGTTTCCCGACTAGCTAGCTCCGGGTCGTGACTCTTTGACTATTTCTCTTCCCGACTTAGCTTCGGGTCTTGACTCTCCATTCGATCCTTAACGCAACGTCAATCCGACGACCATTACCCCACCATCATATAAACCGGTTCCTCCCGTTTTTTCCGTTGTTCGTTCCTTCCAAACCTCTCGTCTTCACCAACCTTTTCGCTCGCATCGCATCGCATCCAAAAAATCGACCAACAAAAACAAACCCGCCACCGCGCAGCAATTCCAACCAACAAACACCGCAGCAAAACATGGCCGCCTCGACCACCACCACCACCGCCGCCCCGGAGCAACAGCCCACATTCACCGCGCTCCCCCGCCGCACTCTCACCCTTGGCAACCCGGCCACCAACACCACCATCACCGCGACCTACGCCGCCTCCTTCCCCTCCCCGTCCTCGCGCCCGGACCCCGCCAAACCCACCGTCGTCTTCTTCCACTCCTTCAGCACCGACGCGTCGCTGTTTTCCCCTCAATTCGACGACGCACGGCTGGCGGGGTCGTGCAACCTGATCGCGATCGACCTGCTGGGGCACGGGGGGACGAGGATCTACTCCTCGGGCGAGGGGGTCGAGGATGAGGGGAGGAGGGAGGAGCTGCAGAGGGATGCGGGGTGGACGTATTGGGACAGCGCGGCGATGGCGGTGGGGGTGGTGAGGGGGTTGGGCGTCGAGAGGTGTTTCGTGCAGGGGACGAGCCAGGGGGGGTGGGTGGCGGTGAGGATGGCGTTGGTGGCGCCGGAGATGGTGGGTTCTCCCTTTCTTCTTGTCGGTTTTTTTTTTTTGCTTGCTTGTTGTTGGGCGCTGTTGCGTTGCGTTGCGTTGCGTTGCGTTGCGTTGCGTTGCGATGCTTTCCAACATTTTTTCTTCTCTGCTGTGGGAAGGAGCTGCTTGCGGAATGCAAACGCGTGTCTGTTTTGGAGAGAGAGGCAGTGGGACTCCTGCTTCTCTGTCTTTTTTATCGGTCTCTTTCGTTCTTTGAAGGTTTTTCCGTTTCTTCTTCTTTCTTCCCTCCACCCTCTCCCCTCTCTGTTTTCCGAAATTTTCTTCATCACTTCCTTTTTCCCACCCAAGCCACGATTCCTGCAGTCTTCTCGCCACAACCAAAACACCCCCCAACTCACACGCCTCCCAAAACACAGGTCCTCGGCATAATCCCCATGGGCACATCCATCGACTACGAATCCGCGCGCTCCATCGAACACGGGTGCTGGGACGGCCGGGCCGTCGCCGCCAACGGGCCGCTCGCCTTCACGGCTTCCCTCACTCCGACACCCTCCTTCGCGCCGCCGGACCAGTACTGCGACTACCTGATCGCGGTGGGCTTCGCGCCGGGCCGGCTCTCCGCCGCCGCGGCCGCGTTCTGGAACGGGCGCATCAAGGCGAACTACGCGGGCGACGCGGGGCGCCGGCGGCTGCGGACGGCGGCGGTGTGCCTGGCGGAGAGGGACGGGCTGGAGGGAAGGGTGGGTGAGGGGGTGAGGTGTCCGGTGCTGTGGCTGCAGGGGGATAAGGATGAGGTGTATAGCGTGAGGAATGCGGAGGAGGGGATGAAGGCATTTGGGGGGGACGGGAAGAATAAGTTGGTGGTTGTGGAGGGGGGAGCGCACTTCTTGAGTGCGGATAGTTTTGGGGTGGTGAATGGGTTGATTGCGGAGTTTGTGGGGAAGTGGTGGAAGGAGGGTGGTGAGGCGTGAGGGATGATCGAGGGGGGTTTCGAAGGTGGTGAATGCACGTAGGGGAATGATTTTATCTTGTTGCAGAGGGTTATGAATTACGTGGGTTGTGGAATCCAATGTCCGGACGTCAGTGTCCGGATTCAAAATCCACATCTACGTCCGGATATTTGCTCCAACTGCCCACGCCGACTAAGATATTTCCATGTGCAGTCGCAAGTGTCAAGAAGGTACGTCCATTTACATGCAAATGTGTGGCGGGCGACGTGCCTTCCTCAACACCAGCGGAAGGAGCTACGCAGCAGCAGCCCGCCCTGGTTCTTCCTTTCACGTTCCGCTTCTCTCTCTTCCCTTTCTTCTTCATCCAACAGCGGAGCTTCATCAAGCATCAGCATCGACCCAGCTTCAGCTTTGCTTGTATCATCATCAGCTGCATTCTGTCATCATCATCAATACCACTTCACCACAGTTGCGCCGTCTTCGTCACATCCATGCCGACACCCAGTTACAGCTTCGTTGTCAATTACAACTTCATCTTCGTCCTACCACGGAATCCGGCGGGAAACATGTCATCGTCCAACTCATCGCGCCCCCCTGCGCAACCTGCACCACAGAACCCTACGCCGAGCACGCAAGCCTCACCACATGGGCTTGAGGCAGACGCGCAGCCTGAATCACAGAACCCTACGCCGAATTTGCCCCCCAATACCCCCGCCAACGAACCGCAACCCGGTACCACCACCACCACCACCAACGACACCACCAACGACACCACCAATGATACTACTACCACCACCAACAACGACCCGCCACCAGCCGTGCCTTCCGATTCTACGAACTCGCAAGGTCAGCAACCACAGAATACCGGAGCGGGCGAGACTCCAGCCGATCGTCCGCCTCCGGAACAGATGCAGATGGTTGATTCAAACACTGCGCCGCCTAGCAGATGGAGGAGATTTGAAAATTGGATCAGGCAAAACTACTCGCTCCGCGAATTAAAGGTGATCATGGGATGCCTCACGGCGGTCTTACTTACAGTGTGCATCGCCTTCTCGATACCCTATTGGATTGCGAAGAAGCGGAGCAAAGCCCACAACGAGGCCGTATCGACTCTTTCGAGCGCCGCCGTCGATATTGGTGTTCCGGCCATCGTCGGTGTTTTCCCAAAGCAAACGGCTTTCGTCCCAAAGCAAACGGCTTTCGTCCCAGCGGTAACTGCTTTCGTCCCAGAGGAAATGGTTTTCGTCCCGGAGGACACCAAAACGAGACGCCTGGCGGGAGGCTTCGCCAGCGCAGCACCCATCGGCCGAAGACCAGCGTCAGCACCATCGCCGGCGACAGCAGACCGCGACCCGATCCGAGAGTCCGCCTTCGACGAGAAGCCGAACTGGTCCATGTCTTACGACCAGGACGCCGGGTACACGATCGTGACCGAGCATGGCCAGCCCGTCTGCCCCGCGCCGTGGGTGGCCGACAAGCCGGCGACGGAGCCGACGAAGCCCGACGTGCTGAAGTTGGTCGACGCGATGAGAGAATTCCTGGACGATCTCATCAAGGACATCACCACGGGCTGCATGCACACCCCGCCGCATCGGAAGCCGGTGTCGAAGAAGAGGCGGTCGAGTCAATGTCCCGGTAAGAAGGGAACCGGCCGGGGGTTCGTCGTGGGGATCTCTTACTAACTGCGACCCTCCAGCAGCCACGCCGACGCGTTCCTTGCAGTCGACGACCGCCAACGAAACAATGATGCCGCCGTCGTTACCGTCGTCGCTGCCGTCGCCGCCGTTATCTCCCCCGTATATGACAGACCGTGACTGGTTTGAGTGGGTGTCTCTCTCGGTGGCTTTTGTGTCGTTTGTGGGGTGGGTTTTGTCGGTTTTGTGGCATTTGGGGTGGTTGATGCCAGATGCCGGCGAGTGAGGAGCCGTTTGCTAGGGACGAGATAGGGGCGGGAAGGGATTCATTTGGCAACTGATAGCAGAACGGTCATTCGGTACCAGAACAGTCATAGATCGCGTCAATCATCGAACACTCTTTACACTTGTACTTTCCCCATCGCACGTGAGCAATTGATAGGAAGAGTGGCATTATATCCAACTTGGGTAGGCAGTTGAATCCAATGTCTGAACGTGAATGTGAGTCTTAAATGCGAACAAATGCATCCGGATGTTGGATTCGACTACCTACGTAAGTTGGATATAATATATATCTTCGGCGACACAAGGTCAAGAGACTCGCCGTGGCATTGCTAAGACATTTCCACGAAAACTCCCGGCTTCCCCAGAGGGCTGTCTGGCGAGGGACGGGAGAAGACCCCGACTCACACGGTTCGAAGCTCTCAGCGACGCCAAGCAAAGGGATTCACGCAAAAAGGGGGTAAAAAAGCGACTCGTTACTGTCTCGAGCCTACAGAGGCGGCGAGCTTCTGATGACAATGATGATGATGATGATAATAGTGATGAAGAAACACCACCACGTTGAGCATGAAGGTGCCTCCCACGTCCGAGAAAGAGGAGCAGTTTAAAGAACAACCAGTTGCAGCAGACGAGAGCGAAGGAAGGAGGAAATATCTTTTCCGTGGATGATGATGTTCCATGACTGACAGGCAGACAGCACACGTATCCGGAGAACCGCCGCGTCGACGACCCGGCGGGCGGTACTGGAGAGGAAAGGAAAGGAAATCACGATGACCGACCGACTACAAAGGGCTAACGATGGTCAAACACCACCTGAGGAATACGTGGTTTAAATTTGGAGGGAACGGACATCCACTTCGCGGGGAGGGCCGCAGCAGACTCGGATGTTCTTTACCACGCTACCGGCGTTGCTCATGTGGAAAGAGGGGTGAACTTTTGCCACTCGGTCGTCGAGTTCTACTTTGCCTGGCTGCCGGAACGATAGTTTTGCCCCGCGATTAATGGTACACTCGTTCGAGATCTTTTTGAGGAGAAGGGAAATGTCGGTTAAATTCCAGGCCACCAACGGACGGGTCTAGATGTGCCGGTGAGTCTCTACTCACCAAGAGAGAGTGATAGAGAGCTACTCAGGGATCCTAGATTTGCCGAGCCGCATACTTGCGCGCGACCATGGCATCGAGGCCATTCGGTGCATCCGTATTCAACGGAAAAAAGGCAGCACATCAATATACAAGGGTGACTACTACTCATGGACGGGACAGCCCGCCCACGCCCTGTAATTATTGTGGGTGCTTTGCAAGGAACATTTTTGTATGAAGGAGCCAATCAAACGTCCCACCGGGGGAAACGACAAGGGGTGGTGGGTGGCTGGCTCGTCTATACCTACCTCGTGTACACACGCTCTCTCTCTCTCCTCGCGATATTCCTTCCACGGGCTCAGATATCAGAGAGTCATGGCGATCTCCTGATGGAACAAAGGATTGTACGATTGCAAGCATGTTTTGTGTTCTCACCTGACAAGACATCCTGAGTCGTTCGTGGCGAACGAACGAACGAACGAAAGATGCGACGACCACCACACCGGAAAGATTCTCGGAGTTTTTTTCAGGCGGGACATCAGGAAGCGGGCGGAAGGTACCAACGTTTCCCGAGGCGCTGGTTAGGGCTCTCTTTTCCCATCATCCCACCAGGGTCCCCACTGGAAAGAAAGACTGCATGCTTCTGGAAAAAAGGGGGCTGAGAAGAAGTGGACTTGTTCGAACGAGTCGTGGTGGCGGTGTCGGTGATGGGTGGGGTCGGTGTGGGAGTATCGCAAAGTGATGGTATGGAGAAAATGCGCGTTTGCTCGGATAACCCGACGAAGAGGGGGCGGATGGAGCCATTCGGAACTTCGCGGCGGTCTTCGAGAAGGAAAGTGAGGTACCCACAAGTTTTCATCAACTGATGAACGGGAAAATTGTTGGAAAGAAGAAGAGGAAGCGGAACATTCCTCTCTAGCCGACCACGAGCGGGTGGTGGCGAGGCCGCTCTCTCTCTCTCTCTCTCTCCAGCGACGACGGCGAAATCTCACAGAAGCAGTGAGAGGGGCCTCAATTCCGGTCAGGCGGTCCTGGGGAATAGGCTGTATAGTGGATTTTAGCGAGAGGCAGGGTTGGTGCGAGTCGAGTTCGCCCCAGTTCGCCACCACGCGAGATGGCAACCTCATCACCAAGCAATCTCCACGGCTTGGCGCAACGAGGCTTGGGCGGGCTAGTGGGGGCTATTGACGGAGGAGGCGGCGGCGGTGTACGTGATGATGGGAGAGCTCTGGTATGAGGGCTGTCCTGGAGGAGAGTGTATTCTTTTCGGCCGAAGAGGATTGGCGGGGGCATTGGTGCGTTGGCGTTGGATTGCGGGCCTTCTGGAAAAGTTCGGCGAAGGGCTGCAAGGCGGGAGGGCGAACAAGCGTGGTGGTGGATGGACGCTAGGGTTGTCGGCTGTGATGGTTTCAGCTAGAAGCGATGCTCGCTTAACGCCCCACTTTGGGCAGGAGATGGTCCGGGATCACCCCGGCGGTCAAGCCAGGGGGGTTGCCTCGACTGCTCTCGCCAGCATGCTCGGCTCCCTCCGAAAAACTGCACGCCTCTGTCCAGACCTCGTGCCGGATTCTCCTTCACTGGCGAGACGGTCGTGGCGAGTCCCGGAGCCTCCTCCAGCCACTCTTCCGATTGCCAAGCTTGTGAATGTCGCAGCTCAGCCCCCGTTTGTTTCCTTTTGCCGTGCCGTGTTTGTCCCTTTGTTTTGTCTGCCGCCGCGGCTATCTCGCGTTGCTTTTCTTTCCTGCCCAAAGGCGAAATGCCGTGTATCCGTCGGCTCTCCCCGCCTTCTACAACGAGCAGGGAATATTTCCGAGCCCGCTCCAGCTCTGCGACTGGTGGATTCGGCGGGATAGGGGAACGGCAGTCCAAGTTCATTGGTGGAAACACGCTAGAACGGTTGGCCCCACCCACGTCAAACATATCAAAACCCCATCATGCGATGGAGTAGGCTATTGCAAAGGGCTGCCAAGCCGGCCGGGTGGGCCTTTGCGGCACTTCTCCCGTGGTCGGCTGCACGATCGACAGCCCTGCGCTACTACTACGCACTGGAGATGGACTTGCGGCTGACGCCCGGAGATTGATGTGCCCATTTTCGGGAGCTACCGTCCAAGCTTCGCTGCCGAAGCTTGTGTGCTGCTGTGTGACAACCGACGAGCCATTGTTTCGCACCACACCATACGGCCGGGTGAGATAGTCTCCCGACTGTATATAAGATCTGGACGCCTTGCACATCAACTACCATTCCAGTCCATCAATCCCTTCCATTCTTTTCCCTGCATTCCAACCCACATTCATTCGTTCACCAACCACTCTTTGCCAAACATGAAGTTCACTCTCTTCGCCACTGCCGTGGCCATGGCCCACCAGGCCGCCGCCGTCGGCGTCGTCGGCGCCGCCGAGGGTTTCGCCAAGGGCGTCACCGGTGGCGGCTCCGCGACCCCCGTCTACCCCTCCACCGTCGCCGAGCTGACCAGCTACCTGACCGACTCGTCCGCCCGCGTCATCGTCCTCAACAAGGAGTTCAACTACATCGGCTCCGAGGGCACCACCACCGAGACCGGCTGCCGCCCCGCCTCCAACAAGTGCCCCGGCAACGGCGGCCAGGACGCCATCAACCACGCCAGCTGGTGCGACAACGGCAACGCCGGCACCGGCTCCACCTCCATCTCCGTCACCTACGACACCGCTGGTGTTGAGGGCATCAAGGTCGGCAACAACAAGTCCATCATCGGTGTTGGCTCCAAGGGTGTCATCCGCGGCAAGGGTCTTCGTCTTGCCGGCGTCAAGAACGTCATCATCCAGAACATCCACATCACCGACCTCAACCCCCAGTACATCTTCGGTGGTGATGCTATCACTCTCGATGGCACCGACATGGTTTGGGTAAGTTCATAATTCCTGGTGGTTGTTGGCATTGAAGTGTTCGGGACCATTCGAGAAATGCGCTAGTCCCAATCGGGAAATTCCCGACCCCCGGGTGCATGCTGGGTGACAACATGAGTTTTTGGTATTACCGATTGCTTTCTGCTGCTCCCCAATGGTTCCATCACACCCACAATGCCCTCCTGTGGTCTCAGAAGTCCAAACTAACCTGCTGGAGGTGGATCACGTGAAAGTGAGTAGCATCGGCCGTCAGTTCGTCGTCCTCGGCAACGGCGCGAACTCCAGGGTCACTATTAGCTCGTCCGAGTTCGACGGTCACACCGGTAAGCTTGCGAATGAGTCCATGAGTCCATATGTGTCCATATGAGTCCAGAAAGCTAACCTGCGGACCTAGACTACTCCGCCACCTGCGACGCCCACCACTACTGGGCTCTGTACTTCACCGGCTCCTCCGACATGGTCACCTTCAAGGGCAACTACATCCACCACACCTCCGGTCGCTCGCCCAAGGTCGGCGGCAACACCCTCCTCCACGCCGTCAACAACTACTGGTACGCCAACTCCGGCCACGCCTTCGACATGGGCTCCTCCAACTCCAACGCCGTCATCGAGGGCAACGTCTTCCAGAACGTCGTCACCCCTCTCCTCGAGAACAAGGGCAAGGTCTACGCCCCCACCTCGGTCCAGAGCACCTGCTCCACCTACCTCGGCCACTCTTGCCAGGCCAACGCCTTCGGCTCTTCCGGCACCCTCACCGGCACCGACAGCTCCGTTCTCTCCAGCTTCTCCGGCAAGAACGTCGCCACCGCCGGCTCCGCCTCCAACGTCGCCTCCGCCAAGTACGGTGTCGGCATCGTTGCTTAAAGTGCTTGCACTTCTTCCGCAACTCGTCCGCTTTGCTGAGCTAAGCGTGACTCGTGTTTGGCACATGCCACTCTTTACAACAACAACAACCACTGCGACTCCTTGGCTTCCTGTGGGAGCCTACGGCGAGGAACGCGTACAAAACTTTTGAATCTTCTTGTATATAAACCTTCTTTGATAGAATGTCTGGGATTGATGCTCTCTTGTAAATATTTGAATCAATGTTTACGAACCGACTACCCTCTCCAGCTTTTGAATTGTGACCAAGCGACAAAACCCTAAGAATCGGGCTTCCGATATATTGGGGACGTTCCGGCCGGTATATAACTTCCACGTATGATAACCAGGTTTCTTTAGTCCTGGAGTAGAATTAGTCTTCACTGCCGGCTTCGGTGCTATTAACTCCTTCGGTACCGTCTTCTTAGCCGCCATCAGTGCTGTGGCCGTATCGGTTGCCGAGCGGTGCCGTCTTCTTAGCCGCCGTTGGTACTGTGGTCGCATCGGTCGCCGAACTTACCTTCGTAGTCGGATCCGCCATGACCGGTTCAGCGGCCATTGAATTCGGTGAAGTGGAGAGTGATGGGTAATAACGAAGTGAGACTTCAGTACGCTACGGATGACTTCTAACACATTCTTCACACCATTCGCATGGGCAGTTGAAAACATTGTCGGCATATTTTTGCACGACTTTCTAACCAACATCTACGTCCCGATCTTTCCTTCAACTCCCCAAGTACTTGAAGTAATTATCTTGACACTGACACCCGGACATTTCAAATCCCCAAGTGCTAACGGTGCATTTCTCAACTCTACGTCCGGAGCTTTGCTTCAACTACCCACATCTCCAAAGTGCATTATCTCAACATTCCCGTCCATCCATCTACTCCAACCACCCACATCCCCCAACCCGCATTTTCCTCGCGAAAAACCCCCCAAACCCCCCACGATCACCGACGACAACCCCCTCAACAGCGACCGCCATCGATTTAAGCATCTCTTCAAGCATACTTCCCCTGCACCACACCACCCGACGCGATTGGCTGGGTTTTGCTTTGTACGCGTAAGCGGGAGGGGGGGGGGGGGGGGGGGGGGGGGGGGGGGGGGTGGGGGTGGGGGGGGGGGGGGGGGGGGGGGGGGGGGGGGGGGGGGGGGGGGGGGGGGGGGGGGGGGTATGTGACGAAGGAGCTGCTGAGGGAGATGGGCGTGGAGA